>JBAMHV010000001.1:23164122-23181500 GCA_037177535.1 Pseudomugil gertrudae
AGTGAGTGAGTGAGTGAGTGAGTGAGTGAGTGAGTGAGTGAGTGAGTGAGTGAGTGAGTGAGTGAGTGAGTGAGTGAAAGAAACAGAGAGAAAAGAAGGGATCACACCAACAAAAGCTCCTAAAGTAAGACAACCTCTGGTTAAAGGCTACAGCAAAAGTTGACAGCAAAGCTGAACATTGGTAGAAAAGCAGCCTTTTTATTTCTAGTTTAATGAGAATAAGTCAGAAACATGTTAATAAACATGCTTTTGGACATTAAAGTCAATTTCATGATGAGATATAGGGACTATTACACAGATGGTATACATGTAGCTCACATTAATATGATGATTAAAGCTCGCTTTCACAGCTATGAATAGAATATTTTCTGAGTCTGGCATTTGGTGTCCATCTGCATTAATCTGTGTGCAGAAAAGCAGAAAGGCTGCAGAGCTACAGAGAAAGCTCTGAGAGTGGAATAAAACTGTTGTTAAAAGTGCAGGTTGTGATGGAATAAAAAACATTCCTGTCTGAAGTTAAAGAGAAACGTGATTAATAAGAATAATAGTGATGGATTTAAAATAATGAGAGATGTGGGGGTCCTGTCTTCAGCTTCTCTCCATCCTTTTTGACTAAATTCAGTGTGCAGCTCAGCCTGACCAAAATGCTGTCACAATGAGAAATGCAGCAATTATACCGCAGCCATAGCCAGTTTGCTGATGTACTGTTGGAAGCATCCAACCTTGCTTAGTGGGAATAAAAGTGAAAGTGACTGACCCTTATTATATTAGTTAGAAACCCTTGGGCAAAGCATTTCACCCCAAACTGAATGATATGGGGGGAAATGGTAGAAGACAACGACTCTCAGTGTGCCTGTTTCATAAAACCAAGCAGCTTACAAAGAAATTTAGTTGATCAAGAAAACATACCAATTCTTTATAAAACATTTAACTACAAAAAAATGTAATGAGACAAAGATGCCAGATTAAGGTTACTTCTCTGTGCACAATATCTTTAGTGTGTTTGTAGAGTTGTGCATATATTATTCAACCTCATCCTCAAGTAAAATGTCTGTTTTACAAGAATGGGTCACTATAATAAGGAAGTCCCACAAAAACAGACAGCAGAAAACCTTAAACCAGCAACCCCTCAAGTTTCTTAAACAGGAAATCCACCAAAATCAACTAATGACGGGCAACTCCTGCCATATCAGTTCATCAATGAAGCTAGATGTAAAACAGAGTCCAATTTAATTCAGCCATAACAGACTGGGAGTAAGTTAAAGATACAACCACAATGAAAAAGGAATTTTGTTGAAGCCTTCTGTGTGTGTTTTTCTTCCTAGCTTCCTCATTCTAAAAGAGATAATAAATCTAGAGTTTTTCTACTCAGCTGAGGCAATGACTGGACCGAAGGTCAAACTAGTGAGACAAATGAAAGCAGAAGATTGTTTGGAGGCCCATTACAATAAAATTGCCGAGGAGAGACAGAAGCATTCACAAGGTGCCTGCCTGGGAGCAAGGTCAGGAGCAAAACCTGTAGCCAACTACATACATGATGGATCTGAAATCCTGCAGTCAATTTCCCATTTCAGAAACATCAAATTGAGGCATTTTTTTAAAAATACACTGTATATAACTTATCACTCATCCTCTACCCAGAAGAGGAAAAACATGCTGCACATGTTTTGTTTCCTTTATATCATGTTTTCTTCCCTTTTCTGCTTTTCCTTGTTCTTTGTCATAGCTGTGCTCCACCACAGAATAAATGTACTGTGTGGGGAATGTGGTCTGGCTAAGTTCTTATGTTAGCACAAACCTATTGTTGCAAAATAAAAAGGGAAAAAAGCCTTACTGACAACGTCTCCACATGCACATAGTCCTCTCCTTGCTGTGCCCTGAAAAGCTGCATCCGTTTAGGGGGCAAAGACCCTGTTTTAATGTATTTTGACATCTTTTGTGACACAAAACTCATTTCTGCATTGTTGCATCTGTCATGTAAAATGACATCAGGCCACCTGAGTTTCTGCATTAATTCATATGACCAAACTACTCTAAATATTAATTAGATCACCGGGAATTGTGCTGTGAGGTCAAGGTAAATAAACCAATTAATTACCTTTCATTTGCCTGTTTTCTTTTTAAAGATAGCAAGATACTGGGTCATACAAAAAAAAAAGAAAACTGAGAACCGCAGAGGAGCATAGAAGTTTGACCTATACCTGCCATCATCTTCTGGGCTTCATATGGCTCCATGTAGCCATCGTTCTCAGTTGTTACTTTTTCCATGGTGGTCTGAGTGCCTCCAGCCTGTTCAGCATCGAAAGGATCTGCGTAATCTTCAAGGATAATCAGCTGGAAGAGAAAAACAAAAGGAAAGGTAAGATTAAGGAAAGTGGAGAAGTGAATCAGCAAAAGAGGAATTTATGCTCTGACAGAGCACTACAACATCTTGATGAAGCATCAGGAGAGATGTGACAGATAAATCTGTGACCTGGGACAGGAGGACCAAGCGATATCCTCCGAGACAAGCAAACTGATAAAAAGAGAGAAAAGTGAAAAATAAAACTCCATCTTTGTATGCCTCAGCACACCACCACAATGCCTCGGCTTTTAGCCTCGTAGCGCACTCACTGCTACTGCTGGCCTGCCTAATTATATGATAGCATAGTGACAGGGCTACATTTCAAAAGTAGAGGACAGAAGACCACAACTGCTCAACTTTTCTTAAGAGAAACAATTTGGCAGATTTATGCCAAGCTTTCAGTGAGCCACGGCTAATTGCAGTCTAGCTCTTTTGCTGGGTATTTTCTGCAGTAGATGGCAATTAGGTGGACATCCTAAGACCAAGAAATACAGCTCAAACCGTCAGGAAGTGGAGCAACTCCTCAAATATTGAGCGCTGGTAGATATAATTTATTTTCATGTTGGTTTCATCTACTGGAATACTACCCTGACAGTAAAGGATTCCCATTTAAAAGGGAACTCACTCCAAACAAAGCCACCTGTTCAAGAGGGTACCTGATTTATTGAGGCCAGGTTACTGCAGGAGTTGGTAGGAAAAAGTTATTTTAACATTCCTTAAAGCTCACGATGACCTAAATCTAACAAACAGTGACAAGAGGAGAGGAGTGCTGCATTTATCATCATTTCAAAACCTCTTCATACATTTTTAAGGCTAAAACTACATTATAAAATGCAGCTGCCTCACATTAAAATGTATAGTTATTGCACAACAAGTTCTGTTGAGAAACATAAGTATGAGAAAGTGACAGTCAGAGGTGTGATTTTACCCAAAAGCCAGAATATCTGACCTGTTATTAATAACGACATAAGATGACTTGTAGTGTGAATGGTTAATTGAGTGTTTGTGTTGGCTCTGTGATGGACTGGCCAGGGTGTCACGCAAACCTTAATTAAGTAGTAAAGAAAAAAAATGAATGAAGATGATGTGTCAAAAGCACAAAAGCATATAAATGAGAAAAAAAAGTGCCGTGCCATTTCTAAGCAGTGCTATGAGATAGCGCTGAGAAAATGAAAGACATGACTGGCACAATGCCCAATGACTCATTCATAACAGGAAGGGATTTGGTTATATTATGAGCAAGCTCATCACTCATCTGATGGATGGGTTGGGCAGGGTGGACTGCGGTTGGACTGAGCCCAACGCTGCCTTGTTGCACCTCTACCAAGCCATGTTTCCCAACAACCTCTGTCCATCTTTGCCGCAGAAAGCGCACACTCCCTCAGCGCAACCTCCATATGCAGGCCACCCATGAGTGCCCAACCCCCCCCCTTTCTCTCTCTCGCTCACACACACACATGCAGGGATGCACACTTGCCAAACCGTTGGAAAGTAAGTGTACCGTACATACACACCACTAAGTCAGAAAGTGGCATTTGTACAGAGCTGATCAAGGTCAAACGTCTCGTATCGTCAAGTAATGAATCTTTAAGGTAACACACCTTGAAGGGTTTCCAAGTGTTAAATGCCAGAAAGTTTACTGGGGATAATTCATAAGCTGCTTAGTGACAAAGTAGTCCTGGCAGGTATATTCCTGCACAGATCATCCTCACTATACATGGATTAAGCAATAATAACAGAGGAAGTCAGCACTGTGGATGTGCTGATAGTAGTGACTGTGTCTCAAAACTGCCTTCTCTAATATTCCCTCTCCATCTGTTTGGGGGAACAGCTATTTTTTTTTCTTCTTACAGTATAATTACGGGTTTCTAGAGTGTTTTGCTTCTGTGAATTCAAGCAAAGAGAAAAATCCAATACAAACATTTTTCTGGCTTGTTTTCATGCTCGGCAAAGTATACATAGTTTTACTCACAAGTTTGATTGAAATTCAGTTTTGCAGCCCAAAAGACCAAACAAACTATTGCCCCTGCCACACTGTCGGTACCAACCTGCACCTTATTGCATGTAAACTCTGCCAAACCCACCATAGTGTCAATGGACACAACGCTAACATAAAAATAAATGACCCTTACTAGAAAAAAAAGAACATTAAAAGGTTAAAAGAGACAAACGAAGGCAAGTGGCCATCTTAAAAAATATATTTTTTCTAGATATTTTACACCAAAACCTACAATTAGGATAACAATAAATGCTGTGTCTGTATTGCACAGTCTTGCTTGCTTGAGGTTAGTTTATTTAAACAGCAACACATGGGTAAAGTCCACCAGTTCCAAAGTCAGTTCATGAGCCACGTGTGTGCTTTAACTCAGGATACTTTAGCAGATTTTTCCCTTCTTCTAGGTCCTACAGGTAGATTATGCTGCATAGTTGCTCACAGTGATGAGTAAGCAGACCCTAACAGTACCTCCATCAAGAAGCAGAAGAATGTTTGCACATGTTTCAGGAAACAATGGCAATAACTCACAGGGTTAAGTGTGGAGCCACTCCAAATGCATGACGACATCCTTTTGCTTTTCCTGTTGACATAATGTTGGACCAATCAAGGCCGGCTATTGCAAACACATTGGAAAAAGCAGTGGACAAAAGGATTAATAGACAATTACAGATTAAAAAGCTTATATTCAGCGTTTAAAGTCTACGCTTTACTCTGCGTGTAGTTTAGGTTGGATATTTACAGTCTGCACTCCACATGATGTTACTGAACAGAGAACACTAAAGTTTAGAGATGTTTAGTCACTTCTTGCAAATGTAAGGGACCTTTAATGTTGCACTGCAGAGATGCTGAGACCAATATTTGGGCTGAACGTAAGGAACTCAAACTAAAAATGTTATTCTCTTATGAAGCTGCAAACAAGATTTCCTCTTGGTGTGACTTAAGGAATACATCCCTGGCTGTTTGCAACACATTTCTAGCCTCTCGGTTTGTTTTCAAAAAGGAATAAAAAATCTTACAAGGACACGTCGTACCAATTTACATTTTACAAGCATGGAGGTATATTTAGCTGAGAGCTTAGCAGAGAAAGCATTTTTCAGCACCTGGCTCATGTTCTTATTTTAGTCAGCAATTTGACTTCTCCCACCATCAAAAGCAAGCTCAAGTTGGTGGGATCCCTGTTTCCCGTCTTCCTACGTTTGAACTAAAATGAAACCAAAAGACGTTTGTCTTCAATGGTAGAACTGCCTCCTTCCATTTCACTTTCATTTCTGCGTTATGAGACATCTGTGCTGTAAAACAGCTCACAACATTGATTTTTTATTATTTGGGAGGCTTGTTGGGAAGGATTGTATGAGACGGGTCTCATCATCTGTACAACCCACACAGAGCTTCATTTTATATCTTGTGATTTGAAGCATTAACAATTAAGATAAAGTTTGTCTGTTGCCATCTTCCAGAAGGTGGTTAATAATGCTAAATTGTTGCAACGTGTCCTTCCTGTCCCACTGCACTAATGACTACTAGACAGCAGGAGGAGTATGGGGTTGTGAGGAGAGGGGTGCTGGTGGTGGCAGTGCCTGGGGACACACCATCTGCCTTGTGGCATGCCAGGGTGTGTCAGAACTGCAGTCACAGGACAAGCCACACTTGTCATGAAAGTAAAATCCCCCATCAGCACTGCAGTGCCTCTATATATCAGGTCTTAGCTAAGCTGTGAGGCATGTCCATATGAATCTCACAAAGACACCTGATGGGCTCAGGCTATGTCCCTGTGGTATCTGGGTCCTTTTACTGGTCTGCAGCATAGAGAGCTGGTTCATCCAATTACTTTGACTCCACAGCTCAGATCAGGGCCAGCCACATCTTATACCTGCCTCAGCTCTAGCAGCTCAAAAAATGAGATGGAGACAGGCTCCTGCGGCTTCCAGGCAATGAGGCTGACCTCAAATCAGAAGGAACAGAACAGAGGGAGAACCATAGCAATGGAGGGAGGCTTTAGTAGGCACCTGCCACTTTGGCACGATGTTCGATGACACTGGAGCTTCTAGGATTAAAATATGATTTTTCATTAAAAGTGAGAAAACGTCGGCTATGTTTCCATTCCTGCACTCATTGCATAATGGATTCAGACAATTCTTCAGATAATCAAGGAAAAACAGATTAAAAATTTTCAGGAATTACATTAAGTGAAATTTGGGCACATGGGTGAAATTTTTGGTGGTATTAAATACCAAACAGGCTCCAAATGCAAGAGTGTTGTGTTTTAACAATGAAGCAAACGCAAATAAAATCACGTGTACTCCGGTTATTTCACTGGAAAAATTATTTTACAAATAAACATTAATAAACATATAAAAGATTTAAAAATGTATCACTCCTGCTGAATAAAAACAGTCACAACTATCATAGTAATGTCGTGGATGAAGCAGGAAGTATTCCTGTGTTCCATGTTCATTGAGGGCTACTCAAGGTTGAAGCCCCTCTTAGATTGCCAGACTTGTCAGCAGGCTGTATGAGGGAGGAGGGAAAGGAAAAAGGACTGACATGTGAGATTTATGTCTCACGCCACAAGGGATTTCAGCCACTGATAACCTAATACAACTCAGTGCTTAGCAGCTCAATTGCATTACGGCATTTCAAAAAGGCTTTTTTGTTGCCATTGCTCTTTTGTTCTTTAGTGTGACAAAAAAGAAAACATGCCTCTATTGTGAAGCGAGGCAGTCATGGCAGAGCAGATAGAAAGGGAGGAGAGAGAAGACAAAAGATGAGGAGAAGCTTTTTCCTTAGCTTTTTTACAGTAGATAGGTGGTGAACAGACAGACGTGTATAAAGTATGTTTACTCCGGTTATGTAGGGAGAAAATAAAAAGGCCCAGTGTTCATGTAAAGCCACAAGTACAAAGCTGTGCCTCATTGAGGTGCTCGGCTGATAGATCCTCATCTTGCTCTTCATCTGTGAACACTGTCATCCCAACATAACTTTGCCATTTCTAGAAAGAACGTACTGGTAAGAAACACTCCCTAAAGGTACTTTTCTTTAAGACAAAAATGGCCACAGCTTCTCTGTTGACATACTACAGTTTCTACCACAGAGATACTTTCATGTTTGTACAAAGCAGGCACAAATCTGGTTATAATTCATTGGAGGGTCCATGTGAGGACTGCGGCAGCTTCTACATCTCCCACACAGATTAGGTGGATGGAAAACTGGGTTCACCTCTTAAGGAGAGACAGAGCTGCAGTGCATTTCCCACCATACAGTCCTGACATTAATGAAACTTTATTGAAACGTTTCCAGAGAAATACAGTTGCCGCTAGAACATTCTGCCTCTGTGGGAGCTTTGAGGAGCGATGTGCCTCCTTAAAGGCGTACTTCGGAGTCTGAAGAGGTACCTAATCAAATTAATGTCTTTGCTCTAAAGGCTCTGCTTTGCAATCTGTCACAAGCCGCTGCAGTCCACACACCAATGAAGGCCACTTTATTAGAGATAAACAAAAATTCAGCAAGGTGTATGCATTTGCTTTTTGTTTAAATCTAATTGGAGAGTCAGTCAAGAACAGCGACTCAACATAAGTAAACACACCAGCAAATGCTAGGAGTCAACATGATAAAAAGGACTTCATCAGAAACATCATTTTCTCTCACACACAATGTGCAATATCAACAGCTTTGCATGTCTCACTCTGAGACATCTGCACTACAGGTGCCATCTCATGTTGCATGACCATCTCCCTTGAGGATTTTCACCACATAAAGCTGGTTTGTCTGATCTATGAACCCTGGCTGAATGGGCCAGCACTTGTACGCCACAAGGATGAAGCAGGCTCTTTTGGTGTGAGCATTTTGGGCTGCCGTTAACCACAGTCGGCACAGAAATGCTTCCAGATGTAGCTACAGTAACACTGACACCATGCACCACAAGTCAGCAGGAACAAAAATCCCCAAGACAGAAAACAGTTGAGTCAGAGAGAAAAGGTGTGCAAGGAAGATTCATCCAGCTGGTCGTTTCCCACTTTCACCATTGGACGTTAGGTTACAGTGCATATTGAAGATATTATCTTCAGCATATTGCTGTTAAGATTGTTCATGCTTTACAGAGCTTTATAAAGTCAGTCTGTACAACATTCAAAATAGCTATATGCAAGTATGAGTGTACTCATTTTTCAATTACTGGTTTGTTTTTCAATGTTTCCCCTGCAATTATTCACTTTACTGGTGGCTAAACTTGAATAAATTCTGTATATAACCCATTCTGGAGATGGACCGAACCATCCATCCATCCATCCATCCATCCATCCATCCATCCATCTTCGTCTCCTTCCATCTGGGTCTACGTCTACTGTGTCGAGCACCTTTAGAAGCACTCATTCATGTCAGTTTGTGAAAGTTAACACACACAGTCCTGCAGGGCTGTACAAAATATTTAAGCTTAATGTTGTTCTTTGGTTGCAGTCCTATTAAGCAATCTCACAAAGCTGACAGGACAGCTTTCTCTTGCCTCATTTACATACTTTAAATGCATTGTACATCCCTTTTAATTAAAAGACACTATATGCAGATGTTAACTGCACAATATTAGCCTTCACAAAAAAAACAAACTTGACATTTATTTTAAACTGAAACTCATTTTAAGCACTCGCTTAATACCAGCTAACAGTAATTATCTCTGGGTAGAGGGGAAAAAGGAAATCTATGGAAAAAGATAATAAAACACGTTTTGTCTACTAAAAAAAAGGTCAAAAAGATCAAAAATGCATTTTTGCATTCAAATATGCTTCTTATCTACACCAGCTACAAGCTGATACACTCACCTTTACTCCCTGCTCATCTACTCCACCCAAAAATACCCTGCAATACACTGAACAGCTAAACATATAACCTCACTCCGCAATAAATTCCTGCTCCACTTGCTTGTGCGACTGATGAATGAATGCATCTTTTGTTGGCACCCAAAGTGGCCAAAGCATAAAAAAGCACCTCAACTTATCCCAAAAGACCTTTCTCATTGAAACACAATCCACACACCCACTTAAGACCTCCAGTGGAGAGAGAAGGGGAGCCTGTGGGCTGCACACTATGAAGGTGCTCTTAATATGCGACAGATATTCGAGATTAAGTACTTGACGACACGCTTGGCAAAATCCAATTTCCTTTCTCTGTCCCCATGCCTGTGTGATAGATTTATTGGCAGTGTTTCTGCTACATACAGTAAGCGGTGCGGCTCAAGAGTCGAGAATAATTCAGGTGCCACCACGGTGGCATGTTGGAATTTTATAGGATATGATAATCCTCTGCACATGACTGTGCCAATTTTCCCCTCAACACTTTAGATTGAATTTTCATGGAAACTATACTTATGTTTTTAATATGGGGGTATGGCAGCACCCCCGCTCCCCCCTGCAAGAATATACTGTGAAAGTGTGATTCCCTCCCATTAGACGCCTGTAGAACAATGTACAACCACAAACAACACAGCTGTTTATCATCTTGGCCTCCGTGAGATAAAAACTGACACAATTAGGAAAGTAGGGCTTCATGAGACACTGTGGTGAGATCCACTGGGAGAGGATCTTTGATTTTGACAGTGTTATTCACAGAGCAGGGAGAAAAACAAGTTGCGGTCTGTGTGTAAACAAAGCTAGAGGTTCTTTAGATGCTATGCGAGGACGTGTTGATTGAGTTTTGGAGCTGTGTGGCCCAAGATAACCTCTGTAGTGAGGAGCGCTAAGATGTCAACAAGTTGTGTAGGACAACAGTGTGAGCGCCGGGTGGAGCTCCACACCGCTGCCATTGCTACGTGGCTTCCCACCTCTCCGAGCAGGACAGCGAGATGTGACTAAAGCTGTATCAAGCTGAGTGATAGTCCCCTGTGTGTTCCCACAATGAGGATTCGGCAGAGAACGAAGGGGGCTATGTGCCATTGCCATTTGTCATCAACTCCAGCAATCTCATATTTCTCATGTTGAAACAGCCGGTAGTGTTAACCCTTGTTACATTTTAGTAAGCAGCAGCCAGAGTATCCAGCCTAGACAGAAGAAGCAAGCACTGACTTGTCAAGTTAAAAAGAGAATGTAACCAAGTTGTAAACACTTCCTGTTAGGAAAGGAACACTTCTTTAATCCTGGAGTTATTTATTATTCTACACCAAGGAATTCCAGATGTTATATTTCATTTTCCATATTATCTGGGTGCTAGAAAAGCTAATGATAAAATTATTTTTAAGTTAAAACATGGTCTTGCAGAAGTTAAAAAAAGCAGGAAAACAACAAACAATAAAACAGAGTAATATTTTGTGTCATTCATCTCAGTATTCCCACCAAAGGAAAACGAGGTGTCGGGCTTCCTGGTGGGCACTCAAATCTCAGGGCAGCTCTGTCTGCAACACGGATGTCTGGCTGCCTCCAGCAGCATCATAAAAAAACAATTGCCTGCATTTGTGAAGAGGATAAAAAGACAAATCAGCTCATCTACATGACATCTCCATAATCCTCTGATTTGACGCAACGTAGCTATTTACATAAGGCTTTTCTAGGTGAGGTTAAAGCAACTGATTATTTTCTATCAACTAGCACCCCCTCCCCCTCTCAAAAAAAAACATCAGCTAGAAAGGGAAACTTATTTGTTTCCTTTTAATCTGTGCGAGACGAGCAGGGCTCTCTCGCTCCACACACACTGTCATTAAACAAAACAGAGCCATGTGTCCAAACCTCCCCAGCAGCCCGAGCTGCAGCAGCAGTTTGCAGGCTAATTGTGACCTGGTGGAATCATGCGACCGATGTTCCAGCGCAAAGCTAGAAAAAAGCAAATTGGGCAACGCGAACGCAAGCAGACTCCATTGGGACTCTTAACTGGAAAGACAGCTCCCAGATGGAGGGAGGAACGAACAATTGCTAAAGGCCACAGTTTCCACACGACCTATAACTTTTTGGTGTGTGCGGTGGATGGTTGAATAAAAAAATTCAACCATGACTTGTTATTAAAGCCATTTATGCTGGATTACAGTGCAGCCGTGTTAATGTAATAGGATTTGTGGATTCACCAAAATGATATATCAATGAAAAGCCAGAGCTCTGAGCTCAGTTAAATAACTATTACACCAGCGCATCCTCCCATACAGCATGACTTCATACTCCTCCTGTGCTTGAAACGGCAATGAGGTTAGGCTTTGTGCTTCTTCCTTCCTTCTAAAATGCCCTTCCAGGATTCCCGTTCAGGTCAGGAATGCACTGCAGCTCTCTTTTGTCACCGACAGCGACGCACAGGAAACAATGCGAATATGAAATATGCTTGGAATGAAAACTGATCTTGATGAGAAAACACTTTGCGTGCCTGTAAAAGGTTCATCAAAACATCTGAGAATCATCCCTTGAGTCAGAGTAGTCATAGCAACACACTGTGCTAATTTATATTAAATACCTTGTAATTTAAAGATGCGAGTCACTTATATGCAATACTGATTATGAAAAACAACAGCTTAGAGAGACAAGACAAGCACAGAACAGCTTTCACACCAATCTGGTGATTGATGTCAACTTGTGCATAGAGCTGTCACTTTTCTCTGCAAAAACATCCCATCATTTAACGGTTGCTACGCTTTGTTTTGAATATGTGTTTACTCATCTTTGCCTCTCTGAATACTCAGTTATGAAAATTCCTGGAAAAGCTTATCAACACAATCAGGTTTGTAAGACTAGAGCAATGGGGTCACAACCTGCAAAGCTCCAACATCTAGTAAGGCCTCTTATCAGCCAGTTTAATACAGGGAGGTAGGAGACTGCAGTGAAAAGGACTGCTATAATAAAACATGATAGACTCTGATGTTCTCATCCATTTTTGGCTCCCCAAAAGAAAAGCACTCTCATATACCCAGGTGATATTGACATTTCTGCTGACATTTCTGGAGGAGATGAGAGTGTGAGCGGCTGGTCAGATGCATTTCTAAAACTCCAGTGATGAGTGGAGCAACGGGGTGAAAAGCTAAAGTGGGTATATTCGGGGGGGGACTTGAAATAAAAGAGTTTAGCTATGAGAACCATGCAGTGCAGAGTGCACTACGATCTGCAGGGCACAGCCTAACATGCACACACATTTCTCAACCCTGGTCCTCAAGTACACCTGTCCTGCATGTCTTAGAGGCAACCAACACATCTGACTGGAATAAATGCTTGTTAACAGGCTGCAAAGAGCTTGATGAGAAAGGTAATTAAGAATCAGGTGTGTTAACGTAAGGTTACCTCTAAGACAGGCAGGCAGGGGTACATGAGGACCAGGGTTGAGAAACACTGCACTAGAAGAATGCAGTTTGTAGGGTGGTGCAGTTGTTGGCGACCTCCATCAGATGTAACCGAGCTTTATTTAAAGTTCAAGTTGATTAATCACAAATATAAACAAACTCAAAAGACAAAAGAAAATAAGATGAAGAGCTAATCTGGTAAAGCAGGAACAGTACATATAATTATTTTATTATTACCGGTAATGATGGAGTAGAACAGTGAAAAACAGCCGTGATTGGAGAAATCTACCAACTACACTCCTTAGAAATGTGATTTAACAGCTCACACTTGCATTAATTGAGCCCTGTCTTTTTTTTAAGTTTTACTTTCATTCAAATCAACTGGGTTGTTCAGATTGTCTGAAAACAATAAGCACTAATACAATAGCAGATGTTCTGTAATAGATGTTACTTCACTTTGCTCCAAAGACTCACAGTTCAAAAGTAATAAGAATACAGAGGACTTCATCCATCCCATCATGGTGCCACAATTTCCATCCTAACCTGATCAATTTCCACCTGATATGAGGGTTAATTTCCCTCCTGTTGAAGCAAAATGTGTAGATTATTATTTCAGTAATGCTGTGAACTGCTAAACACTACTTTTAACTGAAAAAAAACTAATTTTTAGTCATTTTATTTGCTGAAACAGATCTTGAAAAGAGGTGCATTAGAAAAAGATAGAAAAAATCTGTAGATACAGATGCTTCTGTTAGCGGCACAACAAATGTATTGAGTCAGATCCAACAGCATGCTCCTATAGATAGATATACAAGCTGGTTTGCAGTATCAGTGAGTCAAAAGAATGCTTAACCTCGAAGGGAGCCAAACAGCAGTTTCCCAGGTGCACAAACAAATACTGATGATCGCAGGCAACGCTTCACAGGGATGCCGCAGCCCATCAGTCAGCTTCACGCAACTGCTTTTGTTTACACATTTTTCGAGCGGAGCCCGTCATCACTTTCGACGTCCTTGAGAGAAGTTAGTTTAGTGCTGAGTAGAGCGATGAGCCGGGAGATGAGGCCTTTAATTAGTTTGAAGGCGGGATGATAATTGATCATCTCTCTCAGCCAACTCTACCATGAAGGGCTTGGCATCATTAAAAAAACAACACATACACTACAATAGATTGTCAGCGCTATGAGTAATGTTGCTTAATATGCATCACAGTCAAAATGTAAAAGAGAAGATGTGAAGTAAAGCTGGTCAAGTTAAAAAAAACAAACAAGATCAGATATGTAGCATTCTGATTTTTTCTTATATGAAGTCTGCTGAATAGAAATGGACTGAGGAAATTTCACCTGATGCTGCCATTGGCATCTGAGGCATTAGGTGAGCAGCGATATAATTAGCATCCATGAGTCAAGTAATTAAAACATCAATGTAGCTGAGCAGTGCTGTTAAGACACTGGTGTGATCTTTTCTTCTCAGCGAATCGGCATTTAGTCAGTGTGGTAAATAAATAAAAATCGCACTGCATGTGCTTTTTTGCAACAAGCTCCTCAGACACCCCTCTTTGACAGAATCTAGTGGCTGGAAGAAGTTTGAGCACAAGGCAACCCCCAACAATAAAACCAACTGTGTCAACCTGTTTTATTTTTTTAACACTGCCAGTAACCTCACTGTGTGTGTGTAACACACTGCAAACCACCTCCCACAGAAAACGATCAAACAAGTGTCAGTAAATAAAAAGGAAATTGTTTCTTATGAGCACCTTAAAAATATATATATCCTTACCCTGAGAGTCACTGCAACACGTCCAGTAAGAGTCAGATAAAATACACGGCTAATCCTGGCTAAAAGAGTGGACTATAAAAGCTTTGACATGGTAGCGAGCACGGTGACTTACAGACACTCGAGCTAACATACCCGAGTGATGCACTTCTCTCGCTTCTGAGAAATATTTCACTCTAAAAACTAAATAAATATGACACACAAGTCTGCACGGTGACAGGTTTTTTGGATGTATTCCTGGTGTGACATCTCACCCCTCCAACCACCCTTTGTATTCAACCTTCATCACCTGACAAGGAACCTTCAACCCCTTCTCTCAACATATTGTCTACACCCACCAGCTGTCAGCCCTCATTTAGCTTGTCTACAATATCGCTCACACTGCTGGGTGTGTTATCTAGCTCATACTATTCCATCAACTGCTTGTCCGCCAAAACCATGTGTGCAAATCATGAGAAAGGCACAATTAGAGGCCCAGAGGCGACTATTCTTGACCAGAGTAGAATCAACAGTGTGTTTAATCACCTCCAGCAGCTGCAGTCAGTGAGGGAAAAATGGTGTCTGGCCATTTCAGCATAAAATGTTGTTTTTCTTGGTTCCTGAGAACTGTGCTGATGATAGCAGCAGTTGTGTGTTGTAACTTATAAACACAGCTAAAAGTAATGAGTCTTCCTTCATACAACATCCTTGCAACAGGCTGCAGACACTATGATTCTGGCTGTGGAGCCAAAACCAACAGGAAAGTTGACACATGTCACAAGATAGGTGCAAAAGCAAACATGAGTGGAGAGGAGGAAGTAACAGGAAGGTGAAAGAGAGGGGACACCAAAAAATGTTCAACCCAGGCGTGACTGAAGCATGATCCGAAAGGGAGTGTGATGTGTTCACTTTCACAAGGCTTACTTCACGGTTAATAAGCAGACTATGAAAACATTCTTCATTGTGCAACACTGACACTAAACACTTCAGCTTTTCCTCCAAATGAACTCTGAGTGTGGATTCCTGGGAAGCCAGACATAACAGTTGTGCTACAAGGCATGGTCTAACTTCCTTTATGCCAGTCTGTTTCCACTTCAGCTTTGGCCATGCTATAAAAAAAGAGAAGTGGAAGGTTTGTGGCAGAAGACTGAAGCCATATACTCATAAAGCCATGAGTAGTTTCCCCTCAAGACAGCTGGGATGACTGCAATGAAGATCCACTAGATTGATATGTCTTGTTATATAAGATCAGTAAATGGTAATGGCTCAGTTTAGGATCATATTGAAGCTAAGGAATAATTATCTGCACTTTAAACTCAGATAAAACCAAAAAGGGGAAACAAGTCCGTGTATCCCTGTAGTGCTGGTTAGACATTGAAGCTCGATGTCGCAACTCGTGTTGTGATAACAAGTTCAGCCAGTTGTAGCAATTCAACTGCCTTCGCCCCCCCGTTTCCCCCCCACGTACACTGCGCGTGAGGCTACAGTTTAATTCAGGAGAGAAGAAGAAGAAGAAAAAACCTCCAATGAAACTGTTAAGTTGAAGTGAAGAAGAAGAAAGTTGTTACTGACTACTGTGACCAAACTTCACCCACCTTCTCCTTGTTGTCGTGGTCCGAGGGAGGTGAAGAGGGAGATTTAACCCCGGTGGCCACAGCTACAGCCACGGTTTGGGTGACTGTGACACCCCCACCGGGAACCGGACTGCTCTTTTCGATTGTTTCCACCTTGATAAGTCGGTGCTTTGGTGACACGTACTTTATATCCGGCGACCCCACGGTGTTCAAGCTCGAGCCGAATGAAATATTTCCACCCGGAGTGTACGGGTCTTCGAAATCTAGCTCTTTTTGTAGTTTGTAAGCAGTGAGGATGTCCGGCGGAGCGGGGCTCGGAAAGCCGGCCCCGGAGCTTGTCTGCTGGAAGCCAGGCGCACCGGGAACACCGGTGTGACAGTGTCTGTAGTCCGGTTTCGGAGGCGCCGGAGGGGGTGCTTTGGTAGTTTTGAATCCTAGGTGCTCCTTGAACCACTTGGCCATGCTCCCAGTTCATCGCTCAAAAGTCAATGAATGTAGTTTAGTTCCAGCTTTTTTCAACAGTAAAATAAAAATAAAATCCTTTTCCTTTCTTTCAGAGAAAACCCGAGTCCGGTCTTGACGGAAGGGGGGGACCCGAGGGTCACGCGCAGCCAGCCGACCAGGTTCGGAGCGTGTCGCCAGTCTCGTGCGACTGTCTGAAGAGGAGAAAGCTCCACACGGAGGAGAGTAGCCACAGGCACTTTCTGATCTGCCCTGCCGCAACTCTGTCACACACACACACACACACGCGCACACACACACTTCCCTCATGCGCGCTGTTGTCGCTTCTTTCCACGTCAGGTTTCCAGACTGCGCAACATGGGAGCGCTAAAGGAACACACGCCCCCCCCGCAAAAACCTGCCCTCCATACCTGAGAACATCCACTGCCATCTACCGGACTTATAAACTTAACTCTAGTGGGGAGGGAACGCAAACACAGCTGCACGATGGCACATTCATCTTGCGCTTTGCGTGGACTTTGCGCCATTGCATAGTCAGCTGTATCAGGAGGAGATTAAAGGTTATTGCTGTTTGGATCTGTGCCTCACACTTCAGCTTTTTATTCTTACTTTTGGGATAACAATAAAAGCAAGCAGCTGCATGGTGTAAGAACTGTCTACATTATATCCTGGTGAGGTGGGCTATACATTTTACTGTACCTTCACCAAGACTCAAGGGTAAAGTGTCCTTTTTTTATTCTGTGTGCTTTCCTGTCCAGATGGCCAGTGCAGTGTTTTAATTGCAAATTACATGGCAAATGATGAGAGGAGAGGATGCTCCAGTCTGTTAATTTGAGTTCTGTCCTTGCTAAAAGTCCATTACACAAATCTACAAGTTGAACAGGCATCAGCTTGCATAAACATTGTTCTCCAAGGTGTTTTTCAGTCCCGTAGCTGGAAATGTATGGGGTGCCAAGTGTAAAAATTCAACATTAAATTTAGTGATAACATTTTATCATCATTTAGCTCACTTTTCTC
>JBAMHV010000001.1:23181600-23212615 GCA_037177535.1 Pseudomugil gertrudae
GAGAAAAGTGAGCTAAATGATGATAAAATGTTATCACTAAATTTAATGTTGAATTTTTACACTTGGCACCCCATAGAAATGATGGTGGGTTTCACATGCTTAATATGTAACTGTCTATGCAAATCATAGGATGGATCAAAGGAAAAACAACATTTCTTCTTCCAGAGACTTTTACTCGAGCAACAGTCTGCGCTAACAGGAGTCAAGGCTGCAGCACAGCAGGGTTTTATGAAGCAATATTTCTTTTTTAATATCACCACAGACACAGCCTTGAGCTAGTCACAGCGCACAGATCAGAGTTTAACCCTGGTAGGCCTTTGGGAGAGACAAATCCATGCTCTGGAGATCAAAACAAAATCTATTATTCCTTTCTGTCCTGAAATCCTGCCATTGCTGCACTTTCAGCTTGCAGAGCACCATGATGAGTGTAATTTCCAGTCACTTTATTGGAATAATTTCATCCCATAGCCAGGGCATTAATCTGATTAACTACTGTAGTGCATATAAAAGCTTTAAAAGGAAGCAATAGTTTTTGATGTGCCCTGGTTTACAGCAGGGGTGGTGTTTTATTTAGCCACTTTTAGGGAAAATGGCTTCACAAACAAAGAAGGCAAAGCTTTAGGCTTTTTCAAACCCCCACATTTCATGACATATTCAAGGCCTGACTATATACCGTGCTATTATATTTGTGTGCTGCTTTATAGCAAGTAATGGAAATATGAAATGATTTCCCATGCTGTATATATGAGGTGATCTGGTAAGCAGGAGCAGGGATGCCTTTTAGGTTACCAGGCACGACTCACATTTCAGATCTTTTGCTGCTCTGCTACAACTTCATTCACCGGTTTCCTCCAGCTGCCACTGCTGACACCTTTAAAATGCAAATCCTGTAATCTAGCTCTGCATAGGATACAAGCAGCTGCCCAAGGAGCCCACACAGGCATTAGCTTGCCAGTTGGAATTTGTGTTGAAATGTATCAGATTCAGAATAAGCTATTACTGGTAAAATGGTACTAAAGGAAGTGATGGTGTATTAGCACAAACTGTGCATTGCTCACACTAATTAAAAAGCAATCAAAAATGCTGTGTTGCAACTGAGTCTGGATCGTCAGGCATATCAAATGGTTTCATGAATAACCAAAGTTGGCCAGACTTTCTCTCTAATGTTTAATTAGTAAAAGCTATTTGTTATTGCAATTATGCTTTGATACAGTGCGGCCTGTTACCTGTTGTCCACCGAGACTGTGAGGCATAACAAGCTGACAGAGCAGACTAATAACAATAAAAAGTTGCAGATTTTGAGCAAACTGTCATTCTAAGTTGGCATGCATCTTGTATGGATGTTACTCTAAAGGCTGGGAGTTAGCAAAGCTCAGTGAAGATGACAGCTCACGTTTGCCATAGGTGACTGGTAGGCGCTCAGCAGTTACTGCTGACAGCTAAGACGTCTGGTGTGCCGTGCAAGACACACGACAGGTGTATTTTCCTCTTCCAAGCAGTTGGCTGTGAAATTCTTCCAATGCTTAAGCACAAAAATTGGAAGCATATTATGCATTTATTTTCAGTAGCATGTTAAGATGTTACAAATGACTGCTTGACATTTCACGCATGCTCCAAACACACAGTTCCTGATCGTAATTCTGTCTTCTTGCCTCAGCAGTTTAGTTATTACTGCGGTGCACTACATGAAGGCTGCTACAGAATGTCAGCATACTTAACATGTACAGTATTCATGTATATGAGTCTCTATATGGCGCCAGGCTGGAAGAAAGTGGAAACAGTGCATTTAATGGCTTCAAATGTTTTGCCTTTAGTACTTTAAAGCCAAATAATTCATCTTCTTTCTCTCTCTGGTTCTGGGACTGTAACGGTTTCTGATCAAAGAGAAATTATTTAACAAAATGTGGAATAATTTGAAGTTTTTACAAACATTTCTTTATTTTTAGTTTATCTGATCTATAATGTACCAAGTCAAATCTGAGATGATGAGAACAAGATTTTGAGGAAAATGTCAAATGCAGAGCGCGTTGTATGAAAGCTCACTGCTGCTTTGCTAGATTTAATAAAAAAACTTTCATGCGACCACTGTGTAATTCCCCTTTCTTCTGCTTTTTCTGATTTTTTTCCCCCTTTCTCATTTCTGCCGTGGCCTCTTCCATTTGTACGACCTCTCAGACACAACACATTCATTCTCACCACCATTGTTAGTGTAATTTATCAATGCGTCTTCAATTCAGTTCTTGTAAATCTTGTCTTGTAAACACAGTGCCCATTCTCCAGTCTCCATGGAAACACGCTTAAGTGATTTAAGCAGCTTTTGGATGTTCAAAGCAAAAGCCTCCAAAGATTTACACTTCTCAGCAGATGCTTGCCCCCTCGTTGTCTGACTTGCAGGTGGATATTGGTTTGGTTTTCTACAATGAGAGCGGGTGAAACATGTCATTTGTGACGGAGTAACAGTCTCCGATCTGTCAACAACTGCATCTTCAAGATTTTCAAACTACAAAAATGTTTACCTATTGCTCAGGTTGACGGCTGCAAAAACTCAACAAAGCTCTCAGTTGTGAATTAACATCAGGAAATAATTTGACCAAGAATCAATCTTAATAAAATCTCCAGCATTACGGGGATGTGTATGGGGGGTATGTATAGCAATTTCACCCCCTGTTAAATCGAACACAGAGATACACAGAGGGGTTTAGAGCACTATGTAACATTGTGTCTGCTGTTCCCAATAACCCTGCTGTTCAGCAGGGCTCCATCCCTTGTGTTTATGTCTGTGTGTGTGTGTGTGTGCGAGTCCTCCCCATTTCTTCAGTCTGACTGTGCAGCTTTGTTTGCTTTCCCATGCCTGTCAATCAAAGCGGAGGCTGGAGGCTGAAAAGATACATGCTTTTAGCTTCTCACTCACGAGGATTAGATGTAATACTCGAGCCAGCCTCAGAAAAGTAATAATAAGAATGAAATTATACAATACAAATGTGCTGTTTCACCATAGAACAGAGTTCTGGTGCACAAGATATAGGCTTCCAGGTTTTAAAGGTGTGGCAAAGCCTCATTTTTCCAGAGATGTTTGATTACTCCTACCGGGTTTAATGAAACAGTTTCTTATTTGATGGTGATACATGTGTGTGGATCCTTACACTGCATCATCATGTAAGAAAATGCATTATTCATCCAAATCAAACATATCTTTTTAACCCCTGGCTGGAAAAAGTCAGTGCTACAGTATATGCAGTATATGACAGAGAGCAAAAGAGTTCAAATTAAACTATACATACGTTGCCAAAAATGTTATAAATAAACACACATAAGCCATATCCATGTCAAAGACGAAAAGAAGAAAGATGCAAAGAAATAGAAACATATACACACATTATTTATAAATATATATACAGACATGCACATACATTCATACATGACATGCATTCATAAGTGCACATATGTTATATTATTGCTATCTAATTATCCTAATAAGAGTTTTCGATTTTGTTTAGAATAAATATTTAGTATTAACAGGGAAATTAGCAATATTTTTTTAAAATTTTATCTCTAATACAGTTTCATTTTTCCTTATAAAACTGGGTAGTTTCAGCTTAAATCACGTTATATGTCAACAAGTACAATGAAAAATTTCACATTCAGTTTCCGGCACTCTGCTAAACTGTGCCGTTTCCACAGATTTATAAAAACATCCTCATTCATCCTTTCATCAAAGCTTCAACTGACAAGTTTCCAAAGAAAAAAAACATCTGGTGTCAGGAATATGTGGATTCCTATCAAATGTCATCAGGCAATGAGGAGGAAGGGCTGAAATGCTGGATGATGAGGAAGGCACATGAAGGAGTTAAGATAATTCACGGAAAGCTATTTCAGTAAAAACAACAACCAAATTATCTAAACAACATTAACTCCAACAACTAGAGAAAACAACTGATACCTAATAGGTTAGGATCAAAGAAATAAAAATAGAGTTTAAAATGCCAACAAATAAAGATGCACAAAGACTTAGGCCAATTTAAAACAGAGAAAACGTGAATCAGAAACCTCAGAATCCCAAAAACCTGTAGATTATGAGTTAAGGTCATGTGACCATGACAGTCATCCCTCCATAGGTGTTTGTTTTCCAGTACCCACACTTCTTAGTGCAGCTTCTGCATGGTCAGCAGTAAGAGCCCCCACAGGCTTAAATATCATGATTCACTGCAGGTTGACTCAAACCGAAGTCTCTCTCTCTCTTTTCTGTCTCTTGCATTACACTGTACACATGAAATTACGATCGGTCACTAAACTGGTTTTTGTTCCTGCATTCATCCAGCAGGCAATGTGGGTGAATTGTAACTTACAGAGTTTAGCGTACCCAAAGCTTTGGGTCTCAGAGGAAGCTGCTTCTCTTTTGAGATCATTTCAAGAAATATTTGTTTTGACAAGACTGGTCTCTTGTGTTCACATCTTTGTTTATGTTGCTATTTCATCTCTCTGTACAGTTTGATATATTGATCCCTTGTTTCTGCTTATCATGCACGGCTCTGTTAGCTCCAGTCAACCTATAATTAGATGGCAAGATTATCCTGCTTTTTAGATGCCCTGCTCATGTTTCTATGGGGAAAAAATCACTCAGTCGGCTGGTGCGCACACTTATCTCTATAGACTGAGTTGCACCAGATTATTCTTACATGCTATGATAAAATAAATGGCTTGATGGATTTTTTCCCCCTGAAATGACAGAATCCATAACAGAACAAATTAAATACAGTTGCAGATCAAATTAAACATTTGCTTTAGGAAAGGAGGTAACATTGAGATTGTGAGACATACACTTATAAATAATGTAGAATTTCAGTATTTTCTTTTCATATGTTTATGTTTCACTATACCACCATACGTTCTGAATAATTAAAGACAAGAGATGCTCAGTTTAAAGCTGTAATTAAATAAAATGGAGTATAATGGGTGAAAGACATGTTTCTTTTATGTGGTGTGGTTTAATGTTTCAGCAACTTTAAATCTATCATAGATGTTAATCATTTATTCTGATTAGTAAATTCAAATTAGGCTGTTTAGAATAAGAAGTACTAAGTAGTCATATGCTCAGAAAAATATTAGTATGCCCAGACAGTGATCTAATCTTTAAATAATCACCTTTTACTTTTGTTTTTCATTTGTTATTTCACACCAATGCTAAGACAGAGATTTGGTTTTGTTAGTACTGCTCCTTACACTCCTACACCAGGCAGTTCTCTCACACTGATCCCAAAAGCAGCGCATCATTTTCACTTTCTGACTTTCAGCTGTCCTCTTTTTTTCCTAGAAGGATTACTTTCTCTAAAATTCTCTAAAATTTACGCTCAGTCTGGTGTTTGTGGGAATGAATCATATTCCAGTAGGATCAGAGTTTTCACTAATAGCTGATAATCTCCATATGTAAAATCTATATGGGTTTTTTGGTTTGCATAATTTACTATCATCAGCACCGTAACAAACTGGCACATTTGCTTTTATAAATAATATGATAGACCTGTAGCATAGATGCACAATATGATAGGAGCCTGCTTTTTTAAGGATTAGGATTATTCAATGCATTAGTGAGAAATCCTTCATCTGACTCTAACACAAACTGTGAGCTGTTATTTGGGCAAGCACAGAATCTGCAGATCACCTTTGTGTGATAACAGATCTAATCTCAGGTGTTTGATGTGTGGTGATGGTGACCCTTCTGGCAGCCCCATCTCTGGGCTGTCGTCTCATTGTCAAGTCTCAATGGACTCCGGTTCTTGTAAACCTTTTGGAGATCTGTCAGCATATAACAGGGATACTTGCAGCTTTGTGAGTTATTTAGGAGGCGCATCTTTGAATTTCCTGCAGACGTTTCTGCTTGTCTTCGTTTAATGATTTTTCTGCCACTCTCTCAGAAGTCCCAGACTTGTTGCCAAGAGAAGCACTTCAGTCGACATGTTACCTTTTGAACCCGGCTAAGTATGTCAGCCAGTTTGATAAAACCCACGCTGTCATACCATGCAAAATAAGGATTTATTGCCAGGGATCCAAGAGTGTACTTGAAATGCTTAAGATGCTGCACACCATTTCTTCAAATGAATACGAGCATTTAGTATTTATTCTCAGGGATTTATGGTATTTAAGAGGACCGTGAAAGGATGGATGAAATGCTATGGCATAATCTCTGAAGATGGACAGCAAATTCATGAGCTGTTTGGTCCTAAATACATACCATCAAATAAGCACTTCAACCAAAATGCAAAAAGTGTTCCTTAAATCATGCTTCTGAGTTTGGATGTTGAGGAGGATGCTTACTTTTGTTTGTACATAATAACAGTAATTTAACAGCAAGAAAAGCACGTGAGGGTGTTGCGTGACACGGTGATAAATCAGAGCTGAATGGTTTAAAAGTCTGCCTCTTCAGTCAGTGTGACACAGTCAATGGCCTCCAACGAAAGCAAGTTAATAGCACTTTTCTCCTGCTGCAGAAACCTATCTGAGCTCCAAGAGAGAGGCTGGAAAATCCTGCAAAGTTACACTGCAAAGTATAAAAAAAAAGCTTAGTATTTTTTGCTACAGTTGCACTCGCCTCATTGTTTCTTTTTTTAATAATTATAAAATATGATATTTTCACCCTTTTTAATGATAATCTATTTCGTCCCAAACCCTCGCCTTGGTTCTGGCTTCAGCAGGATGATTATTATGTCGGTCATGCTTCCCCTTGAATACGATTTCATTATTCCGAAACATAATTACCAAAGTGAGAATTGCCAACAGTTAAACTCATATTGATTGCCTTGCTGGAGGTTATAGTGATTGGATACCCCCCGCTGCAACCCCTGCTCATTTTCCTTCTCATTTTAATTTTAATGTTGAATGTTTTCTCTGGCTGAGGAAAAAAAAAGCCCAGCAGGGCAGGTAAACTGCAGTTTGTGAGCGATAAGGAGAGTTTAGCAATCTTAAAAGCCAGTCTCACAGGAACTTTCAGGTTCCCATTCTGCTGGTGGATGGTACCGCACACTCTGAAGCTTGTGGTTGTATGGAGAAAACGTTTTTAATAGTGAGCCTACAGAGAGTCATACACAGTCTTTGTGCTGTTTCTTAATCAAATACACTGAGCTACAATTTTGAAAAGAGAGCATAGAGGGTGAGAAATGTTCCCCAATGGCATTTTAAAGTGTGTCCATTTTTATGCTATCGAATCAGCAATGGCTGGTTGTGCATGCATCCAAAGCAATAACTGGCTGTCTGGAGTTTCAGTGTCATGTCAGAGGTAAAACTTGTGATGGACGTGCCCTCAATCATGTCTTGACTCACATCTTTTAACCCTAATGTCAGCTTATTTCAAATGCGCTCCTTGCTCTTACTGTAGATGAATGCAGGCTGGCAGGAATCAAAGACGAAGGGCATTGATTGGCTTGCTTGATAATTAAATGCCAAAGTGATTCACAGACTGCTGTGCAGTGTTTCAGGATGTGTGGTAAAGACTGAACTGTAGAGATTTCTATTACAATAATATTAAATAACAAGTGGCTATATTTTTATTGTGCATAAAAAAGATTTGCATTATGGGGATTATTTTACAAATACAATAAATTGAGTTTAATACAATTTTTCAGTGATGAAGATTATGAGGTGTGATTCTAAGTAAACTTTTCACATGATATAATTTAAAATATACAAAATGATAATTGTAAATTATATATTGATCTCTATCCCCTGTTTTAATGTTGTGGTTCATTTGCTCCTTTGAAATTTTCTAATATCAATAACTTGTTTGTCTTGTAATTGCATATCGATTCTGTGATTTCATTTGTGGCTGTTTAGGTTTTTTTTCTTTTGAATTCTATTGAAGCCACACCAAAACCCGGCTGCTTGATGCGGTTGTCATTTTCCTTTTACAGCTGTACAAAAGCATTCGTTCATAATTCAAGTGCATCTCAACCATCATTAGCCCACTGTTGGAATTTGTTAAGCGCTGCGAGGTACCAACTCCACAGTGTTTACATGCAGAAACAGCGAGTTGTGTAAAGAGCTGCAGCTGCTGAAGGAATCTGCTGTGTGATTTCACATGCCACAAAACACAAACACCCAGCATTCCTGAATACCTCGAACACCTTTCACAGACAAATTAGACACAGCTCAGTAACACTCAATGGGCTTCTCCCTTGGGAAATTATCAAAAGACAATGGGCTCCTCATCTTCGTTTTATGTTCGAAGGGGAAAATGGGTGGAAGTATAAAGGAGGGGAGAACACCTTTGAGACTTTCTTTAAAGAAAAACACAGGTGTCTGGCTGTGTATGACAGTCACAGTGCCGTGGATGATAAGTAATTTCCTTGTGGGTTTGTCAATGTGCGGTAGCAGATCCCCAAGACTCCATAGATGTGTTGTTTTCACAGGGATGATTGCGTCGTGTAGATGATGGATGCGCGCTGTGTAGTGTGGAAGACAGGAGGATGTCCAGGCTGCTGAGTGGCTGATGACTTGCCACAGGCAGACATAACCGCAGCCTCATTACACACATACCATGAGTTAAACTCTTTATCTCATGAAATGAACAGCAGACAGGAGACCTCAGCAGTCTTGCTCAATTAAGAGGGAATATTCACACAGCTTTAGGTGGGAGTCAGTTCTGTATAAACAAGGACATCATTGAAAGAGGTGCCTAGAATCTCTTGAGATGTCACATCCTAACAAGTGCAGAATAAAGAGAAGACTTTCATACATGTAAGAAATGTCAAATTGATGTGATGATATTCACCACATCCAGTTATTTAAGATATTACTGCAGCTTATACCTGGCATGAGCTTGCAAAGGTTTTATTAGCATATGATTTTTGGAAGCAAGCAGGGAAGTGGCATTGAACCCTTTTATCCTGATGCACTGACCTGTATCAAGCCACTCACCCAAACAATACAGAGCACATTTACTCTGATACCACAGTTCAGTGAGCAGACAAAAATGACAGTTTGTGTATGCACGTCAACAACATGTCCAAGTGCTGGCAAAACAAACAAGGCAAAACAAAGTTGGGTTTAGAATTAACTGGGGCTTAATTCAATATTTTAAAAGAAAAAAACAACCAGCATTTATAATATCTGCAACCTTACCAACTCAAAGAAGTAGCATCCATATTTTAAACTGGGATTATTGTTTGCTGAAAAAAACAAACACTGGTTGCACTTCATGCATTGGTCAAAGCAGATGCAAACTCTAACATAAATCTTTACAATGAAACTCCACTTTTTATTACTTCTGGAACTGATGTATTGTTGGTACAGTAAATAGAAATCCCTGCTTTGGTGTAGGGTCCCTTCAGATGGTCTCTGCCATTTGGGGGTTCCTTTGCTGGAACACTAAAAGCTTTAAAATTGACATACCGTACTCAGAGACTGATGTCGCAAGTCATCCATTTGTAAGCCAGGCGGTGTGCATGAACTTACATTAAGTCTAAGCTAACCAGCTGAAGCAACAATAAAACTGAGTGCTGCTGTGTTAGGATGAAATGGGTCATTTTTAATGAAGATTTGCCTCCAGAACAAAGTTCCGATGATTCCAGGGTTGCCGTCAGAAACTCAGATAACACACACCTGGACCAAGACTTCCTGTTACATATGTAATATCTTATAACATCTCAGCATACTTGTTGATTTAGAAACCTTTTCTTCACTGTTTGGGGTAGGATGAATTGAAACTAACTAACAGTCCTAGCTTTATTTCTATCCTGGGGGCTATTATCTAACATTTACAGTTATACTGTAATGTGATCTGTTAAAGGTCACATAAAAAACAGAAAGCAGTAAATATGAATATCTCTCCAGTGACCATGGATCCACTGGTTGAGTGACTGTGTTTGTTAATCCAGTGGGGAAGCCCACAAAGGACAAATATACATTTTCCACTGAGGGGTCCAGATTTGTTTCCCCTGGAAAATGGTCACCCTGGCAATAAGTAGAAGTAGTTTATTAGACGTATCTTTATGTGCTGTGAAAGCAGAGAGAGCTCCAGGCACTTGTCTTATCCTTCCTTTCTCTCTTGCCAGTGTCTCAGCAGCTATAATTCTTAGCCTGTTAGGCTGAAAGCTCCCATCTAAGATCCACACATTCTGCACACAAGTCACAGCAATGTTGAATGAAGGTGCAGTTTACCTGGTGCATCTCTGGAGCGGGCTGAGGTGACCAGCATCTCCAACTCAAGGCTTTAATCCAATTAAATCACTAAAATCTGTCATCAGTCGAAGCTGTGGCCAAGATGATGATTTAAAGTCACACATGAAGGCAAAATGTTTTGCAAACATTTCTGGGTTTTGACAGTTCATTTACACAAACCAGTATGTAAAAGAACAAATCGTCTCAGCACAAAACCACTAAAGATGAACTTAGAAAGCATTCAGCCCAAATGTGCTTAGTGCCCAGATAGCTGGAAATGATTTAGCACATCTTGACCAGTTCCAGCGTGACAGCGGTTAAGTTCTAAATAGAGCAGTGCATGCTTCCTCCGTTCCCCTCAAGACACGGTGCCTTCAGCGACAGCCCCCCTGAGAGAACAGTCTGTGTCCTCATAGAGTTCCACAGCCCTACAGAGTGCAAAGAAAAGTGCCTGCATTGTACTGAAAACTGTCATGTGCACTAACACAATCCACTTCAACAAGGCTGCAACCTTAAGTAGGCCTACTTGCTTTGAGGTCTTGAAATAATGCTACAAACGTTTGTTAATGTTTAGAAAGAACTGACTATGGGATGTATAATAATAATTTAAAATGAACTTGTAATGATTTAATGTAGAAAAAGTGATCTTACTGCATGGAAACACCAAGTTTCATCTTTTGTTTCCACAGATACTTCATGTCAATAGCATGTTTCTCAAAAGAAATAAAGCGCTGCTGCTGCAATTACAGCAGGAGAAGATACATATGTGCAAAAAGGAATAAAACAACAGCCATTTTTTTTCCTTTGAAGAGCAGTGACGGCTAGCACACAATGATACCAGCCATGTTACATTTGAGTGAACATAATTAACCTGGTGATAAAGGAGGATCCCGTGGGAGCTGGCTACTCACAATATATTTAATTGAAATAAATGATATAAAAAGAATAAACTGTGAGTTATGTCGAAGGGCCTTGACCAGCAGGTTCAAACATAAACTATAATACAGACAGCCATATTCTGTGGAGCAGTCATTAAAGGAAATAGCTCCAGGCAATGAAAAGCAGACAGGGAATTGGGCAGTGGTCCTCACTCAACTCATTCTTCTCCACCCTCCAGCAGATAATATGGGATTTAAGTGTGCTGATATGTGTGCATATGTCTTAGTGTGTTTTTTACGTGTGTCTGCATGGGCCAAAGTGTGTGTGCGTGTGCATCTTTTCATACTAATAAGCTACTTTTGACGTCTAAACTCACCTTTCTGCCCTGATCTGATCAGAGCTCTGACAAAGTCTTACAGAGGTCAGGGCCTTTGCAGACAGGGCACAGGGATGCTGATCCACTGACTCCATCGGCATGCATATATGCACACCAGTGTATGCAAATTTCCACTGGTATCCAGCAGGAAACATCAGAAGTTGACTGTCAAGTACAGGCCCAAATTCACCATGTTATTGGATTTTTGCAGGTATTTCAGATTTGCATCCCCTTTATGCTAATGCATTTTTTTCTTTCACTCAGTAAGATATCCAGCACAGATGGTGTATTAATTCCAGGTAAATCGGTTTGTCGTGAGCAGTCGCAACAACAAAACTAAGCATATTCGCAAAGCTGTGAGAGAACATGTGTTCTGGGTGCTTTTTTAGGCTTTAGATCACTGTGACTGTTTGTTCTAGGTACATAACACTGTTCAGCTTGTTAGCACAAAACACCCTGAAATTAAGTGTGGTTATGGTTAGGTGTAAGTATATTTAATATGAGCTCAAACAGGTTAACTATATCGGTCTAAACACTTCCTTATCATGAGGGTGCTTTCTGAAAGCATCATTTCAGGCTGTTTATCTAGACCTCCTTCATTAAACTGACATCTAAAGGTCACAGCGCTGAGGGAGAAGGTCATATAAAAGGCCTTACTCACTCTGACATATAACAGTCCCCATTTTTTAAAATTTTAAGCCAGTTTATGACAGCGTGGGTCATCCCGAGTAAGTCTGTGTCTCATTTCATGCCTGATAAGATCCCACAGGAGTCTGTGCATGCATGCAAAATGCCTGGACCTTACTAAGACATTCCAGTCAGTATGTTTGCAATTACTTACATTGACTATACAGTCAGAACAGTCAAGTAAACCATCAACAAGGATATGGATCACCGAGTCAATAAGAGCCCTCACAATGACAGATGTTTTAAACCAAATACAATACAGTTTGATAATTAAACTTCATAGCAATACCAAGGTTTAAGTGGTGCAGAGAGTTTCAGAAGTATTACACTTCTAGAGTGAAACTACACTCAATGGAAAGTACAAAGGTAAGAAAAATATATTAAGAATAATTCCTTAAGGCCTTATCAATGCAACTTTTTAATATTATGGTTACAGTCATTATGAGTGCTTCTTGATATCTTTGGTCCTTACTGTGTCTAAATCTCCACCATTAAATTGATGCCTTTGATTTTAAATCAAACATCGTAGCAACTACTGCATGAAACCGACATTCATGCAAATGCGTGAATGTTTGTGGAAGCTGTGGGCTTTTTCCTTTTTTTCAATTAGTAAAGAAAGCACTGCAATGCCCCGATCTCTTTGGAGTTGCTCTTTGTTTATTCAGACAAAAACATATAATAAAGCTAAATCTCCCTGTGGGTGCTTCTGTGCGCTTCAGCTCCTCTCCCACAGGAGGACTGTACAAAACAAAACAAAAGAAAAGCATTCAGCATAGAATACACAGACCTGGACAATAACTAATTATGAAAGCAGTTTTATGGTCATGGTTTGCTTAAAGGAATCAAAAGTTTGCCAGGAAACAAAGATGGGCAGCATATTTAGGGATGTTTGGGCTATATCTCCCCATATAGGATGATAGATCAACCATAAACACAGTCATTAGCTGATTTACTATCAATCATCTCAGTGATTTTCTCAATATTACACAGGTCATCCCATCACATAGTGATGCCAGTTATTCATCAGCTAATAACTTCTAGAGTGACACATGATCAGATGAGTCTGTGTGTGTGTGCATGAACATGCATGTTTATATGAAGAAAAGTGCAGCAAAGCCATTATGTTTACTAATGGTAAAATGATGAAGGAGAGGCTTTTTGAGCCACTTAGCTCTGCAACCAGATCAATAGTGATGCTGTGGGATTATTTACATGGTCCGTATCTTATTTTCAGGATCTCATCTTGTTCATCACTCTCCAATAAATGTGTGTTTCTGCAGCAGACAGCTGAGTGGAGCAGTTGTTTTGGGTCAAACAACCATTTTGATCAACCTGATTAGGTTTAGTAGGGGGTCTACTGTTGTATTGATTTTTAAATCATTCTTGTTGAGATCATCAGCTAAGTGAGTTAAAACACACCGGATATAGACTTGAATCTGAAGGGACTTCATTGACCATGAAAGAAAGGCTGAGGTGCATGCTCACAGTTTGGTTTGATCATGCCACGGTTAATGGTTTGTTTGCAATGATCACGTTTCCTTGAAAGAAGGCAAAGGGGGCAACACACACTCTGATAAAGGCACCAGAATGACCGAGGGAAAACTTGTAAAAGCGATTATCTGATGTAAATTGATGCAGGTCACATGAGAGAATGCGGGCAGAAGGAAGTGTTACTCATTTGATCTCCATTCCTTTGAAACTTTACAGAGCCAAATAAAAAAATCCACAGATTGATAAATGTTTGGTGCTTTCTCCTGTACAGTGGCACCTCAGCTCAAGTCACACATCATATTCTTGAGTATTTTATCTCTACAGAATCTTTTGGAAGTTAAACAACCACAAGTGATGCAAAGATCTGGTCACGTTGGATCTTTGATTTCTGAATCTCTGCCACAGTTCTGCCAAATCCTCTATAGTGTCTTTGCTTTGCTCCTGTGTCTCAACCACCTTTTTCAGCCTGGTTACAGATGAGGGAGGAATACTAATATCGGCAGTCCCCAAGCCGCCCCCTCTCCCACAGCCCAAACACCCTCTGTCTGCCTTCGTCCGTCCCTGACTGCTCGCCTCCAAGGACAGCCAATGACATTCTCCAAAGTGAGATAAGAGTGATTTCAGTCGACTGAACGAGGCAGTGCTTGCACTAGCGCCTGCGGGTATTACTGGTGGTAGATTGAGACTTTAAATGCACACATTTGACTTGATGTCAACTAGCAATGTGCTACACCGGGAAAAAACCATTCACATTTTGTATTTTGTGATATGGGTGGAGGCAGCAAAATTTGAGGAATGCTGCAATACAAGGCATGGGGCTGCTGTCATGTCACAGATAAATGACACCCAGGTCAGCAAGCCAAGGCTCAAAGCATGAGAAATAAATTAATTCGATCTATTCTCAGTTGTCAGATACCCATATGACACGTTATGTGTGACAATCTGGTTCTTTTTAGACATGTCAGTGCTAACCCTCTCACATGAGTGATCCCATGATGCAACACACTGACATACAACACAAACATTAATACTTACAAATGAATAATTTATCCCTGCGTGCCTGTATAGTTGCATGATTTAACAGCTGAAACCAGTTTGACAGCATTTGACTTGCCAAATTGTTTGATCATCTTTTATTTTTTTTCTGGCAGCACTTTGCACACACAAAAACATTTTTAATTAATTGAAATAAGGAAACAGATGGTAAAAGGAGCAGGGCAGGCACTGCATGAACTCCAGGTGTGAGTTTTATTCAGGAGTTCAGAAAAGTGGGTTGTACCCGTACCATACCATACATCTTGGTCATATTTACTTCTGCTATCATCAATGAGCTGATTTATAATGCACACAAGTAATTAAGTAATCTAAAAACTTCTGTGAGTTGCTCCTAAGAAGTGAGCGACTGCATGCAATGGGTGCTTCGGGGAGTTGCAAATGAGTTGCACGTTAATGGAGTGTTAATCCTTGTGGTTGAGGTACAGAAATCGACCTGATGAGTGTGCTTCAAAGTGTATGTGTGTGTACAGCAATTGAATAAAATGTGTTCTAGACTGTGACTTGTTCGTCTGCATATGAAAACTTTATATATTGTGTAGCCAGTTGACTGACTGTGTCCACGACTCACCTGAGAAAGGGACATCTGCGATCTGCCCACACAGTCTTCCAGCTCTTGTTGAAATTATCTAAGAAACAAGGTCCAAGGACAAGATAACTTACACATGTGCTGGAAGAGGACTGTTGTGTGTAACCCTGCAGTGCTGGCAAATAATTACAAATGTCCACAAGAATAGATGTTGGGCACCTGAAACTTCTAAATAGGTACTCATCATATGCTCATCATCATAGGTACTCTGCTATGACAGTGATTCTAATCCTAATCACAGGGCAACAGTCCAGCATGTCCTGGAAGACTACAGTTTTCATTCCCTGTACGAGTTGCTACCTGAAGACAATGCTGACAGTAGGATCAGGATGGGGAGATGGCTTAACGACCACAAAGATTTCCTGGCCCATGATGATGACTGGCTGTTGAGCAGATTTAGATTTCAGACACGCCAGAACCTTGCAATCCTGGTGAGAAGAGTTTGTTTGTGTGAGCCGCAAAAATGTGCATTCATTTAATGTACAAGTTATTTGTGACTCAGACATTGTTCTAATTGCACAGTGGCCTGGGTCCATTCATTCTTCCTGCCCCACAGCAGTGTGGAGAACAGGCACGAGACATCGGCATCTTCGCCTCCACCTTGAGATCCAACCATGTTTTTATTTACTCCTGGCACAGAACTCTTCATTACGCTGACACCATTTACAGCAGCAGCAATGTGCTGCCACTTGGCAGCCTTTCTTTTGATTGTTATGCCACAAACAGGATCTCCTGTGTGTCCACCTCATCAACAAGTACCGGTGTCAGTCTGCAAAAAGTTACGTGCCCTCTCAGTTTCCACAACTCACTGTAAAATTGGGTATAGCTACTTTAAATTAGTGAATTGGTACTCCTGATGATTACTACAATTTATTTGGTTTATTCTGATAATTTATTAAAATTTATTCTTGACAACTAAGAACAAATCCTAAATCGAAAAAATATTTGTGAATACGTAAATATTCCTAAAAAGCTGCACAAAAGAACATGAACTAATATGTTCTTAATGACTACATGTAAACAACAAACATTGAAATTACGAGAAAATTTGCTCCAACATCTGTGGAGTAACGAGGCCTCTTCAGAGGAGTAATCGGACAGACGGGTCAGCTCTAACCACGGAGAAGAGCCTTATACTCATTTCTCAGCAGCTAGGTGAGTTAGCTAACTGTTGATTTTGCATTGCCTAAATAAAAAACAGAACACTCTTTAGAAAAAAATGTAAATATGTGTTTTAAATGCAATATGATTGATTGGTGACCCTTCCAGGGTGTAGACAGTTTCTTGCCCACTGGCATCTGGGATTGGTCCCAACCACTCATGCACTAATGATGAATAAAAAATTAATAAAAGTATTCTTCAGTCAGCAGAAACACAGACCTGTTTTGGATATAATTCAACACAGCTACATATAACTAAATTAATGAGCCCGCAGCCTAACAACTTACAGGTAATGCTACTTCCAAGTTAACCATAAATGTAAAGAGATGTCTGAATTTTTTTTACTGCAACTTAAATAATAGCTGTTTGCATCTGCTCACTTTACACTTTACAAAGACATATGTATTTGCAATTTTCCACTGACTTTGTATATAATCACCAGTGGTGTAAACATCGCAATATATCAAATATTGCAATATTTTGTGTTACAAAATATCAATACTCAAAAATATTGACTTTTTCTATGAACATATTTTTACTGATAAGCCCGACTTTTATGACTTTATTCATCTTGTACTTGTATTCATATTGTATCACCTGATTCTTACAAATACACACCACTGATAATCACCACTGAATGCACCATAACATCATGAAAATGGATTTTTTTCTCCCATGCAGTTCTTGACAGGAAATGTATGAGTGTTATGGCCATCACCGGTGAAGCTATTTGGCTCCAGAAGGACAAAGCAGAGAGAGGTGATTAAAAAGTAGAATGAAGTGTCAAGTCTAATAGATACAGAGCCGGCCGGGGGAAATGGGAAAAAAGAGCAGGCGGTAAAATGGACAGCAAATCAGAGAAAAGACAGAATGCAAGAAACAAAGGTTACTTAAGCATTTATAGTTTTTTGCTTGTGCATGTTTGTGACTGGCACAGCTCAATACTTATGTTCATATGAAATTTCTGGAAAGAAATGATGGGATGTGAGGTCGTAGGTGTTTTTGGGTCACTCAATTTCAAGTGGAATTACCTGGAGGCATAGGATGATCGTGGATCCTTTGTTCTTCCTCTATGCTTATATAAAACCATGAGGATGAGATGTGTAACTGTAAATAATATGGATATGGATGCAGCATGGCCTGTAGGAAAATACAAAACTTCTGCTGTGTCTAAAAAGAGACTTTTAGAGTCTAAAACATCATTACTCTGTTACACATATATAATAAATTAAATAGATTGAACAGAAAATCCTGCACAAAGACAAGTTACAAAGAAAGATCAGCAGGGATCATAGCTGCTTCATCATATAGTGACTAAAGTGAAATATTTGTTGTAGGGGTATGCTCTTTGTTTTCCACACCTCTCTGTGAATGTCTGAGAGCTGAGAAGCTCTTTGGGACAGGCATGTTTTTTCCAATTGACCTGTAAAGCATTCCAGCAATTCAACAGGCATGGCTCTTTATCTTCCCCCCAGTGGATGAAGGTCTGAATCACAGGTAGGTTGGTCCAGCATCAAAACCTTTATAAACTTGTTCTCTTCTAATAAATGTTGTCTGAATGGGATCATGTGCTTCTCTAAAATGTGCAAATAAATTTCCAGATGTTAAAACTGTATTTTCCATATGATGCACCCCCCATACTGTCAGATATCCACACTTTTGAAGTAAAAGCTGATAACAGGCTGGATGGGCTTCTTTAGTTTGAAGGATGTAGTGTCAACCATTCAAAAAAAGACTTTAATTTGTCGATAATTTTTCTGGGTCATGTTCACATACAGCTTCTTAAAATCGCACGATTGATTCTTTATAACAGATATTGTCACTGGATTTAAAACATTTATTTTTTCTGCTCATGATTGAATATGTCCTCCTCATGCTGCCAAAGCAGCTAAGTCCAATCATGGCAAAGATCATAAACAGTGTGTTGAAGCATCTAAAGTTATTTAAAAAAACCCTCAGTGTGTTATGACATGGGGTGTTTCTGGATGTGATTTGCGTCTCACAAATGATATTAGGTGGGGATCTAAAGGCCAAGTGAACATCTTGACCCCTTTCATTATCGCAGAGTATTGCTTCACTCGACCTGCAAAATGTTCACAAAAGGTTTCCGTGCGTTATCAAAAAGATAAAAGTTCTGGTTTGAATGTCACAGGCAGGTTTTAGGCCTAATAAGCTGAATCATTAGTTCTTCATAGAGATAACTGATTCTTTTGCTTTCATTGTACTGCTAAACCAAGGCTGCTTGGATGGATAACTTCTTCTGAAATAGCCAAACTGTTAAACTTATACATCTTAGGTCTGTTGTATTTCTCTGCAGATTGCCAGAATGAGGTTTAAATGCAAGGGGACATCTTTTGTAGCCTTCTACACCACAAGCATCCCTCGTCTTTCCTCCTCTTCATGTCCTCATCGCTCTCTCTCTCTCTCTCTCTCTCTGTGTGTGTGTGTGTGTGTGTGTGTTCCCACCCTGCCCTTGTTGGCAACACCTCGCTACATGCGTCTTTGGGCGGTCCTGATTATGTGTATGCGTCTGAGTTCTCCAGACTGAAGGAAAGTGTGTACACTTATTTAACACAAGAAAAAAACAAAACGTCTTATAAACCTCTTTCATGGTAAGACTTGCTTTGGAAGTTTTTTTCCTTTATCATCTTCTGTTTCTGTCATTGCTAACCTCAGGATACAAGTTAATGCGATTTTCTTTTTTTAAATCATTTTTAAATTAAATTAGGGAAGAACAGATTTAAACAAAATGATTATCAGGAGGGTCGTGGACCAGGATTCACCCTTGGGCAAGGTGATGGAGCTGGCAGGTAAAGGACATGGGGAGGGCTGGGGAGAAAAAGACTGAAAAATGCACAGAGAAAAGAACTGCTGACATGCTTTATCCAAACAATACACACAGAGGTGTCTGTTTATTAAATGAAAATGACAAATATTTTGGTGTTTGGGTTTGGTAAAGTTGTCAGAGACTGGCAAAATGATTTTTTACTGATTGTAATTCTGGCCTGTTAAAGATAGCATTGAATCCGGACAATGTGCCAAATGAAGGGCAGATACTCTACTTGCTGTTTCAGCATGTCCTCATAATTGATAATTCCAAGCAGGAAATGAAACACTAAATTTCCCATAAAGGCTTTTTATCACATAAGCTCCTTGTGGGAGCCTTTATCCTTAAAACAGAGTCTAGACTGTAGCCAGAACTGCTGTGCTCTGTAAAAATGCTTGCAAATCATAAATGGAACAGTATAAAAAAACATCATGTATAAAATGTTGTGCTTTATTAAAATAAAATTTAATTAAAAGTTCTGTTATAATGTAATAATTTCTCTTGTCTTACATTCATTATATAGCTGTAAGAACACATAAACAGTATTGTTTATTCTGAGTTGGTTGTGATTGCTCAGGTTTGTCTTCCTCCAGTCTCATCTATTGGATGCTGGACTAGTCTACAATCCTCTCTCTACAACCCAGTCAATAAAGAAAATTGATATTCATCTATTTTCTTAACAGTTTATCCAATTCAGGATCGAAGGTAACTGGAGCCTATCCCAGCAATCATTCGGGCGAGAGGCAGGGTTCACCATGGATAGGTGGCAAATCCATCACAGGGTCAACACAGAGAGACAAACAACCACACACACTCACATTCATTCCTATGGAGAATTTAGAATAACCAATTAACCCAACATGCATGTCTTTGAACGGTAGGAGGAAGCCGGAGTACCCGGGGAGAGCCCACGCTTACCTGGGGAGAAGAACATGCATACTCCATAGAAAGGTCCCAGCCAAGGCTCAAACCAGCAACCGTCTTGCTGTAAGACCACAGTGCTAACCAAGTGTGCCAGCGTGCAGCCCAGAAAATAGATATAAGTTAGGTATAAGATAGGTTGGAAATTAAAAGCAGTTTGGTGAGATTTATAATAAATGATAAAATGTATTTGTACTGTCTTATTTTTCTATTTGTATGCATGTTTTTCACCTTCATCTTTATAATTTCTGGTGCCTTCACTTCCCATGTTGCCAAACAATTTCTTTAATTAAGGTCATTCTTTGTTTGAACTGTTTAAACTGAAGGCCACACACACAACATTTAACATGAAAGAAAACTTTTGATTAGCATTTTAAACACAAAGCTGATTAGCTTTTCATTAAACATGCTTCCAGCGCGATGCCTGAAGGTCTTTACATGACTGAATAATTTAGCAAGAAAAAGTAGAAACGTTTCTTCTGCAAACTGGAGATAATGTTTTAGGATAATTTGGTTAATATAGCACTGCAATTGTTGGATGCCTCATTTCTGCTGTAAGTGGAACAACGAAAATGTAATCATTTTCAAGACTCAATAAGTTCAGTTGCCCTTATCTAAGCTTAAAAGATTATCATGAGCTGGATGACTGAAAATCGACACGACATCTTTCTTTTTCTATCATATTCTAAAAACCACAAAGCCAAATGAATTCATTACATCACTGACAGCTGGCTACATTTAGTAAATGAAACTCATATGTTACTCGAGGCTTGAGGAAACTATTAATAAACATCATCAAAAGAAACATTTTCTAGCAGTAAACTCTTGCCAAAAGCCTTTGGGCATCACACGAGCTCCTCATAGTCCTAAATGCTCCCCATTTTCTCTCCTGTTATGTGACTTGGAAAGACACTGTGAACTCCTTTTTACCATGATAAAACAGAAAGTCTCAGTTTATTTAAACTCGGCACAGACTAAGCTATCATCTGAACACCAGAAGACAAAACTAGTTTTTTAATATATTGAATTATACAGAGAAAAAAAAAATCATGATGGTTTGCTCTAAAAGTAGACAAAGATGTCATCATTTAAAGTTAATTTTAAGTAAATACAACAAAATTTAAAATTTTTTTGCTAAAAATCTAAAAAAAAATTAGTGAATTTAACAATATATGTGGAATATATTACATCCATAAGCCCAAAAACACCTGCTGAGATCTATGTGTCAGCCCTTAAAATAAAATACATTTTAAAAACAACAAACAGTCCTTTCCTTTTAGAATAAATATTAAGAGGTCAAGAGATAAAAATAAAGTAGCAATGGTGATGAGAACAGATTATAAAGGAAAATTTAATTCCAATAAAACAGATTTATAGTTGATAAAACTGCAACATTGTAAGATTTTGAGACTATTTATATTTAATTCATTTTAGCAACAGCAACATAATAAGATCCTTACCAGTTCTGAAACCTTTTTGGTTTTAGAAGAAACTGGAAAACCTGAAAGAGGTTTATGTTGTAAATATAATCTCATGCACATATATACACACACACACACACACACACACTCACACACATATATATTCTGACTCACAGATGTGTCAGTGTCAGCAAAAAGCAGTTTTATAATCAATTTGGACTTGAGGGTGGAGTGGGTTGATGTTCTTTACAGCAAAGTAAATCCCACAGTGGCTGTTGCTCATGTAGTGTGAGCAGGGCGATCAATTTCACCGGTCTAACCACAGGAGAGCCGGGTGCTGTGAAAGATATGAGCTGAGCACAAGCACATAGAGAGCAACATATTCCCTCAGAGCATGGTGCACTTTATAGCACATGTTCCTATCCCATGCAGATCTCCATCATGAATTCATGCCCCTTTCCTTTTCTAGAGAATATAAACTGTTAAAATTGCTCTTTGAGTTGATTACTTTAGTTCCCAAAAGTTTGTAATGTTGTCAAAAATGCAAATAAAAGGAGACTACAAGAATTTACAAATCTCAGGACTCCAACATTTTTCTTAAAACATATTAGACGTTGAAATGTAGACATTTTTATAATTTTGTGGAAAAGGTTATCTTAGCACATTTAAAAAAAAAAAAAAAGAAAAATAAGCAACAGAATGCTGGAAAATACTGGAACAAATGAAAAATATGATTTCTACTTTTTGGACCCGAAACATGTCTGGTTAAATGGCAGCAGGCGAGTACCATGACTGGGTACAAAGTATAACACTAGTAATGTTAACTATCACAGAAAAGTCATGGATGTGGCTTATGTGCATGTTGCTGTGTAAAAATGACCTCCTGGGTGGTGAAACTGCTGATGTCATGTGTAAGTGGGACAATAAATGTATACTGACAGTGAGAGTTGGTAGGAGTCAGATGATCCAAGGCCGTTTCATTGGAAATGTTTGGGGTAATTGAGATAATTTTGGATCCCGCTTATGGAAAAGTGGGGTATCGATACAAAAACTTCAGTTTCTTACAAATAATGACTTTTTTTATTGCTGATGGTCTCATGTCACAAACCTATTTTATGATGAATAACTGAAATATGAAGGTAAAAAGCTATTAGTTTAAAAATGTTGAAAATCAAAAACCCACGCAGCCATTTTGGATTAAAGTTAAATTGTAAAGGTTAAAGATCCAACAATGCAGCAGTGATGTCCTAAGTTGATTTTCAAAGGTCACTGTCTTGCCAGTTTTGGATATTTCCTGCTCGTACACTGATGGTTCATCATCCAATGGTAGTACTTGATAGCAAGCTGTTAAAGAAAGCTATATAATTTGGACTGGAAAAGACAGATGGAGGTGGTGTACAGTAAGGGGCAAAATAGACTTTATCTACTGAGAAGGCTACGTTCTTTCAACATCTGCCCACACCTTCTACACAATGTGTATCACACAGTGGTGGCCAGTGCAGTTTTTTGCTGTGGTTTGTTGGGGAGAGGGTGCTCACACTACAGACAAGAACAGAGTTAACAAACTCATTAAAAAAGAAGGCTCTGTGGTGGGGTCTGAAGTACTAACAGTCCAGCAGATGACAGAGGGAAGGGTGCTCTCTTTTATGGACAACACCTCTCACCCACTCCATGCATTGGAGCTGATCAATAATAGCACTTTTAGCCACAGACTGATCGTACCAAAGTGCAAGTCAGAGGGACTCGGGAGGAGTTTTATTCCAGCTTCAATCAGATTGTTTAATGTCTGCCTGCCTGCCTGCCTGCCAGCCAGCCAGGAGGTCCAGAGTTGGACATCGCTGATCAACAGTGTATTATTTACTGAAAAGATTCAGAGATTCAGGAGGAATCACTGCGTGTAAAGGCAAAAAACTGAATGTTGTTGGGTTTCATCCTCTCAGGTAAAGAAAACAATTAACTGTTAAACAGCTAGAAACCTCCATTTGACAAGAACAGTAAAACATTGCTCTCTTAAAACCTCAGCAACAGATTTCTTTATTCTCCGTATGCATATAGAAAGTTGTTAAATGAAGAAGGTGCTACACAATGATATAACATCCTGTTTCAGGTTTTTAAAAATATTTGCAGCTATCAAATTTGCAGAAAAACATTATTTCCAATAAATGGTAAAACGCCTCATTTTAGCTGTTTATGTTCTATTACAGATATAAAAAGTCAATTAGCATGCCTATTACGTTTATTTACGCTTTACACGGCACAACAAAAACCTCAGCTGGTGCCTTTTGTCAGAAAAAATAAATGTAATTTCAATTTCTGATTCAAGAAATTAACATTGATACAGTGAGGATAAATAACTGAATAATACCAAGTTTTAAACAAGAGAAAAACTCACAATGCAGTGTAAGAAAACCTAACGGTGCAGTCCTCTGAGAAAACAGACATGAATTTCACAGCAGAGTTCATCCTCTTTAATCGAGTTATGTATTTTTAAAACAACACACCAATTTGCCATATATCCAACAAAGTAGTATATATTCTCTTGAGATCTCTAAGTTTTATTGGAAATCCCATAAAAGTGATTTTTCTGAAACTGCAGGCTGTGTTAACGGTGGGGGCATCAGGTTTTTAATCTGGCTTAAAAGCCCATTAAAACCACGAATCAGTGGGTAAAATAAGGGTCTGTGGAGGACACTGCTGCTGTTTTCCCCTTCAAGAACTGTGTGGTTACTTCCACACGTATTATACAAATTAATATAATTAGTTTTTTTCTGGGAACTTCTGCTTTTAAGGTTCACAAGATAAACCACAATGTGCCTTTTAGCTTTTTGGATTTATTTCTATGTCATGTATATTCTTTGCATTAGTAACAACAAGAGACATGTGGGGCCTGTATTGGAATCTTTTTGTTAACAGCTACACCCTTCATCATGTAGAATAGTCCAGTTCACTTAACTTACATTCCATACAACTTACATTAACCAGGAGGGAGGTGTTTATTTACTGAATAATAATAACAGAGGTGTGTGTTACATGATTGCTGCAATGATAGATGAGGGATAACACTTGATGTTAGATTGTGTTTGTGAATTTTTCGTGACTCTGCATTTCTCATTAAAATGCAATGCATGTGTGTCCTTTCAGAAACAACTCGTGTTTTTATCTCTAGTAAAGAATTCATCAGGAGACTTTTAAATATGACATTGCTTTTTGGGTTATCCTTCAGGAAGGACAAAAACAATGAGCCCACAAGTTTGTTTATGTTAAATCGTTATTGTTTCATATTCATCAGCAAAAAACAATAAGGACAAAGTTAAGAACATTTATTATTGGAAAATGTTATGGATTACTGATTAAGCCTACCAGTTTCTCCCATCTGCCTTTTTTTCATTTTAAGGAATCGTTTAGATTCCTAAAAATATCAGTGTCTTTGTTTTAGCTTGCACATCTTTGTGTATTCCTATATGCCACTTTTCAGAGGTAAAACATTTTAATCTACATCCATAAGCCCAAAAACACCTGCTGAGATCTATGTGTCAGCCCTTAAAATAAAATACATTTTTAAAAAAACTGAGAGAGCTCGCCTCCTCTGTCCTTCAGCAGTTTCAGCATTATGTGCAGCAGTCAGGCCCACGCACACCTGTTCAGTAGCTAGTCTCCTCATCTTGTGGTCTGATTTCTAATTCATATCAAACTAATGTACAAACTGTCAACTTGATGTTTGATTTTGACCTCTAAAAACACATTATCCTGTTACATGCAGGAGCAGAAAATCACATATAAATGGATAACTGAATGTGTTTTAGAGGCAAAAAGTCAAAGATAAAACATTCTTTGTAAGATTTGTATCAAGATTAGTACATGATTTCATAGATACATAACCTTTTTCTGTGTCGTATATGATTACACTGATACTTTGTGAGGTATAGATGCAAAGATGGTTGAAGATGGGTATACCCTATATTAGTGCCCGGTTCCAGACCATGGAGTTAGTATTTTCCTTTGCTCTTTTCCTTTCTTGTTTCATCAATCTTCTTCTTATTATTTTCTCTTAAATGGAAAATATTGGCTTCATGGTAACAAGGTAAGACAGGTTAATAGTTAAAGGCAAGGATAAACACAGGATAACATGAGCTAAGCTGCATGAGGCGACAGTGGGAAGGAAAACAGGAAGGCAAAACCTCCAGCAGAACCTGGCTCAGGGGAGGGCAGATATCTGACCTCTGTGAGCCGGAAGAATGAAGAGCATTTTGAAGAATTTACATCTTTAAATGTTTCTGACAATTAACAGAGTAAGTTTAATCTAAAAAGTTTTTTTTTTCCTTATTTGACTATGAGTAACAGTGTCAAATACTAAGTGTTGCAGCTGTCCCCGACCTCCCATACGTAGTTACTGAACATGAAAAAATTTTTTAAAACATGGTATTCCTCAAAGCTAAATAAACCAATTAATACCTTATTAATCCAATTCTAATTTACACAAACACCCGACAACACCGCCTCTGGCTGGCAACAGTAAGTCCTATAGTATTTAAAGAGTGAAACAAAGAAAGAGAGCATGATAAAGAAAGCTAATTTAGACTGAAAATTAAGACACTGATAGCATTAAAATGGGCCTACATCATGATAAGTAAATGCATTTCAGATTTCTTGGACCATTTTGTCTGCACTCTTCCTCGAAGTGTTATCCGACAGCTGTGATGCGTCATTAAATAATCAGCTGGTATTAATTACAGAGCTAAATCTGTCAGGTGACACAAATTAGCTTAATACTAAAATGATCAGAGAAGAGACAGTCAAACACGAGATAAATTATGGAATAGAAATTATAAAACAAGTCAAGAACAGCAGGGTTGAGGGATAGTTTATTCTCTCACACAGGGATCATCAGGCGGCAAGGCCAACCTGGCAGATCTGTCTTTCACTGAATAACAGCTGATCAACAATGTGTTACAGACAAAAGAGTGCAGACAAAATAGTAAAAAAATCTTAAATAAATTCAACTAATGTCCTCATTTTTAATAATAACCAGTAGCCTGAGCAGTTCTATAATTCAGAATGGAAATTGAAATTATTATATCAATAAATCACATCAACTGAACTTGTCTAAACACAAGCAGATACATCAGTACAGCAGCAACATGCTTGGACAGTCCCTGATTACAGCAAACCTCTTGGTCTGCACTTTTAATTAATCCATTAAAGCTCTACATCATCCTTTCTCTGCTAACAAGAACATAATGTCAGGTGAATGTGTGTGTTACGTGGACTTGATGCTCAGAGATGCAGACCAGAAGAGATGCTGACCAGTAAGATCTAAAGAAACAGGCTGTGTGCATTCTTATAGACATGTAATTAGTCTCTGTCAGACAATCTCTTACTGCAAGGTAACGCAGAACTTAATGCAAAAGAAAAAAATCCCAGCTAGGCTTTTATGTCCTGGGGTATCCATAAATGACAGCCCTCGTCTTGCTCTCTCTTCTTTTCTGTCACGGCTTTCTACATTCCTCAGGAACTCGCACATAGCCAGGCTATGTTAGCTTAGCTTGGATCAGCCTTGATGAGATGCAGCTGAAATGTGTTAGTGGAATGACTTGAGCCTTTTATTTAGTTTTAGTTAATGATGTTAGTTCAAGCTTTCCCCATACTGCCTGGCTTTCTTTAGCTATGTTGATGGAACCCCCCGGTCTGATTGGCTCATTCACCTCACCTATACCTGGTTAGTCCTTTAGTGTATTCAAGTCATTAGTTTTCAGCCAGTCTGTTTCTGTTAGAAGTAGTCCCTCAGTGTTTTATTTTTATAAAGATAGTTTTTGTTAATAAAGTCTTTATGAGTCTGCCTCTTGCCTCTTAAAGCCTGCAATTGGGTCCTCAGGTCTCTGGCTTCTTGGCAATGGAGTGTCAAGCTTCTTATAACCACTAAAGCCACGTGGTAACTTAGCAGAAACCACCAAGAGTGGAAATTTTATTTTAACCCTTAATAAGGGTATTTTTTCAAATAAATAATCCTATATTCCAGCACAGTGGTGAATATTACAGCAGCATTTCCTCCCCTATGTTTGATGGAGAAAGAAAAGAGAACAGACATGAGATATGATGGATGAGATGAAAACTGTTCCCAGATAAAGTGCAGAACAGTGTCTCTGTGCCTGCTGTCTGCTTTCCTTTTCTGGAGATGTTATCTCAACCAACTCTGAAATAGAATTTTTTTCATTATTATTATTTATTTTTTAATATACTGTTGCAGTGGGGTCCAGAATTATTGGATTTTCTGGTAAAAAGTTTAAAGGGTATTATTACTAACCTTTAGAGAAAATGTAAGTAAGTTAACCAATTTTTTAAAATATATTTTATTTCTGCATATTCACCACAGAAGCTGCCTCTAATACATTTAACCTAAAAGACATTCCATAAACAGCCCAAAACCAATAACAAATGTGCCAATAAATAAAAACAAAAAGCTGCTGACTCATTGTTAATGTTGATGAATGGTGGTTAAAAATTATGTTCTCACTTTCAAACTGCCAATACGATTTACTGGTTTATCCAGTGAAGACAACCAGTTAACCTGATATTCCCCTGCTGGAGACAATGCCTGTTTCATTTATTCTTTCTTTCTTTGTCAGTGAAACTCAGGTGCAATGTCATACAGTCTGGTGCGGTCTTTAAGCCTTGAAACGGTGCTGGTAAGCGGTAGCTACTGCCATCAAATGAGTCCAGACTACAGTGTTTTAAGGGCAGAAAGTTAAATAGGGCATCTTTAACAAAATAACCAGTGTTGTCAGTATCCTGCTTAGCATCTTTGCAAGTAAAGCATGGAAACAGCTAGTTTTTATCACTCCTTGAGCTTTAATGTTCCCACAAAAACCACACGTGAAAATGAAGAGCCATAATGCTACATGTTTGCTCTGTCTGATTCCTCATTCCTCATCAGTGGGTGTCTTTCTGTTAGATCTTTGGCACGCTCTTTCTGATGGCTTAAGCTTTGTCAACTTCATGAATTTAAAGATTTCAACAGTATAAGAATGCAAATATATACAGCACATCTCAGTGATCAAGATCATACTGAGTCCACACACTCTAGGTGAGCTAGGTTTACCAGCTTTTCATGTTACACATAAACAAAGAGTCACATGTGGGATTGTATCAATAGGAGTTCTTATGGGGAAATATATTACCTATAAAGTAACTATAATGCATACTAAACCAGAATGTGAGATATACAACCTAAACAGAGGAAAAACCCACAGACAATAAAAGGGAAAGGTTTGAAAAATATCCGGTTAGCTTCCTACTCAGAGGCATCTAATGCCAACAATCACCTTATTGCTCACCATTTACTTTATCAAATCAAATGGACAAGAAGCTACAGAAGTGCTGCTGGGATTTTATGGTGGTTTCCTAAATAAGTTTGACAGCAGCAGCTGTTACAGACAGTTATCAATCTATTCTTCATTTTTGCCTCTTCCTGTTCATTTCTCCAATCCCCCATCCCTCCTCAATCACTACCTCTATTTTTATATCCGTATCTATCATTTGCCCTTTCTCTTCCTGGCTTTCCCCTCCTGACATTTATCTCACATATTTTTCAGCTCATACCTGTGTCCCCATCTTTCATTCTCGACCTCTCTATTCTTTCCCATCTTCCTCCCTCAGTCTTTTCCTCCCCCCTGTTGGTGTTATCACATAGTGCTGCAGCAGAGCTGGTGTCAGCTGACACATGGAACAGCTAATTGGAGGGTCTGGTGCTACTTAATCCCATTTGACAAATAATCTATTTTTCCTTCTCTTTTCCTTCTATTCATCATCAGCTCATGAACAAACTTGTTGCTTGAGGTATATATGGATCAATCCTAAATGATTCACGGACTTCCTGTTTCAGAAAAGGGGAAACAGTAAATTACTTGTATGTTTGGGACTCAGGCCACATTGATCTTCACGTCTGTGACTGATGGCTAAGTGTGTGACTTCACCAATGGATTTCACTTGGTGGTAAAAATAAGTAATTTGCTATAGAGGGTATTGACAGTCTATCATTTTATTTTGTTGCATACTAGTGAAAGTTATATGATTAAAGATCATTTACAATCATTTGTGATTGAAAATGTATAATTAAAACTGGAAACAGGAGATGATATTCAAAGAAACCTTTCTAATTTCTTATTTTATCCAATTGATTTTGAAAGTATATACTCAGCTGAAGAAAAACTATTGGACTTATATTCTGAGGGACTAATGACAAACAAGGAGCAGGGAAGGCAAGCACATGATAACAGGCGTAACAGGTGACAAAGAAGGGACAAGGGGATAAACCTGATGGACGTAGCCTCCCAGGCAGCTGCTAGCCACATGTTAGGATAATTAGCCTGAAGCTAACCGTGTTTATGCTAAATGTTCCCACTGTATGAATGTAACCCATTATTATCTCCTCAGTCAATCCATCTGAAGGAACAAAGGTAAAGGTGTCCGTGTGTTAAAAACAATTACTCCCTTATAAGGGCTTTTACATAAACTGATGAGAGATCAATAAATCACCCCCCTCGCAGTTGTCATGCAGGTAAACTCAACCTATTAAACCTTAAAAATGTTTTTTTTTTGTACCAGGTTGTAAACATGTTTATTTCTGCTGTGAAGTTGGTCTTTCTAACATGGAAGGAGTTTATGGGGATTTGTTCTGTTTTGGAGCCCCAAAATGGAGCAGATGAGGGGTGAACTGCATGTTTTAGCACTTTTGCCAAGGCTTAAATCTTTTTCCAGTGAAGGTTGCCGCTTGTGATAAACTAGTCTAAAAGAAAACAGGAAGCAAGATAGAATCAATCAATCAATCAAACTTTATTTATAAAGCGCTTTAACACCAAAGTACTGTACAGGTAAATAGAGAAATAGACAAAATCATAACATTAAAAAAAGGTAAAAAACAATAATGCAACTATTGCAACACTATAATATTAAATAAATAAATAAATAAATAAAATAGGATAGCAGATTTTAATGTGAGTATGTTTGTTTCATATATTGACTGATATCACTTCTCACATACTGTACATCTGTGCATCTTTTTGCGTGGATGATTGTAAGGCATTGTAAATTTAACTTTGGGCATAAATGGACAAAACACAGGAGCAATACTAATTAAAAAAACACAGTAAACGCATCATTTGAAACAAATATATCACAAAAACGAAATGTAACTGAAGCAAAACTCCGACCATGACAAACAGAAACAATCTATGCGAGTAGACCCTAACTACAAACTATAATTCAGTTTGTTCCTTAGTGTGAGTATATTAACACTTTTTTTAATCGAGCTTCAAAAGTGGTATGAATGATAAATCTGTCCCCACTCTCTGCGATGGACACAGGACCCGCAGGCTCTCTCCCCCTCTCCCTCGTCCCGCCCCCTTTTCGCCCTGTCACCCAATCACTAGGCACAAAATTGATTGACAACATACAAGGACCAATGA
>JBAMHV010000001.1:23247136-23259754 GCA_037177535.1 Pseudomugil gertrudae
TCCAAAGACATGCACCTTGGGGATAGGCTGATTGGAGACTCTAAATTGCCCATAGGAGTGAATGTGTGTGTGTGCATAGTTGTTTGTCTATGTGTGTTAGTCCTGTGATGGACTGGCGACCTGTCCAGGGTGTACCCCGCCTCTCGCCAGATGTCAGCTGGGATTGGCTCCAGCTCCCCCACGACCCCGTTCAGGGAATAAGCAGTAGATGATGGATGGGTGGATGGATGGATACTTGATATCCTTTATATTTGGTCATTTTGGAGTTAGAGGAGACTTTGCTGCAGAGTTTGATATATAAAACATGTACATGATGTGTACAAGATCTCATTAAAATAAAGTAAAAATTGCCCCTAATATTGTGTTTTAATGCAGATATCGGTAGATAATATCAGTATGCCGATAATATCTGACATCTCTAGTATGAACTTCTAAGACACATGAACAAGACAGACATGTTCAGTACATGGATCACATTCGTGGCATTAACATCTCTCAGCTTTGATTTCAGTAAACAAAGCCAGTAATGGACTATGTGTGAAAATGGAGATGAAGTTACTCACCGTTCTTTTCATGGATCTGAACCAGGGATTTGTAAGATTGCTGTGCTCTGGCAAGATTGTACTGGTTCTGCAATACAAAAACAAAAAGATAACCTAAGAACATGCAGACATGTTTGGATGACAGAGCAAGAAACTGTAGGCTTGTAACTCTGTTTAAAAGATGAGAACATTATTTATCTTCAAATATATATTTTCACATTGTTACACTCCTGACTGCTTTTATTCACACCTTGCATTAAATGTACATCACCACACCAATACAGTATTGTATACAATTTTCTACATGTCTATTTCAAGCAGAGTATGACACTGTTTTGATATTTTTGAACAGATTGACTATTAATCACAATATGCAGTGTTTTGTTTTTTCCCCTGGTGGTGGGTGTCTGTTGTTGCTCTAGCATGATTTTTTCTTGCTACTTGTAAACATTTGTTCATGTTTTACTGGCAGTGAAAAAAAGCTTTTTTTTTATTTAACCAAGCTGGGCCTCACACATACTCACTCTGGGTTTTATAACATTGCATTTGGGCCATCTGCACCAAACAATGAAAAGATTAACAAAGGTTGTTGGACGTCAAATCCAACAGACCTACAATGTGAGCCTGAGGACCCCAACTTCTGTGTCACACACACACCATTATATTTTTTCAATTCAACACACTACCACAAATATCCTCACTTACTTTATTGGCTCCAAACTGCACTCTGGCTTTTCCTTTGACTAATGTGGCATTGATCTGCATGATGACAGACTCAATGGAATAGGCACTGCTCCAGCCCTGCAATCAGGAAACCAAATGACAATAAGAGCAGGTTTCAAAGATGTAAACAGAAGCTACAATAAACCACCCAACACACCTGCTTGGTGAGAAGTTCCATGCACAGGGCCCCTCCTCCAAGAACATAACTAAAAAAAATAAAGATCACAGAAAGAAGCATTTCCACTATATGAAAAAACCTTTATAGTGACATAAACTCAGAGTGGTTTTAATCATGGCGATCTTGTAAAAATAAAAAAAGTCCATCAACAAACTCACCCTCCAGAAAGCACAGGTGAAACTACCCGCACAAATGGTGGATCAAAGGGGAAATTATCCTGCAGGCAACCAGCAAACAGAATTTAAACATCATACATTTCATTTCACTTTCATAAATACAAAGTTTTACTCACTTTATAGGAGAAGTTTAGTAAAATGTAATCCATTCCTTCCTTTTCCTTTAAGACTTGTAAATCACTGTGTAATGGGCTATCTGGGTCAACCCTGTTTGTCATGAAACAATACAGTTAGTCTGCTGACACACACACAAACCAAGAAACAAACAAACTCAAAACAAACAACTACTTACGTCCTCAGTTTGACATGCCATTCATACAGGCTGTCGTTTACAAGTTCAACCGAATAGATACCTGCAAGAGGAGCTTATGTTCAGTGACACGTTTTACTGTAATAGATGTATAAAAAGCCTTTTTTGGGTCATTTGTGATTTTCATCCAATGAACCAAAAAAAGTTACACCATGAAGCCAAAGACAAGATGTTTCAGACTCGAACAATCCCTTTCATTAGGCTATAAGCTAATTATGTAACAACAACCTTTGAAGGAACTGAAGTTTTACTAAGCTATGAACTTCAAATCAATTCTGTCCACTCAGAAAAAGCTTCCTATCCAATATCTCTGATGATGTGGTGAGTGGTTCAATGTATTTATAACTAAGCACATTCAAAAGATGTTTACAAGTAGCAATTACTTGGTAAGTAATCCCCACTACTGTCATTTCACCTGTATGAGGGAGGAAATAATCACTTAAGGGCCTATCAGAGCAATTAAATGAACAAACTGCAGAAAAACTAAACCACTTTCAAATCTATTCTTTACTTATTAACTATCAAGACTGTCATAATGTGATGCTGGTCAACAAATTAATGGACAGAATTTATTAATAAATGTGTCGTGCTGTGTGCATACCTGTCTTGTAACTCTGAGACCTATAGATCTCTCTAAGCTCCTTCATCAGGCGATCGGAGGCTTGCACTGAACCAGACACAGCTCCCTGTGAAATACAACGACTGCAACAGTAAGGACAAAGAATACAGCGCTTTGCCATTTACCACCAGGGTAAACCTGTCGTCTCAGCTTAAACTAGGCCAACATCCCAGACACCACTTTATCTGCCCATGTGTCAATATTTAGATCAGTGCAGCTCTTGAGAGATATTTTGAAAAGATAAGGTCAAATGAGTACATGACAAGCATGTAACATAGATTTCACATCTATAACAACATCACTTTAGTTTGACATGTTTCTGATAGAGAATGAGCTGCATGGCTGAGTCACTGGACAGGATTATGAACACCCTGAGTCTTTACCAGAAGAAATACAATCTTTCATCAATGCTCTCTGCCTTCAGGAGCAGACACTGATAAAATGTTAAATGTGCTTTATTCGGAAACAGCAGCCGGTCACATTTCCACTTGTCCTTTATTACGAGGTATCACATTTCTCTATACCGTCCTCCTTTTCCAAAGCCTCCCATCACTCATGCTGAGCTACAGTAATTGTTATCTGTTAGATATTCAATAACTTATCATCAACCCGCACCTTCACCAAATAAAGACTTACATTCAAGTGATCTTGTCTCTGGTTTTTTCTAATCTTTTCCAGGATTGCCAGATTCTCCTTCTCGATGCCATCGTCCTCAGATTTCTTCCCATCCACTGGTTCTTCCTCTTTCATTTCATAATGATCCAGGTCTTCGATGTCCTGAGAATTAAGTTTGGATCTTTTTAATGATTTATCTTTTAATCTAAAACAGCTACGTTTGTGGCTGGTGCTGTGACCAAAACACAAGATTAGCACTAAATGTTTGATTGCAACAATTACCATAAAGATATAAACTGCAAGTGTATTCAGAGTTGGAGGGAAAGTATGCAAAACCATCATCCTCATTTCCAAAACTACACCGTGTTAAAAGCCAACAGCTCTTTTTAACAATGTGAGTATGAAATGAGTTTTACATATGCAATCAAGATGACAGGACAATAAATCTGGATTTTTAAGTAGCAAACATGCAAAAATAGAGCAAGGGGTAAGCATTAGATGATGCCATACCTCTCCCATCTCCTCCTCCTCCTCTTCTTCAGATGTGACTTCCTCCGTTCCATGCTGCAAGCACAGGCAAGACTTAGTAAGCTGAAGATGTTACTCTGCAAAACTTACAGCCTGTCTATTCCATCAACTTTACAGAGAAGATCATTTTCTACTAATCATCATTGCAAACGAACATAAAACACTTATAAGCTGTGACAAAAGACTTGTAAAGGTAATCTTTATATTAAACTGTTTAGTAACTAACTTGTATAAGTTTAGAAAAGCTAAACGTCACTAGAAACATGATAGACCTATCAAAATGAGAAAAAAAGTGGCCGATAGTGGAGTTGTAATACCAATGGGAGGCAATTCAGCCACATCAACTAGACACACTCACCTTTCTGTCTTGCCCCACAGGACCTGCAGGCAGTGGCTGGTCCAGCATCTCCACATCAGGATGTTGTGGAAGGTTGTAGAGCCGACAAAGGTCACAAATGAGCTTTTTCAATTGCTGCAAAAGCTGGAGGGGACAAACCACATATTAAAAGGAGTATAGAACCACTGGAAAAACTATTTGCTTTTACAAACAGCGAGCGATTCTTTGTGGCAGAAATGTCAGTGAGTAAATGTGCCGTATGAATAAACAAAACATATTTTCCCTGAGATTTAAGTTTCAAAATGTTTAAATGAATTATTATAATGTTTCTGGATATAAAGGTAGCGATTTGTGATCGTCAGATAAAGAATGAGTTTCTAGGACATCCAAGCAGAAACATAATGCAGAGCTATGCAATCTGTGAATGTAACCATAAAATTAGGACTACTTAATCCCTTATGACTTCACAAAGTACAGATATAAACATCTTATGACTTACTAGAGGATGCTGAAAATACATACTTTGGAACAAAAAATGTTTGTACACATAAAAAAAGAGATAACAGTCAGTTAATAACCCATGATGGTCAAATGCATCATTTGAGTGAAATAGCTTTTCCTCAACGTTGGAAACAATTAACCACTTCAGAGGCTCACAAATAAATGTTTTAGAGTAAAGCAGCAAGTTTCTAGATTAAAAAAAAAACTAAAACTAAAACTAATTGGTGTTTAGGTCTTAAAAGTGCTTTTTTTTTTTTTTTTTTTTTACAGTGCCTTAAATGTGACTGGGTTTAACTACCATGTCATAGTGTGCCATGCCTCTGCAAATTTGGTGCAATGCAAATGTAGGGTACCACTAAGACGTCTGTGCAACAGAAACAAGAAGGATGATCATATCTATACACAAAACAGACTTCATGTAGGCCTACATCTCACTCGAGGTGCTTAAAAACAGGTGGACAAAAAAAAGCTACTTGCCAATGAAACTACTAACATATTTATTCAACATCATTTAAATTCTTCAAACAAATAATGTAATAAGAATTCATAGAGGTCTCTCCATAACTGGGATTATATCAGGCATTTATATCTGAAAGCTTATGGCAGTGAATAAATGACACAGCACTTTAGTCTGCTGAAGACCTGTTTGTCAATGCATTCAATTTCCAAAACAAAAAAAGGTTTACACAGCCGTATGAGGCATTTGCATGTACAAATGAACAAATAAATAACACTGAAATGGCTAAACTTGATCAAATCTAAATGCTAAACCAATCAGGCTAGCCTTGTATCATTTAAAGAAAAACATCCAACTGTACAGGAGACAGGTCATTTGCTTGTTCAGCCCAGTAATTTAATTACAATCATATGACATATAACTCTGGCATATTCAGAAAGCATTTTAGACCTAGCTAGACCAGTTTATACTTAATCTGTCATCATCTTTAACAAGCTATAGCACTATGTGCCATCATGGTGGATTTCATTAATAACCATACAAAGCTGTGAGCCTACATATGTCCCAATATGCTAGATATATTTATATTTTAAAGACAATTTTCCCATAATAAATAAAACTGAATGTAACTAAGTGAACCAGGTTATTAGACCTACCAGGGTGCTGCCTTTTCGTACGTCTTCCAACCTTTCCAAAACTTGCGCTAAGCTCGGATCATCAGAGTCCACAAACCATATTGGTGGCGTAGATGGATAAGATTCCTGAAGGTAGCGGAGAACAACATAAACAAGACACTCCTGTTAATGTGTTTACTGTCATTCTATGGTGTCACCATTTTTAGCCACATAATCTAATTGAAGAATTAACAAAGGGAGGGGGGAAAAAAGTCAAATCTGCGTTGACGACATTAGCATTCTAGGCGCAACGTTAGCCAAATGCTGGGATTGCTCCAAGACGTTTGACATGAATTTGTCGAATCGACAAATCATCTGACAAGAGAGCTCAGCTATTGCTGATATTGGCTAAAGAAACTACACAACACCTGTCCTACACAGCAGTAGATTGTACAGTTGTAGATCTACGATCCTAAATGGTTAGCAAGTTAAGAACCGAACTTTAGCTCGCTAACACCCAACAAGGAAAGTGCATAACTAGCTAAACACTTGGGTTTTTGTCCACTTACCGTGATGTTACAGTGGATAATTAACAACTTTTCCCCGGTTACGTTGAATTGACAACTAAGTTCATCAGGTTTCCAGTCAATTATCCTAAACCGTTCGTGGTTTGGATCAAAAATGGACTCCAAAAACTTCAGTTCGGCCTTCAGCCCCGACACCGACATCTTCCACGCATCTCCGGCTGGGCCGCTGGGGAGGGAGAGAAGTCAGGACTTAGCGTATAGCTAACTCAAGTAACAGCGTAAATTTACTGCAAAGCAGGTCTTAAAATGTACCACGGAACTACGGGCTGTCCCGGTAGATGTGGTGGGTTCCAATGACAGCTACAATCCCTGTCCGGTCTAATTTAAGCACTGTCGGATAGATTTGCTAATGAAGTAGCTAACGTAAGTTAGCATATGAATACAGCGGAGTACTTAGCAAATGCTAGCAAGCTAGTCCGTTGTTGTTGTCTTTCCGTCTTTTGTTGTTGTCTATCTATGATAACTGCATTTTCAGGTTTTTGCTATGTCCTTAAATCGTCTCCTCACTATTCAATTGGACATTTAATTAATATCTATTTGAGCAGGAAACTAGTAAAAACTCACAACGACCTGACCTAATATCCCGCTATAAAGATAGTGTTTTTCATCCCGGTTCAACTGTAGCTGGCCTCTAATGGGGTTTAAAGATGGCGTTTGGCAATCTCCCTGTTCCCGCAGAATCCCAGCATTCAGTGCGTTCAGAATTTATTTTAGGATAAGAAAATATAGAAAAGTTTATGACAATAGATCATAAAACATTAAAGGGGACAATGCTTTCCTGTCTGTCATTTCATATACCACGACTGTACCATTTCCTTCGCTTAGAATTAAAAACATAATTATAGGAGGCATTTCTGAAATTGGCAAAAGAAAATTAGTTTAAACTTTATGTTAAATTTAAAGGTTTATATTAAAAGTTGTAAAACTTTATTTTGTCCAATTTTCCCCCTTGTGATGGAGTGTGTTATATTCAATGGAAATAACTAACTTTACTATATTATTGAGCTGATGAGTTACTATATCTTAAAGATGAATACATGACTATAACTGTTAGATTTGTGTGCCTAAATATGCAACCTGTTCTATTCCTTGTGAATACATTTATTTCCATGAGTAGAGACTACAGGACAAATGACCTCCACCCACATGGAGTAAATGTAAATGTAAAATATAAAATGTAGATTATTGAACAATTTTTACTTTTGTGAAAATGAATTTTTGAAGCAGTCCTTGCAGTCATGTCATTTTATTTAAGCAGATTGTCTTGACAATTACTTTTTTAATTTTTAACTGACACAATAATGGAAAAAAACACAATACAATACATACATACAATACAACAAACAAACAAACAAACAAAAATGAAAACCCAAAACACTGGAGTCTGAATGTCCTGACTGGGTGACAAATAAAACAGGAAGATATAAGTTTGTTTATAGGTGCTTACATGATACATGTACAATACACCCTTCTTATACTAGATTACAAGTGTACAAAATAGTCAGAGAATTCTGAAGACTTAAAACTTTTGCCTCTGCAAACAAAAAAGTGGCAACAATGAAGGGAGTTAATACAGAGTTAATAATTATTGGGTGGTGTGGATGAAGTTGTGGCTACAGTATTATACAGTAGCTCACTGGTTCCCAGCATGAAGTCTCTGACCAAAAAGTCGTCCCCAAATATCACACGGGTCCACAAGGTTTTCACTGTACAGAGCCCGACTGGGTGTAAAAAATAAGTGTGGATTATTTGTACCTATCAAAATAAGTAAAAGGATAAAAACAAGGTTAAATGTTGACAATCAAAGGAATGCTATATTATTTTTGACCCAAACATCAGTCTAATATGAGAATGGATGATTTCTGAGCTTAATTTATACTGCTTGACATGAGTTTGTGCTCTGAGGGTGCTGCTCTCTTCACAAAGCAGACGTTTTGCACGAGTGGATCTGCCTTTCATGAGATCATGTGACCTCGAGTGCTTTGCTCTATGGCCCCCCTCTAAAAAAAACAACAATAACAACAACAACAAACAGCTAGCTTTGCTTTGTGCTATTTTTTGTTTGTTCTTTGAGCAAAGTTTTGTCATAGCTGAACAAAGTAAGAGGGTGAAAACGGTGCCTGAGGAAACCAGACAGAGAAAGCAGCCTCACTGTTTGGAGCAAACACCATGTTGATCTTGTACATATCTTGTATATTGAGTCATAGATTTTCACATAATCAATCCAGGTAGTGCATGGGTTTGTCAGTCTAGTCTTTTCAGTCTTGGGCAACAGTTTCCCTTTGCCTATGCCTTTCTGTGCCTGTACTGATCATGTGCCTTATTTTAGACACTAAAATGCCTGACAGGAGCGTCCATGTTGTTTATAGGCAGGTTATCAGTTGATAGTTGGATGGGACTATTACCTTCTGGAGATCTTTCAGTATCAAGACTGTTTGTCCCTCTACAATGTCAAAAAACGGTTTGAATGAATACTTTGGAAGTGGATTTATTTTCTTATATACATAAGCAATAAACACATGATTTATTAATTAATGGATTTGCTGATAATTTAAATGTGCTTTACTTGCACACTATTAATATTTATTTTCTGTTACATTTTAGAAAGTATTTGCTGCTGCATCCTTTGGAATTTTATTCTACTGATTCTATGTAATGAAATTATAGATTATTAAAAAAAATAATGAAGTATTATTTCCTGTGTCCAGTCTGGTTAGATTTATATAATAATTGTGTAAAATTAAACAATTTTTAACGATCATAGGACCAACTAAAACATCTACATTTTACTTGGTTGCATGGTAAGGGCTGCACAGTGGTGCAGTTGGTTAGCTCCGTGGCCTCACAGCAAGAAGGTTGCCGGTTTGACCCCCGCCCCAACCGAGGCTCAAACCGGGAATCTTTCTGTGTGGAGTTTGCATGTTCTCCCCGTGTTAGCGTGGCTTCTCTCCGTGTTAGCGTGGGTTCTCTCCGGGTTCTCCGGCTTCCTCCCACAGTCCAAAGACATGCAGCTTGGGGATAGGCTGATTGGAGACTCTAAATTACCCATAGGAGTGAGTGTGTGAGTGCATGGTTGTTTGTCTATGTGTGTTGGCCCTGTGATGGACTGGCGACCTGTCCATAGTGTATCCTGCCTCTTGCCCGTTGTGAGCTGGGATTGGCTCCAGCCCCCCACGACACTGTTCTGGGAAAAGTGGTAGAAAATGGATGGATGGATGGTTGCATGGTACAGGTGTGAACAGTAGCATCCACAGCCCACCAGAGTGCAGTGTTGGCTCAATATAAACATAGTCTGGGATTAGCCAACTGCACTGAATAGTGGACAATGTCCATGGTGTTAAACAGTCTTTTTCTTCTAACTAGTTGTTACTTTGTCTAAGAATCAACTGGATGTATGTAGTTTTTTATGTTTATGGAAATGGAAGTACTCTGTCTAAATTACCTTCACATTTTTTTTTACTATAACTTGGAATTGGCAATTTTTGGGACTTTTTGGAGTTTATGTCAGATGAGTTTCATGCCAGGAAGATGCCATTAAGTCTTCTGGAAGAAGTCACTTTAGTCCTCAAATGCAGTCAGACTAGATAGAGATGACTTCTGTCAATACACCAAACCTTAAAAGCAAACTTCTAAAGCTATTATCTTTACGTGTGTTATCAGGAGATACATAAGAGCAGCTGACTGGCTCAGAATATTGCTCTTCTGTCACTCCTAATTACTATTGTAAGGTGTCCCTTCTTTAATTTTGTCTTCTGAAAATCTGTCTTCGGGAACAAGCAGAGACGAGACAGTTCATCATTCTGGGCTTAGTGTCAGATTAAGTCATAAGCTGTGTATCTCAGAATTGCAGCACCATATATAGCACAAACGAGCATACATTTGTCTTTTTTTTCCCTGTCACATTGTGATTTGACATGCTACTATTGAAGGATATGGAACTGATTAAGACTTATGAACACCTGCTGGGGAGAGCATTCTGCTCTTCACATTCTGGTCTTCTTACTGTCTTAGCCAGCTGCTAATTTGATCAATATACTGTGTATAAATAGGTATTTGAAGTGTGGATGTTAACCAACAGTATTGTGTTGGTGTGATAAAATCTTTGAATCAACCTGAACTCACTGACTGTGCAGTTTGGCCTTTGTTAATGTAATAGTCCCTCTGGAAAGGTTAGGGTTCCAGTCTAGCAAACATAATAATTACTTTATAAGGTTTGGGGGCAACAAGAGTAGAGGCACTGCATAATCAAGACATAGATATAGTATGTGTGAAGAACTAACCTTATGACCTGGTGAGCGTTAATAAGACGATGTGTGTTTGACATTATGAGATATAAACATTTTATTACCTAATCTAACCATACATCAAGTCAAGTAAAAGTAGACTGCATGATAAGAATCCATTTAACAAAAGTAGGTGAAGTAAAAATCATGGATCAGAGGTGAGATGATCTAATGAAAATTAACTTTTTTTTCTGTTAAAACTGGTCATCACTTGTTTTATGATAGGTGCACATTATACTGTCAGATTGGGAGTTCATAAGCACTTATTTTTGTCCTTGTTCTGAGAAACAAAAACGACTTGAATCAAAACTGTCAGTAATAATTTTACAAACACCTGCAGGACTGTGTTAATACAGTGACTCACCTTTTTGTGGCCTTTTTCTGAGTGAGAGAGAGAAAGTTGCTGTAATGTCGTCGATACAACATTAAGTTAAACCACTGAAGAAAGACCGGGACCACAAAGGATGTTTTTAATTTCTCTCTCCAGATGGTGAAAACTGAAAATAAAGGTTAAAATAAACCAAAAATAATTATGCAAAATACTCCTGACATATCAATATTATAGTTTTAACCTTTTAGAACATTTTAACACATACAATTATTTGTTAAAGAAAACGTTGCCATAAAGGGCAACACAGTTGCTTTGATACTTCTCTTTTATTTAGTTTCAGTTTTAATTATATTATGAGTAATGGGACACTAAACATTGGCTGTATTATGAAACTAAGATCTGTTGATGCCTGGAAATTAAATTTTGACCACTTAAACTTAAAAACAAGATCTATAAAAGTATTTATCTTCAACTTTACTAATATCAATGTGAGATGAATGAACAGATAATTTCAGTGGCTTTATTATTTCTCTTTATAAAATATATAGTATCATTAACCCCGTAATGCCTGAATTAAGAAGAACATCCAATTTTTTTAATCTGAAAACCTGGTTTGACCCTTTTTACATGTAATAAGTCAAAATGACTAAAGTGTAATCTTCTGCTCTCTGGTATTCACCAGGAAGCAGGTGACCAGTATCATATGGTGAACAAAAGCATTTTGAATAAAGTTTCTGCCATGAAGTGATGCAAAATGTCTTAGAAGCAACATGATGCCATAAGGTGTTAAAGTTGAGCTGTAAAATATCTCAGTGCAGTTTTTTCTTTTTCTCATTGGTCCATTTTCAGCTCATCCACCCAGTTGAATCTCTTCTTTTAATTGCCCATTCTTGTTGTTTTTTAATTGTTTGTATTAAAGCTCCCAACAAGAATGTGTTTCCTTGATTTACTTCTCTCTTGCAGGTTAAATCAATAATATTCATTCTGGCAGATGGGTAATTACTTTCCATTGATTGCTTATTGAGGACTGTCCTCTATGTCTGTTCTGATAGGATGTCATGTTATAGTGGAAGGTAACCTGTACAGCATCTTGCCAAATGCATTTAGGCTTGATATGATATTTCAGCAGCTGGTAGGATGAATTCTTGCTCCCACATCAATTATAACTTTGTTCTATTAAATTTTGTTTTAAATATTTGCATTGAAAATTGCATCTCAGTCACTTAATTTAGTTTAAATTTGATCAGATTTCAAGTCTTGCTATCTGGGGTTCAGTCAAGTGTCCTTCAGGTCAGGTTGAAATATTGGTTTCTTCATTCTGCTTTATGCTGTTAGAGTTTTCCACTGTTGTAGTCTGTTATTTTTGCTTCCTGGACCAGATCCTTTGCATTTTCATAGATGTCTTTCACGGTTAGTTGCATGTCATGCTTGTCTCTTTTAGTCATTCTGTCCGTCCATCCTGTGCCTTTGCTTTGCTTATGTTATTTCTTAGTTTCATATTTATTCTTGTTTTCTGCCTTTGCACCATTTTTGTCCATACAATAAAGTAAAAATTCATTTTCCTGAAGCGTTCTTATTTGGTCCAGTCTTTTTGACTGCCAACAATAATAATGACAAAGATAGGAAATATATTTTTAAAAAAATGCGAAGTAGAGAAAAGCATTTCATATATTTTAAGCTAAACGTATTTAAAGTAGTTCACATGCTAATTTTTAGCCATGTCAGGAAAGCTGTTAGGGTGGATAATGGAGGCAGATGAGTGGATCCAAACAGGAAGACGGCAGCGGATGAAGTGAGGAGATGAGGTTTATTTCCAG
>JBAMHV010000001.1:23275098-23296769 GCA_037177535.1 Pseudomugil gertrudae
CACGAATAACCATAATCCGAGCCCCAGGTAAAAAGTTACCAGGAAGTCTTCTATCTTTGTGTCGGTCTTCTTCTATGCTTTTTGTCTTCTTCTGTGGTTTTCTGCAGACTCCGCGCAAAGCGTCTAGAAACTCATGTTGTGGGTGAACCCCTCCCACATTAGAGGATCGCGACTTGTAATGGAAAAGCAATCCAGCACAATATCGTACTGCCCGGGCCGGTAGAGTCTACTAATGGAAAAGCGCCTTATGTGATGCAACTCACCAGAGGTAGAGATTCTTATTTATTCACAAGCTTTTGTTTTAGTGTCATTTCTGCCAGGTGTCCTCCAAAACTCCTGCACCGCCTCTTTGATGGCACTGATTATGTCCCTCTGTAAGGACAGAGCTTCTGGAGGTGCACGAGATGCTGTCCTCACCCTGTCCATCCACTGCAGCACTGCAAACTCAGCAGGGACACATAATAACTAATAATATTCTTACCAGTAAATAAACTGGAGTCCGAGATGTTTAATTTGTGTCTGGACGTGTTTATTTTAAAATCTGAAAAACAGGAATAAATCACTTGCAGCCTCATCCGGTGCCTCTGGCACACTTGGTTCCAGCATATCTGGGGACATGTCAGTTTTCCCCGCCAGCTTCTAATTTGTGGGGGTGAGCAGTAATAAGCTTCCTCCATGTCGTGCACACTTCTCCTGTGAATGGCGATGTGTTATTTCTCTCCACTTTAATGTCTGACCACTTCTTTTTACTTTCTGGAACTGTCCTGTCATCTGATGAGATGATGTTTATAGCATCTGTTACCTGCTGACACTCCTCTGCCATTCAGGTGATGTCCATCCCATGTCCACCAATTAAAATACTTTTACATTTTACAACGTTGCCTATTAGAATTTCTACCTCACGTTTCAGAAAGTTCATCTTTTTTTCCTCTTTGTGCACTGTTTTACATGTTGGGACATTTTGGTGCACCAGATCTAATCTTGGTTACACAGTTTTATAAATGAGGTCCCAGATCAGCACCAACATGAAAATGAGCAGATGATGCTCGACGATGTCCAGTAAAAGTTGTGAGGGATTTGTTGTCTACCCATCTAAGCAATTACAGAACAACATTTGGTGCCGCGTGACGATTTATGGGCTGTTTGAGTTTGACCTTTGTAAATGCAAACCGGACCAATTGAGAAACCACATCAATGTATCATGTTTGCTTTGGGTCGAATCAGAAAATTGACCTTTTGGTGTGAACACGACCTAAAACATGACCTGTTTGTGGACAAAAACATTCAGGTGTTTAGTTTTGAGTCCATAACTGAACCAATTTTACTGTTACTTTAAAAGCTATTATCATCCTTATCCAGATAAAGTCACACGTGGCATTCACAGGTAAAAATGGACTGATACAGTATACAGTAGCACTTTTCCAGTTATTGCAACCATTCAAAGTGCTTTACACTGTACAGCGTATTCACACATTCACACACTCACTCACACCTTGGCACATCAGGGAGCAATTTTGGGTTCAGTGTTATGCCCAAGGACTCTTTTGTATTTAGTCAAGGGAAACCTGGAATCGATCTCCCAACCTTCCAGTTGAAACACACAGATAGACTATCATAACACTTATATATCCCTCGTAAGGCAGTGAGGTGGGCTGATGATCCTGCAGACATCGGGACAGTACAGTAGATGATCAATATCTACACGTAAGCTTTAGACTTTGGTGCAGGCACCAAGCACTTCAGGTAATGAACTGCCTGGTTGATATATATCCCTAACAGGGTGGGATTGCAGTGGTGCAACATGGTACTGCAACAGCAGCAATTCTTTGATTAGCCATTTCTCTTCCATCTCACTTCTTTGGCACACAGCAAACTCTCACACACATTTACCAACCAGTTGGTGCCGCCATAACCAATGTTCAACTTGTTGGCCCCTGCAAATACTCACACACCGCAAAGCTAACTGTCTGATGCACGTACGCAGCTTATGATGCTTTTATGTAGACAAAGCCCATTTCCCATTTGTTTTAAACCCTTGTCCCACACTTGTCCACCTAAAGGTTGTTATTTCATAAGCATGAGTTTTTGCTCACTAAGCTTGTTTTGTCTTCTGAAAGCAGTTATGCTTCCACACAGTGCTTAAGCTGATTAGAGTTGTGAGCAAAGAGCTATTAAAGCTAGCATTGTATAACATTACAACAGGGTCTCTGCATAATTGAGTACAAAAAATCTAGTTGTAATAGCAATATATACAGTGCTGACATGCTGTAACTGAACATCTGTTTGGCTGCTTATCATGCTGTTAGTTAATATAAGCAGATCTGCCTTAGATTTGTTATAATAATGGGTACTATTCATCCTTCATATATCATATAATATAATGCATGTAATCCATATATTTTATTTGACCAATTTAAAGTATGCACTTCACAATCCCATGTTTTAACTTGCTGTTTTAGCTGCAACAATCTTACAATCACATATCATAGTTTAGCTGCAATTACAAAGTAAAACAGAACAAACGTAAGTCTATAACTGTTTGAATTATGTGCCATAAAGTAGACTTCTGGTTAAAATGCTCGGTGTAACATTTATTATTTGCAGTAGGTTTTATGCCATGCTATCCCAAACAGACATGAGCTCTACTGAAAGGTGGTGATGAAAAAAGAAGGCTACTCCTATACAGTCAGGACATTTCCAGGGATATTAAAATGCTGTGTGTAGCAGCTAAATGTATGTTACGTACGTATGTTTATGTATGTTGTTCCGCCTTCATAACTCAAAAATGCCAGAGAGAATTTCCCCCCAGGGCTCCATCAAGTTAATAAAACAAGAAAACCTCCAGCATGTCTCCTGATGTCCGCAAATAGATTGTTTACCTGCTGTACTTAAAGTGAAAAATGGGTGAATATATTTGATCATTTAGATTATGCTACCATGGAGTACACTAGGATTATGTTGCAGCAAATTTCTTGTCTGACATTTGTACATATGAGCAACTGCAGCAGACCAGGTAGTTATTATGTGCCTCAAAGTCATTTCACTCCCTCTGTAGAAACCAGATTGTATGAATTAGTATGTTAAATGAAAGGGTCTGAGATGGTGTTAAAGCCCCCTTTTGGAACAAATAGCAAATTAACCTTTATGCCTCTCAGTTAAGACATATTGAACAGGATCCTATTACTGATCCTGGGCTTGGATCCAGTATGCACACAAACGTCCTGCTTTCCAATCAGTAATCGTCCTGGATGTTAAGCGCTTCACAGCGTGTCTCTGTAAACTGTCACCACTTATATAATGAAGCGGACAGACATTTAGAAGATGAACTGGCCCGTGGCTCATTCAGCAGTCATGTTTTACCACTTATGACAGAACTGGGATTCACTGCATCTTTAAATACCACCAAGTCTGTTGCGTGAGTTAAAATTTCACATGCATGCCAATCCTGAAGGAATAAAAGGAGGATGTAACAACAACAGCACACAGATCTAAGGTGGCATTTATAAAAGAAAGGTACTGCTTCACCTCATTATTTATCATGGGAAAGACAAATTATGCTCTTTAAACCATCACATTGTACAGGTTTGTATTGCTTGAACATTAATAATTATCTCCAATATCAGCTTTTAGTCCAATCAGCTTTATACTTAAAGTGGAAAAAACTGACAGTATCTTAAAAGGCTTGTAATAAATAACTTGGATAAGTTTAATATAAACTTGACTTAAATATTTTATTCATTAATGCGGCTAAAAAACATACAATGCATGTTCTTCCATGGTCTTGTTAACTCCAGCCTGATAAAAACGATAATGGGTGAAAACCTGATCAGCCCATATTGATCTGCTTGCAATGATCCAGAGCAAAGGTCCTTAGGGTTCAAATTTACAACCCCAGGAGACCCCTTAGGCCTGGTCTTCATGCCTGTTACAGGCTTTTGACTGGTCAGTATAACCATGTTTTAAGGAGCTGGTGACTGTAAATCTGCTTTGCTAAGATTACATTCTTGCTGGTTTGACTGAAAACCCCTCAGTAAATCTTGCATGCATGGAGCTGAGAATTATTTATTGTCCTCCTAAAAATGAGAAGTCAGAAAAGGATCTCAAGTCACCAAGCTGTGCTGGCTGGAGGAGATCTGAAGCTTGCAGATGTAGATAACCAATATCAAATGTTAGTGGATGCTGATTTACATTTCTAAAGCTACCAGTCTGACATGTCACAAAGTTAATGATGTTCAGATAAAACTTTGGAGCATTTTGAACTATTTATTAATGTTTTTGCAATCCTGTGCAAGATCACTGTTTATGGAGCAACATTCATTCATTCATGTTTCATAATCCATGTGATCATAATATGGATCAACACAACTTGCCCCCTCTTCATTTGCTTTTTTCTTCAAAGTTTAGAGTAGCTACAAGCTCTTCGTTCACATTGAGCAGTGAGAGGAACCCGTAATGTAAGACAGCAGCTGTAAGGGATAACAGACCGGCTACAGGTCCTGCAGGGAGCAGAGAGAGCGAGCGCGCCAGGGTGCGGTACCTAGGAGAATCCTGTGAGGCTAGAGGCAGCTCGGTTGTTCAGTAAACCCATGATGGGGCCACAGGTATCAGCACACTGCTGCTGAACCAAAGCGGCATGTCCGACAGGAAAAGCGCTGAACGCCGCATGTTTGGAGCTACATCACCGCGCGTGGACCAGATGGTGCCGTCAAAATGACTCTCTTCATCCTCGCATGCTACTTTTTCGCTTTGATTCATTGTAAGTGTGTCTTCTTTTTAATTATGTGTCTTAAACGGCTAAAGTAGTAGCACGCGCATCTAGGTATACGCGCGCGCGCGTCCGCTCTACTTTTTAGATTCAGTTTCTGCAGAGAAATAATTTATTTCTGTTGGTGTCGTAAAGCTGAATTACAGATGTGAGGTACGTTTTTAGTACAGTGCCCTTAGTGCGTGGAGAAACTCATAAAAGTTGAAATATGTTTGCAAAATTTCTGAATTAAAATAATTGAGAACAATAATTTGTGCTTTTGACACTGTTTAGAGGCAGTTAGAATAAAAAACAGACACACAAACAAAACACGTGGGCTATAAGTCCCTATACATTTTGAACAAATGCAAACGTGTTTCTGCTTTGTTCTGCATGTAAAGACTTACACAGAGGAAAAGATCAATTCCTTGGTGCATTAATGCCAAATATTATAAGAAATAGATTATAAAAGATGGAAAAATGCATTTATGTTGAAATAGTGTTTAGGGAACGACCTTATCAACTTCAAATCAACTTGTTTTAGCTTTGCATTAACACGTCTGACATCATTCTCAAGCAGTGTAATGTCAATGCAACACTTAGAAGAAGCAGCTAATTTTACACACTCATATTGGGATCCACACACTTCCACAGCAAGCATGGCTGGTTTGCATGTGGCCTTCTCGTCTCTTGAGAAGGAAGCATTTGCTTGAGCCTGTTTTCCAAGACCTTTGACAACATGCCATCTGTTGAATTATGCTGTCCCAATGGACCTCAGTCAAAAGACTGACAAAGGCACAGTCAGTGGGGCGAGGATAGAGGTAGGGGGTTATGTCACCACACCACACCCTGCCACGCTGCAGGAGTCCACTGTTTGATAATGACACACACAGTTTGATACTTTATTGGACTGGTACTAAAATCACAATGCTATAAAGCTTTACGGAGGGCCCATTTAATGAACCTTTGTTTCCAAAAATACTGCTCTGCTATACGTTGATAAAAGTAGTTTGTCTTCAGTGGGCCCATTAGTAAGAGTTTCACCTCATTTGACTGTTCCCCATGAGGTCTTCAACTCCACTTCTCCATGTTTGGCTGCAGTAATGAGCATTCGTGTCCAGAAAATGAAGAAGAATATATTTTGTATAAGTGGAAAGAACTGCTCATCTGTCTTAATCAGGGTTTTCTTCAGCTGTGACTTGGTTTTATGTGTCAGGAATGGGGCTTTACGCATTTTCTAATTTAAAAGACATTGTGGATTTGCTTTACGTGTAGATTATACAGTATGAAATTAGTTTTAGTGTTCTTGCGTTAAAAAGCAGCTATTTTAAAAAAGAGTTACTCTTATCTTAACTGTAAGTGTTGTTACAGAAAATTATTTTGGATTTCTGCTCATGCGGAGAACAGCCGTGTTGGACTGTTATCTTTTTCATTATCTCAAGATAATAAAAATACTATATTCCTGAAATGACTGCAGTCTTAACTCCACATTATGGCCAAGACTTGATGAGTGAAATTATATGTAACATATGCAATTATATAGAAAAAAGCAACACACTTCTTAATTATTCACGACAGTGTTAAATGACATCTTTTTTACATAGTTTTCAACATAACCTAAAGCCTGCTTTCTACTGTCTTTCTTTTCAGACCTGCACTGGTTGTCTAAGTGTGACTAGCTAAACCTTTGTTTTCCTTTAACCAGCAGATTATTTGCCTAAAATGAATTATATCTGTTTATGAAGTTTTAAAAACAACATAAAATGACACAAATATAACTAAGAAAAACTTACAAATCCACCACATCCAGTTTTTATTTTTTATTTTTGTTCAAGCCAGTACAAATTTTTCTTACCTGGACCAGGTAACCATGTGTCCACCCAACCATGACTTTACTTAGTACCATTAGGTATTGTTATTTGGTCAAGAACCATAGCGTTACTCACAAGTAGGGGCCTTCTTGTAAGGATTTAGGACCTCAATTATGCAGGTTGTGGTTATTTTATGTATGTCAGTGGGTCCATATATCTATTTTTTCATACCTTATTTATGAATTATACTATAAACTCTTGATTGTATAAAAATGAAGCTATTTAACAGCAATAAAGTGTTTTATGTCGGTACATTAACAGTGAACAGTCATTTATCCACAGCTGGATAAATGGATTCAAGGGTTGATGTTGCAATGGTTTATATGGAAACACGTGATTTAGATGTGGATGTGCGGTTCCTTTATGCAAATAACTGTTGACCTAAATTGTGTTACCAGGTAGCAGCAGTGCTGAGTCAGAAGAACGTTTAATGAACTGGCTGCTGGGAAAAAAGCGCTACAACCCGCTTATTCGCCCGGCCATCAACAGGACCGAAAGAGTCACAGTGAAGCTGCAAGTGTCTCTAGCACAGCTCATCAGTGTGGTAAGGAAGCATATACTTAACCTGCGGGATATGAGTTAAGTTATTTATGTGCATATTTGTGTAAGTGAGAGAAAAGAGGAGGTCGGTGATCTGAGTGAAATAGGGAACGATGTTAGTATGACAGAAAGAGAATGATGGAAAAGACCAAGCAGGAACCTTTGAGAATGCAGTTAATTACAAAGCAGCCTCTCCTTCAGGGCCATAGCTCTAAATGGATAAATGAAGTGGAAGATAGATCTGGTCAGCTGTGATCTCTGCCTGTGTCATGCTCAGATTGAAACTTCAGCACATTGGATTAAAAGAGGCCATAAAGCTGTTTTAGCCACAGTGTTCGAGGCTTCTTGCTGATTTACTGGGAGGTTCCTTCCAGTCGCAGATCAGGACAGGAGACTCATTTACAACCTGGGTTTATGAGTTTGCATTGCACCCCTTGGGGTAATTGCCATTTGGTATCTCTTTATTGGAAGTGCATGGTCTAACACTGTGATGACAAAGCAATCAACAAAAATAAAACAAGTATACTGAATGAAAACCCACTGTATTCCCATGTCAAGCCTCAGGATTTGTTGTTGTCAGTTTCCTCCCTGTGGTGGTGGAACCATAATAAAAAAATATTAAGCTTTAAAAATGTTAAACAAATTGTAGAGACCATAAAATCATCTGGAATATGTTTTATGAGTTAATAACGCAAATGAAAAGGGATTCCTGCCAATTCTTTACAGTCTGACATATTTTTCTACAGGAGTCACATATGCTTCCTCAAAGTAAAACCAAAAATGAAGTAAACAGCAAATGAGCTCATAAGTGAAGTTTAAAACCAAGTAAAACACACAGGAGGTGTCACCTTGGATTGGATGGCAGTCATTCAATTCAGTCGCCACCTTCAACTCTCTATAGACGGTATTTGGATGACAAAACTAGCGACCCTAGCGACGAGCTACAGTAATATTGACGCCACAACTCTGTTATTCAGTCAGGGTGGACGATTGCTTTGGTCCTCGAAAGCTTTATCTAGTATATACAAATGAAACATCTGCTTATGTGTGCTTTTTCAGAATGAAAGGGAACAGATCATGACCACTAATGTTTGGCTAACTCAGGTAAGCGTTACAAAGCTCAGCATCATTCTCTAAGAAGCCCTTTGTCTTAGTAAATGTCCTTACCCTCGAACTTGAATTACACCATGTCCATTCTTTTCTCTCAATGTGGAACAAACTGCTTTGCTAATTGTGCTTCAAACATATTTCACTGATAATGAGGCATGTAATTCAAAATGAGCTGGTATTGAGGAAGTGTAGTAAAATCCGAGCTAAGACTTGATGACCAGGCCTCTTTGTCTCTCCAGCACTGGGTTGATTACAGGTTATCATGGGACCCTGCAAAATATGAAGGTATCGACAAGCTGCGTATTCCTTCCAGACACATTTGGCTCCCGGACATTGTCCTTTACAACAAGTAAGCATCTCTGTGGTGATTTATTTCCAAAAGATTTATGTGTTTATACAATATAAATATATATAAAAATATAGAAGCAAACATCTGTAGGTCCTCTGGTGTATAGTTTATTGGAGAATTCAACACTCTTTTATTGCAAGATATCTGGGATTTAAAAGTGAAGTGCCATATAAGAAGTCATTATGCTAAACATGGAGATCAGCTGTCTCCCTGACAGATTTAATAATTCCCAAATGATTAACGTATTCCTCTTGTTGGATGGAGGTTTCTGTCTTTACCATATGCATTATTTTTAAGTGTTTGAAGTGTTGCTAGCTCCAGAATTTAACTAGTAACCAATGGTAACAATGAATACAGTCTTTTAAAGGCAACTGGGGAGTGCTTTAATTTCTTTCTGTTTTTCTTTTCATGCAGCGCTGATGGAACCTATGAGGTAACAGTCTTCACCAATGCCATCGTCCTTTTCAATGGCAGCATCAACTGGCTTCCTCCAGCCATCTATAAGAGCGCCTGTAGAATTGAGGTCAAGCATTTCCCCCTTGACCAGCAGAACTGCACCCTCAAATTCCGCTCATGGACATATGACCACACCGAAATTGACTTGATCTTGAAGTCTGACATGGCTAGTATGGATGATTTTACTCCCAGTGGAGAGTGGGATATCTTGGCACTGCCAGGCAGACGGACCGTCAACCCTCTGGATCCTACTTATGTGGACCTCACGTATGACTTTATCATCAAGAGAAAGCCCCTTTTTTATACCATAAACCTCATAATTCCATGTGTTTTGATCACTTCTTTGGCCATTCTGGTCTTTTATCTGCCTTCAGACTGTGGCGAGAAGATGACCCTCTGCATTTCTGTCCTCCTGGCTCTCACAGTGTTTCTGCTTTTAATCTCAAAGATCGTTCCACCAACCTCCCTGGATGTGCCTCTAATTGGCAAATACCTGATGTTTGCTATGGTGCTGGTGACTTTCTCTATTATTACCAGTGTGTGTGTGCTCAACGTGCACCACCGCTCTCCAAACACGCACACAATGCCTTCTTGGGTCAAATTGGTCTTCCTTGTGAAACTGCCTGCTTTACTGTTCATGAAACGGCCTCACAACAACTCTGCACGTCAAAGACTACGTCAACAGCGGTGCCTACGCGCCAGGAGGGCCATTTTGGGTCTGGGTTACCCAGTTTCTCCCAAAACAGGTTTTACTTTGTCATCTTCTGCATTACTGTCCTCTGACTCTGCTTTCTCCACTCCAGGACATAAAAATGTAACTCCTCCGATGGGATACAGCCGCAGCAACAGGAAAGGGGATTTACGCTCCACTGATTATCTTCACAGTGGTTTCCCTTCCACCCAAGACCTTCATCAAAGAAGCAACTCAGACTGGGCTGCTGATGTCCAGGAGGCAGTGAACGGGGTTCGCTTTGTGGCTGAGCACATGATGGGAGATGATGATGATCAGAGTGTAAGTATACACATTTAAACTGAACATTTGCCTGAATCCATGAGGTGTTGTGCAAAAGTTCATTTTATCGTGCCACTAAATCATTTACACATTTTGCAACATTAAACTTGAAAGAAAGTATTTTTAGAGTGATAAAAAATACATTTGTTTAAAATAATTGTTCATTGTAAAAGAAATTTTGTACTCTGGTTTTGTCTTGTGTGTGTTTTGCTGATAACAGAGATAACGGAAGGTAGCTTGTGTAAGAAAAACCAGAACAATATTAGAGCAACAGCTCGAACATCATTTTTACTGTATTACTGTAACAATTTTGAGTTGTTTATTTCCTTTTTTTTTTCTTGATTAAAAAGAAAATTAGCCAGCTTTTACTGGGCTAAATACACTTGCAATTGTCCAATCGTATACTCTTTATGACCATGAAAACAGCATTTAAAACAGCAGTCAGCTATACTGCTGTCCTCATACCACTTTCTAAAGATAAAACAACAACAAACTAACAAAACACACACTTACTACCACTAGACAATAATCTATGAAAATAAAAAAAGGAAGATCTTTGTAAAAGACATTGTTAATGACAGAAATAGAAGCCATTGTTTGTTTTTTAAGCTAGGTGATTACATTAGCCAAGAATGAAGCTTGGGAACAGTAAACAGATTATTTGACCCTTTCAAAAGTTAAAACAATCAACTACCAACTAAGAAACATTTATTTATTAATTATATGCCATTCCTGTGAGAAACAATAGCAGTATATTGTTGCTTTTTATTCTACTTTATGTTACAATATGCTAATTAGCTCATAGTGCTAAACTACAAATCAAACATTTTGGCATCAAAGCTTAGTTTAAGTGTAAGTATAAGTTTGACATCCAGCCTCAGCTGTCAGTGATATCCTCTGCAATATGTGGGTTATTTATTGATACAGTAACAATGTGTATTTTGTGACATGAGGTGCAGGAGGGAATACCAATCTCAAATAGTGGTCACAACGAATGAGGGCAGACTTTATTCTATTGCTTTGGCAACAAATCAATCAGACCGGAGGGGAACCAAGAATTAGGAATTAGTTGCTTCAAATCTCAAAACAGAAATGACAGTGGGACGAAAGGATCCACAGCTTTGTCAGAGCAGATTTCGGCAGAATGAAAATCGCTCATCATTACATTAATCTCTAGCTGAGACCTATTCATTATGGGCTCAGTTACAGCTTATAATGTCTGTATCTTTGCAGGTGATAGAAGATTGGAAGTATGTGGCCATGGTGGTGGATCGTATGTTCCTGTGGATATTTGTGATAGTGTGCGTGGTGGGGACCCTGGGCCTGTTTCTACAGTCTGTCTTCCAGAGGCAGATTGTTCCCAACCAGCAGCCCAGCTCAGAGACCCCTCGCATGTGATGAGCATGGGGGGAAACAGAACACCTTCAGGACTTTCATTAAAAGCTGTTGGGCTACACAGTTATAAGGGCATCCACTTCAGGAAAGGTTTTCCTGATGTTTGCTTACTGCTGTGTGTGAACCGACTGCAGGGACATAATGTTCCCTGTGCAAAAACCTTTCAAACTCTAATTAGTAAACAACTAATGTGTACCAAATAATGTTTTAAAATGGACAATATTCTCTTAATATTTAAAATAATTCATAACAAAGTTTTGTTTGAAGGAAATGGAACATCAGCAGCAGCCCTGATACAGCACACAGAGGCAATGTTACATCTGCAAAGGACAAATGTGTAGCTCTCACTGTACTTCAGTATGCTAAACTCCTGCAGATGTACCTTACATGATGAAGCTAGGTTTGCTGTTAAAGTTGTTTAACATCTGATTTGTTACAGTGTCACTGAAATATAATAAAGACATATGTGCTCTTGCAGGCCCGAATAAAAAATATAAAATGGCTACAAAAGTCTTAACATTGTCAGTTATGCCAAAGTGCTTTGCTAATCTGTTTTGTCAGTGATAAAATCTGTACTCTTTGCCATAATGCTTATTGAAGATGTGCCAGGTGGATCATTTTATCATACAGTGGAGACAAGCATCACTTTAAATATGAGAATGTGTGACTAGGCAAAAAGAAAATTGTTGATACTACAAGACTGCTGAAACTGGCCTTGATTATAATTTCTTAAGCTCAAAGTACTGACACAATAATACCACCAAAGAAAAGTACAAAGGTTTTATTTTTATTGGAAAAAAAATGAAAATGTCTAAATAGCAACTCCTTCAGTCACTAAGTCTTCATATCTGCACAGATTTTTATGGCCATTTTTAGATGATCACAAGTACATCAATGGATCTGGACAAATTATAAACATACGGACAGACCCACTCGGGGTTTACTACTCGATAAGCCTTCTGATTCTGCAGAAGGTTCCTTTCTGAGACCTTCCTTAAACCCTATAAAGACAAACGTATCATTTTCCATCACGTTATGGTAGAAACTTCAATCAAAACCCTTTTGTGCATCATATGATACTGGTCTCCTGCCTCCTGCTGAAGACATTTTAGAAGTTGGACTTTTCTACCCAGCTGCTCTTAGGTTGGGCTTTGAAGGGTTAAATCTACAGACCGAGGTTTGTACTTGTGTCAGTGAACAAACTTACTGCACATTACTGGAGTTTCCTTCTTTTGTTGTTTTCTGTTTTTATTATTTTTCATTCACAAAGCAGGACATTATGGTGTCACTGTATGCTTTATCAAAAGCATCATGTATTACAATAAAAAAACTATTCTAACAACAATGGGTGAAGATTTAAGTTCATATAAATCTATTGGAGCATCTCATTTCTTTTATTATTCTTATTAATGAACTCATATAAATCCCCATGTGGCACCTCTCTTTTTGATGGCTTCATCTAAAAGAATTCAAGTATGGCTTCTTTAGAAAAGGTGTATTTAACACGTGAGCACACTTCGATTGGGTTGTTGTCAGAAAAGTACTTGGACTTGCCAGTTTTTTCTCCTGAAGGACAGAAAAGTAGATCACATTAGTGTCCAAAATGCAACTTTAGACTTAGAAGAGAAAACTGAGAGCATCTGAGACATTACTATATCCTTACTGGGGTGTCTGTCAAACAAAGTTTTTTACATAACACACGGACAAAAAAATGAATAAATAAATAAAAATCTGTTATGTTGAGCGCTTTTCAAGCTCTAAGCCGGTGGCACAGAAGCACATGATCTTTTATGAAGTATTTGTCTTAATTTAATATGTTTGTAAGTGGAAAATAAAAGAATACCATTTGGGTCTATTGTCAGCCCAGTGAAAACTGGGAATAGGGAAAATCTGCCTTAAAAGGCTTATTCTACAGCACCTGTAAACTGTTTCTCTTACCCTCACTTGATTAGGAAAGTATAAATTATATTTCTTTTTTTTTTTCTGCACCGTGTGTCTTCTCAGCCAGTGAGTGGTTGCATGCCTCCCAGTGGCTCTGCCTCCCTCCCCCTCTGGTTCTCCCTCTCTGGTTCCGTCTGCAGCTGCAGGCACGCTTTCACTCTCTCTACTTTCTACCCGTGTGTGCTTCACGGAGCTGCTGCTGACCTCCCAGATTCATTTGGCATCTGTCAGCTTAAACAGGATGAATGCCCGATTTTGCTTCGCAGTTCCCTGCTGCTGGTTTCTTTTGCATCTTCTATCAGGTAGGTAATGTCTGTTTTTTAAATAACATGAAATCTTACTTACTTGTTGCTTTATACGTGTATTTTGTTATATGTCTATTTATAATATCACATCTAGTGAGGTTTCTGGCAATATAACTCCAGAAAATGAATCCCATTTAATCCAAAGCACTCATTAAATAAGCACATATTTAAACCTTGTTCATTTTAATCAACATAAGAGTGCCTTCATATGGCTTTGTGTTGCTTTTGATCAGAGATTGCTCGTATTTGTAATGATGCAAAATGTTATTTTTAACAGATAACTTGAGAGAAACAATACCAATTCCAGAAAAAAAGCTGATTGTGGAGTTCTGCCATGTGAATAATAGTGCAGTAAATGATCCATGTCTGACATTCTGCTATGGTGCAGGAGGCATATGTTCAGAGGCCGAGCATAAGCTCTTCTCTGTGATATTCTCCAACTACAATCAGTACATACGACCGGTGGAAAATGTATCTGACCCAGTCATTGTGCAGTTTGAGGTGTCCATGTCACAGCTGGTTAAAGTGGTAAGTGGCCAAAAGGCGTTTCTCTTGTTCCTGCGCTGATGTTTGTGATGTGTGTTTTTATGGCAGTTAAACATAAATAACTGTTCAAATGAGCACTGGAAGAATGAAAAACAATTAACCTTAATGAAATCTAAGGTTTTATTTATTTATTGTTTGTTTCACATCTTCAAAAAATAGTTTGTGAGTCAACTTATTAATTTTTATGGATGAATCTGTTTTAAAGGACAGCATTGGGAGGCAGTTTCAGATACCTTTAACACTCCCTGCCGATGCTTCCCAACCACTGTTTTATAATCCTAAGGAGGGAAAAACAAGGACAGAGCAACTGTCCATCTGGTTAAGACAAGATGGAAAATGTCAGCAGTCTCAGTGGCTCTTAAGTTAGTCTCTATGACTTGCTTGGTCTCAGCCTCGTCTAACGAGTAGCCCTGATTTTGATAGCGAGTTTTGCTGGAATCTGTTGATTGCAGATTGGTGGACATTCTTGCTCGACTACTACAGGGACAGAGACAATCAGCTGCATTCAGACATGTCCACCTTTACATGCATTTTAAACAGCTCTGTCTTTTTTTATTCTTTTTCTGCAAGTTCATAAGATAAATGTTTCTTATGTCTTTCTCTGAAGGGACACTAACATAATTTGTGTAAGTCACTTATTTCTATGTAATGCCTGCCCATGCTGAATAAATAAGAATCTGTAATATTGCTTAAACAATGAGCTAATATGTCATGTAACATTTATGTGTTCATCTATAAAATATCAGACAATCTTTTGCTGCTGTAAAAATATTTCACCACCCATATTTACACCCATATAGCTTTTTTTTTTTATTAACAATTTTAGATATATACAGAACAAAAAAACGACAATATATGCTGTTATGTTTTCCCAGACTCACTGATGATCTATCCAGGTACATTAAGATGATATATACAAAAAAATGGCTTAGTGCAGCAGGCCACTGAGCTCCCGGTGCTGATGGATGACTATTCCCTTTCAGCAACACCTGGTGCTTCTAATTCAGATACATTTGCTATTGGTTTACCTACACTGTTACAAAATGACAATATTAGTTTATTTAGACCATAAATGGCTCAAGCTAAATGCTTGAGCCATCATTCCATAATCAGAGATCAGATCCCTGGACGTCAGTAGCATGGCGTTTGTTACAAAAGGTCTACAAAAGTGTTTTTTCTTTAGTTGGATGGAAAAAAAATGATTCTGTTCACATGTTTCTTGCATATGAAACCAAAACCAGGAGCATATGAGTGCAGAATGTGGACTATTAATTTATTAATTTAAAACGGTTTATTTTATTATGTTGTTTATTATTATGTTCTTGTTTACATAGTGTTTTGATATAAAATCTTCAGAAAGAAACAGACTCCCCGTCAGTTTTACGTCCTGGTAAAAATATATTGAAACATGCATGTGAATTACTTGATGTGAGTCTATATACTCTGATTGATTTGGTGACAAGACACATGTGATGTATGTTGGCATTAAAAGTCCAATTAAGCTTCTGCTCTTTTAAAGATAATCAATATACGTTACAGTGCGGTTATCAGTCCACCTGTGCTTGCCAGAGAGACTATAAGCTCTCCTAGATAGCAAATGGTTATATGAATGGTTAATGTTATGCACTGGGTCATGAGATTGGGTCATTCACGGTCTAACTCACACATGAACCTGACCCCCACAGATTTTCTTTCTTGATCCCCCCCCCCCCCCAGTCCCTCTGCTCCAGCATTACCACTGAGAATACAAGTTAAGGCTGTGGTTCAACCTTCTGGCTCCAGTCGTCATGTGTGTTATGCTGCAGGCGTGGAGGCCACAGGTGCACCTCATGTCTGGCATACACTGAGGCCTAACCCTGCAGAAAGCACACAGACAGCTCTCAGAGGGGGGGGATTACATAATTGCCTGTGACAGCATTTTTTTAGTTCTGTCTAAAATGTTAATATTATGTTTTTTGTTTGTTTGCCTTTAAATATCTTCATAATCAAATATATCATGTTTTCAGGATGAAGTCAATCAAATCATGGAGACTAATCTGTGGCTCAGACATGTAAGTTTTTATAGCATGACTGTTAAAATAGACAATGAGCAAGGGCATCAAATATGGATCCAGACTGCTGTCATATATAATTCTTTGGAGTTAGACTGACAGAATGAATTATGCATAAGTAAGCTGTTTAAATACACTGGTCATAGGGATCCCATCTGAAGGAAAAAAGATACACTTAGATTTCACTCATTTTATTTGTTTTTAAATCATTTAGTTTATAATCATGGGGAGAAAAAAGTGTACATTTTAATTCTGTAATAAAATATGTTCCTGTTTTAACATGGACTCCAAAGTTTAAACCTGGCTTAACGTTGTTCAATTGTAAAGAAAAGGGTACCACTCAGTTAAAGGTAGTGACATAAACACTGAGCAGCCTGATGCCTTTGTACTACATGGTGTCTCTGCACTAATGATGGTGCACCTGGTCTGAACCCGGCCTACAGGAAAATGGGGCAAATCTAAGCTGTAGTTATCAGGTGTTTAGAGTTCTTCAAAATGATCTAATTTTTTGTATTTGTATTTTTGTCCAAGTATGTGTGTCAACTCAGATAAATATTGTATTTCCCTTGCTGCCCATCCCAATTTCACAAAACACTTTAGATACAAACAGTTTCGCACTAAAGTTAATTATTTACACCACTCTAAGGTTGCCTTAACATTGCAGCTTCATGAGTCTTGCAATGATCACTGACTGTCCTGAGGAGTGGGTCAAACCCAGTGGCCAAAAGATCTATCAAACACTTAAGGTGCGTGATGAGCTCTTATTGATCTCACCGCACACGTTACAGTATAAGTCATGTTGATATTTCACATTTGGAAATGATGGTTGGTAATTGCTTTTATGAAGAGCATTATAAATCACGTTTGAAATCAATCAAGATGAGAAACCGGAGACATGTCTTTTTTCTTTTACACAGATTTCCTCATTATCGTCTTTTCGAAGGGTGCATCGAAATAATTGTTTCCTGTGCTGCCAGTTTCTAGACTAATTCAATCCAAGTTTATGAAAATGGACTGTGTCTTTAAGACCATTGTGAGATACTAGATAGTTTACACTCATAAGTGACTTTTTTAACAACTGTGCCAAAATACGCACATGCACGTTTTCTGACAAACCTTTCATCTGGCACCAGCGTTGAGTCTAACTCTTCATTTGATTAAAACTCATAAAGTGATATCACAGGCATGCTAATGCTAACTGTAAGCTAACATGTTGCTTTACGCTCAATAAGCAGAAGTTCACATGGCTGTAGCCTCTAATATTAGCTATAGCCTATTATGGACTGAAGCTTGGAAACTTTAGTTTAGTTTAGTTTAGTTTAGTTTAATAACATCTTTGTGGTAAAGTGATTAAAAGGAAGTGTGGTCATTATAATTTTCATTTTCACAAACTAATTTATCTTTCTTATTCCCCAAATCATTTTGAGAAATCATGAAACTGCTTTTTTTTGTTTTAAGCGAGATGCTAAGCTAATGTTAGCATGTTTCTGTTCACAGTTCTCTTTAAATTAATTATTCTAATTTCTTTCTTAGATTTGGAATGACTATAAACTCAAATGGAACCCAAAAGATTTTGGTGGCGTTGAGTTTATCCGAGTACCATCCAACCGGATATGGAAACCCGACATTGTCTTGTACAACAAGTGAGCAATAACAACTCTTGCAGAGTTTTTTTTAAATTATTATTGGTGCATTTACATAATAAGAATATCACACGGTGATAAGATACAATAATCTACATGGCTTTTCTGGCATTTGCTTTTGATAATGCTACAGGAAGGATAAACACACTTTTTCTGATTTTCATCTCAATGATATAATTTAAAAAACGTCACACACTCTGTCTCTCTCTGTACAGTGCAGTCGGAGATTTCCAGGTAGATGACAAAACAAAGGCTCTGCTCCGCTACAATGGTGATGTTACTTGGATTCCTCCTGCAATATTCAAGAGTTCCTGCAAGATTGACGTCACATACTTCCCCTTTGACTACCAAAACTGCACAATGAAATTTGGCTCCTGGACCTATGACAAGGCCAAGATTGACCTCGTACTGATTGGCTCAACCATCAACCTCAAGGACTTCTGGGAGACGGGCGAGTGGATGATAATCGATGCTCCTGGCTACAAACACGACATTAAGTACAACTGCTGTGAGGAGATCTACACAGATATCACCTACTCGTTGTACATCCGTCGTCTGCCGCTTTTCTACACTATCAACATGATCATCCCCTGCCTGCTCATCTCCTTTCTCACAGTGCTTGTCTTCTACCTGCCCTCTGACTGTGGTGAGAAAGTCACTCTGTGTATCTCTGTGCTGCTGTCCTTGACTGTCTTCCTCCTCGTCATAACAGAGACCATTCCTTCTACCTCTCTAGTCATTCCCTTGATAGGCGAATACCTGCTCTTCACCATGATTTTTGTCACTCTCTCTATTGTCATTACTGTTTTTGTGTTGAATGTTCATTACCGCACACCGAAGACACACACCATGCCCTGCTGGGTGCGGACTGTGTTCCTGGGACTGCTGCCAAGGGTGATGTTCATGATCAGACCAGAAAAAGACCCGGAGAAAGCAAATGTAACTGGCAGTGTTCAAACAATGCATTCAAGATCCTGTGCTGTTCATTCATCAGGGGCTTTGCAAAAGCATCACAAGCCACAGGCTCTCGCCTCCAGCGTCGTGTCAAGTCTTACAAACCGCCAGCACCTTTTTAACAACACAGAGCTTTCCAATCTCAATAACTTGAGTGGAGAACTGAACAAATGTGCTGGTTCTGGATTCTTGTGCTGCGAAGGTCGTTGTAACTGTTGCTGGCAAAAGAGATCAGGCAAACTGCCTTCAGACTCTGGAGGTGGGAGTGGTGGACTGGGCAGCTTGGGAAACTTGACCGGATGCAGTGCCGTTGGGGTAGGAGGGGATAGTCAATGCTCAAGTTCCGAGTCTCTGGATGGAGGAATGACATCCCTTTTTCCGCTCTCGCCTGAGATCAGGGAGGCCATTGAGAGTGTTAAATACATAGCGGAGAACATGAGACTCCAGAATGAAGCAAAGGAGGTGAGAATACCTTTGAATTACTGTGGTGTTTATTTCATTTTTTGGATAATTTTTGGCAAGGAAACATTACAATGAGAATCTAACACTGAAAATGTTTTACTGTGATCCTCTTGCAGGTTCAGGATGACTGGAAGTATGTTGCTATGGTTATTGACAGGATCTTCCTGTGGGTTTTTGTCCTCGTATGTATCCTAGGAACAGCTGGTCTCTTCCTGCAGCCTCTGTTACTCGGGGAGGATATTTAAATAGTTTATTAAAACCACATTGCAGATTGCTGAAATACACTTTACCAGTTAAATAAAGCTCATGTGTACAGAGAAAATGCTAATGGAGAATCTAAAGGGAGAATAAATTTACTGGTGTATAATTTCTTTTTCTAAAAAGATTTTTGAGGGTGGTTTGTTTGTTGGAAATGTTTAAAGATTCCAGTGAAAAAGGGAGATAGCTGACAAAAACTGAAATGTTTTGCTTCTTTTCAACTTGCTCTCCAACCTTCGAGATTCAGTTAATCTGATCATTCAGATTGAAAGCCAACACCACTTTGATACAATAGTAAACAACACTGACGGTATTCCCAAGATATGGCATCAGTGGCGTTTGACAGGATATGACATAGTGATTGAAGATAAAATGTGTCAGGCTCGCAAATCTTTGACCTTTTTTATGCATCCACTTAAGCTCTACTGGGGTTCATTTTTTAAATGGCAGCTCTTAGAAAACAGCTATGATGATTGTTTACACTTGGTCCTGTGAGTTGGAGAACTACAGTCTCAAAAAAAAATTTCTTGAAAGTTCCTGATGTTTTTCTCGAAGGCATTATTACTCATGCCAGTGTATGAAATAAAAAAAAGTAAACTATTATCAGTTTTATTTGTGTGTGAAAAAAATGGATACAGTAATTCATTCATTGAATTTGAAGAACCTGTTTTCTTTAAGATTAAATATAGATTCATAACCACAAATGATAAATTTCAGAATGGTATTTACAATTATTTTTAATTTAACAATTGTTGTCTGTATTTCAAATTACAATCTATAATATTGTTTAAAGCTACTGTGGTGACCAGAGGTGGCTACCATTTGTAGAGCACCCCTGAAGAAGCCTCTGACTGAAGACCCTCCTTTTGTCACTGAAGGATTTGCATGGATGATTCATGTTGTCCTAATGGTGTTCAAGGTTTAAAGTTTCTTCTTTCATATCTCTGGATTTCTGCTTCTCAGTGCACTTTTTTGTGTTTGTTTCCAACTATCCAAAAGTTTATTATTACACCTTTTAACATCTATATACATTCTCCTGATGTTTTCTTCAGAATCTTGATGTCTATTATGACAAGGTTGTCCATAACTACTTAACTGTGAGGATTGTCTTTTTGAAGGCAGAATACGTCTCCTTTCTGCTACCTTCTGTTATCCAGACAGTTCTTTGTTTGTCTGACCTAACCAGCCACGAAGACCTAAGTTTTCTTCTTTCAACAGGTGAGGATTTTGCTACATTTTAGGTCTTGAGATGTTCTGACCAGAAATGCTCACTGAAGTGGCATTACTATTTTACAAATATGCTTAGCTATTTAAAGGGATATTAAATACTTTCAAATCTTTTTTCTTGTATCCATATATAACACTGCAAATTTATGATTGTAAATTGCGACATTGATGGGAACCCAACAAATATAAACTGTTAACACAGCGACACCATGTGGTAGGCTTTGGTATTGCATGCGAGGTGAAACGACGACGTAGTTCAGGGCAAGGTCACTCTGGTCTCAAAGAAAACCCACTTCTGTGTTGTGAGTTTCCGTGCTACATCACACCTGACTCAGATCAATGGATAATTAGCAGATTTATTGCAGAGTTTGACATCAAGCTCTGCACAAGCCTGCTAATTAAGAAATCAGGTGTGTTGAAACAGAGAAACAGGAGTGCAGCTCTTTAGTTGCCGACCCCTAAACTAGTTGGTCTTTACACATTACACATATTCTTATTTATGAAACAATATAAAACTGTGAGCAGATAAAGACTTAAATACTGAAAACACACTGTGAAACATCCTGGTGACCTAAACAGTGTCTCTTTCTCTACTATGTACTGACTTTAGAAAACATCATCAGAATCAAACACCAAAGGTGACGTGAAAAGTTAATTGTTTTCAAATTATTCAGGGAGTATAGAATAATTGATTTAGACCCCAGACTTCATTAAAAACATCTCTCTGGTACAATATATTTATCAGACATACACATCATACTTACATCTGCAAATAACTCGAGTGTGCACATCTGTTTATTCTGTAAA
>JBAMHV010000001.1:23316543-23327414 GCA_037177535.1 Pseudomugil gertrudae
ATGAGACACAAAGGTGCAGCTCACCTGAAAGCTCAGTCCTACAGAATGTCCTGGTATTCCTACTACTCTGTAGATGTGTTTCTGTTGCTTGCTGGAGCTGTGCTGCTCATGTTTCTAATGACTGTCTTCTTTATAAGATGTTTATGCAGAGCATTCTGTAAAAAGAAAGTCAAAAGAGACTAATGATTTAGTTTATGTTGTACCGGTACTCTATTAGACATTTCCTTTTCATGCAAATAATATTCAACAGTATTTCTTCCTTTTGTTTGTGTTTTCTCATGATTGGTTGATTTTATGTGTGAAGATATAATTGTATTTGTTTATGTGTTTACAAGATCTGTTGGAATGCACCAGACCTCTTTTACTGCTTTTGGGGAAATGAGTGGGAAATCTTTTTGTTAAACTTGTCGAACACATCTTTGACCTAAGTTGGTAATGTACACCCACAGCATCTTTCAATTAATATTTTACGAGTTATAAGATTGATATGTATCTTAACACACTCATGTGTTTTACTTTTTAAACCAATGTTTTTCTCTGAGGTGTACATTCTTTGTGATTACCTCTTTGTAAGGTATATTAAATATGTGCAACAATTGCAAACCAGGGTTAAAAATAAAAACCAAGAGTGTTATCTTAAATATCTGTTCTTGTGCCCAGTGGGACAAACTCTGAGCCAAAGCTAAAATAAGACTATTTAAATCACATTTTATGAGAGCAGATAAGATCCTTTCCATGTCATCCTGTGCTGTGTTTACTATAAAAGTTATTTTTTAATAATATTACAGGGGCATTCTACTCATTCATTTGCTATACTGTTCCAGGTCAGGGTTGCAGGGAAGCTGGAGCACAGGGACTAGTATCCTGGAAAATTCATCAGTTTATCATAGGGTATCACAGTCAATGAAACCTCTGCTTGGTTATTATGTTTTGACAATGAACAAAAAACCCAACACTTCTCAGGGGTTTGCAGAAAGCATTATGAAAAAAGAAGAAGTGAGCAGGAAACCTCTGGGGGAAATAACTTGTCATGTTTTGCAGAAGTTAGAAAAAATACTCAACTTGTTTAAGTTAATAGGAAGGCTGCATCAGCACGGGTGTTTATTTCCACCATGCAGAGCAGCATCTCTGACAGCACATCACATGATGGGCAGCTGCAGACTACTCTGGGTGTTAATCCTCAAAGCTGTTGATGTAGAAACAGGAAAGTACGAATGTCATGAGTCCCAATTTGGGCCAAAGACAATAGCTCGGACTAATAAAATAAAGGGGGGTCATCCTGTTTTTAGACGACTTCGCTGACGGTGGTATTTTACAAAGGCGTCGCCTGTCCTGGGCGTTCCTGTTGTGCCCGGCTCTAGCTCTGGACATACTCGTCAAGCTCCAAATGTTTTTTCCCCAACAGAGAAGGCGTCAGGAGCGAAGTTACAAAACTATAAAGTTCTTCTTCTTTGCTGTCATGAGGCGGCTTAGTTAATGTAACTTCCTGGCTTCGGGGAATGCAACATAGGCACAACAATATGACCAATCAGAAAGAAGGTTTACGGCAGCGGGGAATCCTGATTGGCTAACAGCCCAGCGTTTTATCCCTTATACAAACAGTTATCATCACCGGTCAAAGTAGACATCCGACAACTTTTATTTTTTATTTAAAGAAGAGCAACAACTCCCTACTTGTGGTGGCCGTCAGTGGGCAGCAAGATTCTTTACCAAGACACGAAACAGTAAACAAACAAGTAATGTAAACTCTGTGTCTATATAAACATTAGGTTGATCATTCGTGAAAGTTCATGTTACTCCAGAGTTTAAGCTAGCTATACTAAACTGTTAGCTTGGCCTTTTTTTTCTGATATACACATGTGCATTAAATCCAGCGGTGAAATTTACGTGAGACGCTGGTAAACCCGCTGGAAAAGGTCTGAATGTCCCTAAAACCACTAAAGAGGTGCTACTGTGAGTGTGCGCGTGCCTGCGTTTGTGTCGTAGTAGGTGAAAATGGCTTTTCCTTTAGTGCAGGATGATGTTTCTAGAACAGCTTATTATAATGTTTCTTTTATATCCGGGTCACTGGCTGTTCACTAGTTAAAGAGGTTTCACATCTTATGTTTGTTTACAATACATTTATATTAGGAGTATAAACCAGTTTTTCGTGATCTTACCTTTGTGTGGGTGTAAACTGTATGTGTTAATGAGGATTGAGGTTCTTGTACCACATGTGAGAGAACAACACAAGTAATAAATATGATGGATAAGTGCTGGTCAGACTGCTGTGAGTTCAGATGCTGCCATGCAGTGCTGGAGGATTTGGTTTTGGTTAAGATGAAGCTACTTGATATCATTTTTGAAACATTTGATTTAATTATTTGATTTACTTTGAATCTTAACTACCATATAATTGAATAACCTGTCACATCTCTTTGCATTTCCATGGATTTACTCGAGAAAATACAATGTTTTTATTGTGTTCGTATTTTAGATTTATATATAAATACAAAAATATTTGTATACAGGCATAATATCTAACTATCCAGATAGGGGAGATTTAATGCATTTAAACCTTTAGCAGGCCTGTCACAATAACAAATGTTGCCATGCAAATAATTGTCTCAAAAATGATTGAGATAAACAATAATATCCCACTATTGATGTGGTCATTTTGAGACCATTTTCAACTAATAAAAATGGCAATATAATGTTAAAGCTATAAATTCTGAGAAGTTTTAAAGCTTTGCCAAATAAATTAACAACTTAAAAAAACAGTAACATTTTTTCAAATACTCTGGAAGAAGCAGCATGTTAAAATGTGGCTTTCTTATCCTCTCACGGTGGTGCTGCGGAGCAGGTTATGTTGAGAGTTGCTATGGTTACTTGCATACCCTGAATGTTACCTCTGTATGTGGAGCTGAAAGTTCCTAAACTTATACGGGTATGTCACATAACCTGTTTCCTACAACAGGGACCTGAGCGGTCTGGAGTGTTAGCAAGTGCTTTTCATGACTGGAGCTCTGAAGCCTTCCACACTAAAGCAGCACAACCAAACATCCAACTTAGTGGGAAAACTGTTGTAATTTGTTACTATAACTCACTAGAAAGAAAATGAGCTACAGATGCAGACTCACTTCAGCAATATCTGGCAACTTTAAAAAAATCTGAGAAAAGTTTATTTGAGAAATGTTTTAAACAAAGTTCAATTAAATGTTTTCTGTCTAAAAGTATATTTATGCTGTATTCATTTGAATCATCTACTCTTTTTTTTCTAAACATTGTTTTATTATGTTGGATGTGCAGTTTCGCATACATTTGATGTATAAATGTCTTTATGATGATCTCATTGTATCATCATCTTTTTTCTATTTTTTTTTAATCATGTCATATGTTACAAGGTTTTAACTTGTTAAACTGCAAGTGGATTTAGCTAAGTTATTGAATATAAATTAAATCAAATGTTAGGTCATTTAGATGTCTTAGGTTAGGTTAGACATCTTTACACTGCAAAATTTGGCCCCCGGTGTAGGAAAACATTTTGTAGGACAGGTATTTAGAAAGAAGGCCTCACAAGCTACTAATAAAGTAAGCACTAAATATTACAGCATTTTATTAGACAATGCAGCTGGTGTAGGTGCAGTTAAAACAAATGCATTAACCTGAAAAGTCAAATATGCTAAGTAAACAGAATCAGTACTAGGGGTGGAGTTTCTAATTCAACAGTGTGGACTCTGAATGATGCATCCACCACTTGCCTGCTCTTTACATCTCAAAACAGCCATCCTAGATCTGCGAGTGGGGCATGTCCCTATTTGATTTTCTCATTATTTGAGCACCCAGTCGACCTAAGATTCAACTGAGTAAGTTATACACATTCCTAATAGATTTATCTCTATTAGTGTTGCTATTTAGTTGGAGGTAACTTCAGACTTGGCATGATGTTTGCTGTTGGTATGCACAAATCTAATGTTGTCTATAAACACTCGCCTCTTGCAGCATGAGTAAGTACTTTTAAGATATTTTCTCATTAGGTTTCATGCATGTGTAGACAGATGCAAGGTGATTGCTTCATTCTTTGTTATGGTTACTGTACATGTTTCCTCATCGTACTGCTGTGAGCTAACCTCTCATAGTAAACACCAGGATGCAGCAGAATAGTGAGGAAGAGTTTTGTAATACATTTGGTTTAAATTGGACTGACTTTGTTCTTCACTAACCGGGTTGTCTTTAAGTATCTGGCAGTACTGTCATTAAAAGCAAATGTTTGCTGCTAAGTGCTGAAAAAGAGGGATCCCTCTTGCTGCTTTCAGTTCATGTTAAACAGGAAAAAGATGCTGCGATAAAACAACTGCCACTGACTTATGAGTCATATGGGTAATTAGAAATGAGGTTTTTATGATATTAGGACATAGAAACTCTGGGGGAGGTTATCTAATTAAACGGTTGTAGAGAAGAAAAGTCATTTCAGATCCAGGAAATAAGCCTCACACCCATGTGTATCTCTTGGCAACAGTTAGTGTTTTAACTTCCAGAGAAAAAGCCTTACCTCTGTGTGACTCAGAGGTAAGGGCCATTCAAGGGAACATTCACACTCAAATAAAGGGACATGTGACTGAAATACTATTGCAGCTCTTTGGGGCTTGGTAATTTTCCACATTTGTGTGCACATTTCCAGGGAAAAGGCAGAGATGGCTATGTGATTTTTCTGCCTTGTTTCTTTTTCAGACCATTTGGGAAGATTTGAAGATGATTTGGCTCATCTTTCTTCTGTCCGTCATCCTCCCAGCCACACTCTGTGGAAAAGTTCTGGTCTTCCCACATGATGGCAGCCACTGGGTAAACATGAGGGTACTTGTTGAGGGACTGCATTTAAGGGGCCACTCTGTGACGGTCATTCGTGCTGCAGACAGCTGGTACATCAGTGAAACGTCTCCTCATTACAATACCATCACAGTGGATGTTGCTGGTGGTGGAAATGAAGATTTTTTCCGTGTCTTTGTCTCTGAGGTTATAAAAATCAAAAGAAGCAAGAGCTCTGTATGGACTCGGTTTGCTTTAGACATGGAGTTAAAAGACAAGTTCTTTGAATTACACAAAAAGATATGCGAAGTGATCGTGCACATCTTTGAAAACACAGAGATAATGAAGTCTCTTCAAGAAACCAATTATGATGCAGTTCTGACAGATCCTGTTAATGGAGGAGGAGTCTTCTTGGCGCACTACCTTGGCCTACCATTAGTGTTTAACACACGCTGGACTGTTCATGGGGAGGCACATTTTGCAGTTGCACCTTCTCCTCTTTCCTATGTTCCACTTCCACCTTCAGAATTAACTGATCAAATGACATTCATGGAGCGGGTGAGAAACTTGATTTTTTACATAATGAGGATGCATCTGTACAAGCAGACAGTTGGACCGCATTACTCTGCGCTGTCCAGACGCTACTTTGGCTCTGAAGTGGACTACTTCTCTTTGTTTCAAGCTGCAGACCTGTGGCTCATGAGAGTTGACTTTGTGTTTGAGTTTCCTCGACCCACAATGCCTAATGTTGTATATATGGGAGGGTTCCAATGCAAACCCGCCAAACCTCTGCCACAGCATCTTGAAGAGTTTGTGAAGAGTTCTGGAGATCATGGATTTATCTTCATGTCTCTGGGGACCTTGATCGGGGAGCTTCCTCGTGGCTTAGCGGATGAATTTGCTGCTGCTTTTGCAGAATTACCCCAAAAAGTCATTTGGAGATATAAAGGAGACAGGCCTTCTACGCTTGGCAACAACACATTAGTGGTTGACTGGATACCACAGAATGACCTTCTAGGTCATCCAAATGTTAAACTATTTGTGAGTCATGGAGGAACTAATGGGATTTATGAAGCTATTTATCATGGAGTTCCAATTGTAGGCATTCCTTTTGTGTTCGATCAAGCCGACAACCTTTCCAGACTGAGAGCTAAAGGTGTTGCACAGGTTTTGGATGTTTCAGACTTGGACAGAAACATATTTCAGAAAGCCATAGAGGAAGTCCTGAATGAGCCTTCTTACAGGATGAACATGCAGAGACTCTCAAAGCTGCACAGGGATCAGCCAATGAAGCCGCTGGACAGAGCCCTCTTCTGGATAGAGTTTGTCATGAGACATAAAAGTGCAGCTCACCTGAGAACTGAGTCCTACAGACTGCCCTGGTATTCCTACTACTCTGTGGATGTCATAATGTTTTTAGTAATAATTGTGGTACTTTTGGTCATGTTTCTCATTGGGTTTGCGTGGTTTTGTTTTCGCTTGTGTTTCAAAAGAAAAGAAAAACCTGACTAAGCCGGACAGGTGGACAGGTATATTTTTTATATTTGTAGATACTAATACACCAAAGCAAACACTTAAAGAGCATCTCTGATGGACTTCCTTGCTGGTTTTATGTGTGTTCTGTATAGCCTTTGATTACTGTGTACTACATTATTAATTGTATATTACGTGACATAACATGTCTTGTTCTATCTGTTTTACAGTCTGACACAGTAAAACTCGACTCTCCCATTAACATTGTCCTCTGATCATGTGCTTCACCGCTTCAGCAAAACTGTAGCTACCTTTTAATAAAGGTTTCATTTACTGTACTGCATTGCTAAAATTAATTTCTCCAGATAACCTGCTAAGCAAGTGGAACAATGGATCCCCAATAAGTGGCTGATATCCTAACCAGCCAGTAATGTTTTCTGTTCAGTCGAGTCCTTTAAGTCATTAAAAAGGAAAGTCCTCCTTAAAAAATATTATATTCTTCAAATGAACTTGAGAATTATAGACCACAGTGCTACTATAATAATTTTGTAAGACCATGTGTCTATCATGCCATCTCATACTATAGAGGTGCTTAACTTACTTTTTTCTTGCTGGACAGTGAATTAGATATATACAAAATATTGATAATAAATACTGACGTTTCATTAATTTCTACTTGTTACGTGATTTGGCATCTGTGACACAGGTGAACAACCCTGCTGTTTCCTGCATCCTTGTTTTCCAGGGATTTAAGTCTGTTACTTATTTGCATGAGAAAGATATATATCTCTTTCAACTTTGTACTGCCTTATCACCAGAGCATTTAAGAACATGTAATTGTAAAAGCAAAGTCCGGTGCAAGGTGAAACCTGGAAAAACCAGCACATTTTCTGTGCTCAGACATCAGAGAATAATTGGTTGAATACTGGCTGGTAAGAAAATAAAAGTAACATTTTTCCAATAGAAAGAATTGATAGCTATGTACTTCTCAGCAGTTAGTATTTTCAGTATTACAATAAGACTGAGTATTTCAGTGTTATAGTCATTTTGAGTGAGCTGCACAGATTATTTAGTCATTTATAGACTCTCTTATATTTATACGTGTGTTTGTGTGCACTCTCTAACATCAGGAATTTTATGCATTTTCTTCCCAGCTTCTGAGTAAAAATGCACCTGACTTGGCTCTGGATATGCCTATGCTGGCTCATTTCTGCAGTGGTTTATGGTGGTAAAGTGCTTGTGTTCCCTTTTGACGGAAGCCACTGGATAAACATGAAAGTCATTATTGAAGAGCTGCATTCAAGGGGCCACCAGGTGTCTGTGGTGCGAATGACAGACAGCTGGTACATCACAGAAACCTCACCATTCTATACTTCACTTACAATAGATGCAGAGTCTGGTTTTGATGAGGACTTTATCAGTTCATTTGTGGCCGAGCTGCTGGAAATCCAGAGGAAAGGAAACTCTGCCTGGACACGTTTTCTATTGGAAATGCAACAAGCAGAAAAGGCCTCTGAGATCCACATTAAGTCATGCAAAACTCTCAACACAATCTTTGAATCCAAAGAGCTGCTACAATCAATTCAGCAAGCTAAATATGACCTTGTATTGACAGACCCTGTGACACCAGTAGGTATTATATTTGCTCACTACCTCAAGTTGCCTCTTGTTTTCAATGTCAGATGGACTAGTCATGGTGAGGGCCATTTCTCAATCGCACCTTCTCCTCTGTCTTATGTTCCATTAACAGGAACTGAACTATCTGATAAAATGACCTTTTTTGAGAGAGTCTTTAATATAATTGTTTTTGCTTTTAATGAATACCAGATTGCAGTGCATATCTTACCCTCTTATACAGGCTTAATCAAGAAATATCTAGGTGCAAACACAGACTACATATCCATGTTTCAAGCTGCAGACCTGTGGCTCATGAGAGTGGACTTTGTGTTTGAGTTCCCACGTCCCACAATGCCTAATGTTGTGTACATAGGAGGATTCCAGTGTAAACCTGCAAAACCACTACCTGGAGATCTGGAGGAGTTTGTGCAGGGTTCTGGGGACCATGGATTCATCATAATGTCATTGGGGACTTTGATTGGAGAACTTCCATGTGACTTGGCTGATGCGATTGCAGCAGCTTTTGCAAAATTTCCCCAGAAAGTCATCTGGAGGTATAAAGGCAGCAGACCCACCACTCTGGGAAATAACACTTTACTTGTTGACTGGATGCCACAGAATGATCTTTTAGGTCATCCAAAGATCAAACTATTTGTTGCTCATGGTGGAACAAATGGAGTCCAGGAGGCCATGTATCATGGAGTTCCTATACTAGGTCTTCCACTGATTTTTGACCAGCGTGATAATCTACTTAGAATTGAAGCAAGGGGAGCTGGAAAAAATCTAGATATTTTTTCTATGAGTGAGGACATTTTCTTCCAAGGTATTCAAGAAATTCTCTCTGAGCCTTCCTACAGGATGAATATGCAGAGACTCTCCAGGCTGCATCGGGATCAACCGATGAAGCCATTAGATACCGCCCTCTTCTGGATAGAGTTTGTCATGAGGCACAAAGGTGCAGCTCACCTCAGAACCGAGTCCTACAGACTGCCCTGGTATTCCTATCATTCTGTGGATGTGATGCTCTTCTTAGCTGGAATTATGATGGTGATTTTGGGAACCTTAGCTCTTATGGTAAAATGTCTATGCTCTAGGTGTTTGAGAAAAAAAACTAAACATGACTGAAAAGAAACAACTCATTGCTTTGTGAAGAAGTTATATTTGATGGAGTGTAGCTGCAGTTTACAGACATTATAGGTGTATTATTCTGTACAATTTCAATCTGTTTCTATCTGTTATATGTAAATTCCTATGAGATATATAACCTGTATAACCCTTCCTGTCATATAATAACATACTGCTGATTAATTTTGTCTCTATAAAACATCACGAGCATGAGCTTGTTAATCCTGGAATAATTTTAGTCTCCTCTGTCTTTGTTTCACTGATTTTCACATCTTCCTAAATTAACTTATATGGTAGAAGACACTTCAATTCTACATTTCTGAAGGCTTACATACTTTCTGCAGCACAGCGATGAGGGTTTGTCTTATCTTGTTCAAACCAAATGAATTGTGAACATATCAAATGACACACACAAAGATTAGAGTGACAAGTCAGGTGTTCTGTTAGACCGTAAAGCTTAATCCCTGCATTTTCTAAGCCTTTAATTTTTTTTAACCAGGGGAATCTTGTCACACATTATTCATTTGACAGCTCAATCTTATTTTTTATACAACACATTCCTAAATCTGAGCTAAAAGTATTATTTTAATGGCCATTTTCCTTGTTTGGCTAATAAACTGTTTATGAATGTTAATAATATGATAATGTAATTTGCTCCACCTGTGTTCAGGAATGTCACAGACAACTTTTGCTACTGAAAGATTAATCACCAATAATAAGAGTCAGGAGTAAAGTGGCACACAGATCTTTACTTAACCACCACGGGGCCTAACAAGGCCAGCTGGAACCTTATAATGTATGATGCTATTAGGACAAACTTACAGCATTAGGTAATTCACAAAACTAGACAAAAGTACCATAACAATAGGCAAAACTGAACAACAAATAACATAGTAAAAAATACTGGTGAGCCGCAGTTGTGAGTCCACATTTACTAACAATAGCTGACACGTCCTGCTTTCTAAAGGTGAAGCAACCTGAATGGAAAAAGACAACGTCCTCGGGGCCATGCAGGAAGTCCCCATTAAGTGCCTAAAAGATGGACATGCAAAGTCAGCTCTAGTTTCAGCATTATACAGATTTATACAACACTAGATCAATGTTTAAAAAAACGTATAACACAAGTCAGATTATTTATATTATTGGCCAGTAGACACTTAGATTTCCACCATTTATAAGAGCGGCTCTCGTAGAAGAGACTGCCATGAACCATGATCAATATACTGTTTCTCAGACTACACTGATTATTCTGCTATATTTGTCCCGTTTTCAAAATGTTATTACTGCAGTTATAATTCACCTTACTGTAATTTATTTCTCTAAATCTGTAAAAAGCTTTCCAGCAAAAGAAAGGATACAGCAGATCACAGTTTGAGAGAAACTTACATAAACAAGACTCTGGGTTGTGGAGAACTGTTATAGTGACCATGACTCTACAATAATCCCAAAGATTGAACTCAAATAAATAAATTCTTTTATTACAAAACAATAGGAATAAACATACTGAAGTAGTGTTTCATAATTTGTGTCTACATGCTACAATTATAGTCACAATGCAAACAATCACGGTTTTACATCGTATTTGTCTCACATTTACAACCAAACACATTTCAAACCAGTCTGAAATTCAAAATGAAATAAAATATTGTTTTCCTGGATGAGAGGGCTCTGATACAATAAGTACCAGGCATTTGCAGCCAAAAGGAGGAAGAAATACCACCTTTCTGAAACACATTCTTTCTTTTTTCCTTTTCTTTTTTTGACACAGCGTACACATCAAACAATAAAACAAGTCAACTAATATTAGAAAATATTAGCTGCCAGGTGGATTACCCTTGAGTAAATACAGTGAACACAAAACACTACATATT
>JBAMHV010000001.1:23370208-23380814 GCA_037177535.1 Pseudomugil gertrudae
ACTATCTGTTTTTTATAGTGTCATCCTTATATATATATATATATATATATATATATATATATATATATATGGTTTTTATTGTTGAAAATTTGTACAGCATATCATTGTCATTTAATTATTTGATTTGTGACAAGAAGTCTACTTTTAAGATGAATTTATTGTGAAGCATGGGCTTCAATGACTGGCAGTATTGAAATTAAATTGAGTGCTTACAGAAAATGATCAATGTGTGTTTAACTATCTGAAAAGGATATGTGTATTATTTATATTTTCTTTCCAGAGTAACTTAGGTGTCTTGTATATGTTGAAGTATGAGTGTTTAAATGATAGGAATCGGAAAAATAAATATTTTTTTTATATTCCCCAATTTCTTTAACTGATTTTTATTTTCTATTTTTCTCTCTTTAACTGTATAGCATGGCTATAATCCTATGCAATATGTATTCTTAAATAGATATATGGAGGGCAGTTTGTTTTACTCAGTGAAGCTTTAATATTGTTGGATCACTTGGAAGCTGGCATAGCAACATTCACTGCTGTAGCTGCATGACTCCTCTTTCAATAAAATGTATCTATGTGTGTTGCGATGGAAATGGACCTGAATTAGGTTTAGGAACAGAGGGACCAGAGTATATAGCCACGATCAAACATATGAGTGAGACCAATATTTTTTTTCTGAATAAAAAATGTGAAAATGCCACATTTCAGTGTGTTTATTTATTTATTTATTTATACAAGGGGCAATTCATTCAATATAATATATTAGCCGTATATCAATATGCCACTTTTGGGTTATAGTACTATCGTGAACTCTGCAAGCAGTCAGAAACACTGCACCACCAACATGCACTGGCTACACAAACTGAACAGAAAAACAAACAACAATCCCCAAGAAACAACAAAATCTTGTTTGATTTTACCTTCAACTGTTAAAATGATTCATTCTTTTAGAATTTTCCTTAGCTCCACCTCGACCTTTTCTACAAATGCATGGAAGTTGGGATCCAGCAGACAAACACGCAGGATGGGCTCCAAGTCTCCTGGTGCCAATGAACTGTCATGATATATCTGAGGAAGAGTCACAGCAGTCTCCCCCAAGAAGTGCTGTAGGGACATCAAGACAACATTTGAGAACAACTTTTTAAAAAAAAAAAAAAACTACTGAGATAAGTCAATTTAAATGAAAGCCACAGAAATGAAGCAAAATGAAGCAGCGCTTTCTCAATTAGATTTACACAAAGATGTTTGTTACATGGATAGTGGAGCTTTGATTGTTTTACAGGTTGGCTTAGATGATTTGATGATCAATAAATGTTTAAACAACTATACCTTGGTAAGATGCTTGATGGACACGTATCCTTGGGCTGCATTGTCCTCAATCCCCACAGTCTTTTCCTGACAAGTCTGCTGCTACAGTATGATACACACAAAAAGATTTGACAGACATTGCATGAAACCAGTGTTGAGACCAATCAATGGCCTCATTACTAATTGAAAATTTTCCCTTTCAAAGTCCTTTTATCTTCACTGTGAACTTCTTCAGTGTGTATGTCCCCTAAAGGTCAAATTCAGCCCCGTGGCGATGTCCATTCTGTTCTCAGTCCTACATGTTTATTCCTACAACAGCTCGGTCTGCATTTTCCTCAGATTCCACTTTTTAGTTAATGATTAGCGCTGAGTATTTTGTCTTAAATGTTATCTTCTGCCATGAACCCAGAGCATCTTTTCCCTAGAGTTCAACATGTTACTAACAGAGGGTAAATTTCATCAGCTGAGATGTTGGTGTGGTACAGTTAGCTTGGTTTTAAATGAGAGGACATGTTTCTTTATCTTTCAGTTCTTTAGTAATCAAAGGTATAATAAAATATCAATTGTGTAAGAGATGCCGTAGTGCTCTACCAGTTTAACTCTACCAGCTCTACCAGTTTAATTGCTATATATTTATACAGTTATTGTTTTAAGTTAAAATGAATGTTTTCAAATTGTACATACAGTATCTTCTTGTGGGATTAGCTAATGATTCATATGCATTATAGTCTATCTGTTCCTACAGAAGCTGTAATGTCACCTCTAAGAATATGACAATGTTGTAAATAGCACCATCTAGTGTGGAAAAGCATCCACTGCTGATAAGGCTGATCACTGAACTGTAACTATTGATATTAATATTCAAGATAGTTTGTTCTAGCTTCTGTTGAAGCAGTTCACATAAGGATGATAATTTCATATGAAAAAATACAGCTCCACAAATGGGTACAAATAGTTTTTAACATTTTTCAACAGGGTAAAATGGCAGAAAGGAAAACAAAAAGTGAGTCTGATACTGTTGTAAATATTTAAATGAGTGCAATCTGTTGTCATCTTAAAGTCACCACCTTTGTCATTTGATTATTTTGGGGGTTTTAGCACAGGCTAAGATGCTGAACACAAAGAAAACTGAGATATTTGTCTGTTCCATTTCTGATACAGATGTATTTACTGCGATGTAAGCTTAACAACCTGTGTTGCTGGTGCGGGAGGCTCAGTGGGGGGCTGATTCAGATGTAGTGAAGCATCATCCAGTGTGGTGACAGGAATGTACTCCTTTAGTTTTTCCACAGCACTCGAACACTCTTTTATAGCTTCTGCTCTGCTCCTTCCATCAAACTGCATCCTTATCATGCGGTTTTCTCCCTGCAGAAATCCATAAAAAAAAACTATACCTGTCAAACAACTGTGCCAATAAAAACATAATCTGTGATTTCTGTTGTTTACTTTGTGCAATCAAGATTTTTAGAAAACAACAACCTAAATTTAAAAAAAACAACAATTTATTAAAAGAGGGTTTGCATGCAATCACTGAAATGTATTATTTAAGCCTCTGCAAAGGCAGGCTGGTTTGTTATGGTTTAATAAAAATATTCTTGATCTTGCAAGTAATTTAAAATATATGGATATACTTTGAAATATATACAAGCCATTAAAGGATCAAAGTATGTTTCATAACTCACCTTCAAAATAAATCGAAGCATTAGGTTATCAGATTTCTGTTGCACTTTAAGAGAATGTAAGAACAAAGTGATTGTATCCTGAAAAGGGAAAAGGGATAGAGTGTGTTAACTGTTAATACAGGAAAACATATTGTAGGCAGATAATCTAAATGTTTGTTCATGTGGACACTCCTCTAATTTATATTTTCATTAATTTGTCAAAATGAAAAATAAAAGTAAATAAAAAAGAGAACATTATGTTTTTCTGAAAGGGGGGGGGGGGGAATAAGTTACCCAAAGCTGTCTGCAGGGGTCTCCATTTACTCATTAACTTCTACCTAATAATTTAATGACAAGCTTTTCTACAAAAGTAGGTAAACACACTGAGCAAATAAATAAATAAGCTTAGTGTATGATTTAATTAATTTTGTTTTGAATAGAACACTTGTTAGGTTTTTCAAATGAGGTGTCATCTCATGCAAATTGTTTTTCTATGATTTCAGAGCTACCACCCTGCAGGTTTAAGGGTGTTTCCTGTGTTACGGTGTCAGGTGTTACGACACACCTGATTCACATTAAAAAGTTCTCCAATAACATGTTGTCATTTTCTGCACCTGCTTGTTAATGAGCCATTGATTTGGTTCAGATGTGTTGTAGTGGGGAAACACTAAAATCTGCAGGATGGTAGCTCTAGATCTGTGTTTCTTAATCCTGGTCCTCAAGTACTCCTGCACTGCATGCTTAGAGGCAACCCTACTTTAACACACCTGAATGGAATAAATGCTCGTTAACCGGCTGTAAAGAGCTTGATGAGAGAGTTTATTAATTTGAATCAGGTGTATCAGGGTTGAGAAACACTGCTCTAGATGACCCCTGAGCTACTACAATGTAACGTAATCTTTCCACACCAAGTGTGTGAAATACACGTTTTCAAAAGAGACCCGAGTAATTAGTACACAGGCATATTATTCAATATTAATCACTGTAATTTCTATGTTTAAAGCTATTTTTATAAGAAAAAACACATTTGTTCCTGCAGACACATTCTGAAAACATTCTTAGATATAATATATCATTTAAGCTTATAAATAGGTGATATGAATGATAAGGAAACTTGGATAAAATAAATGTAAAAAATGCAGATTCCTTCCTGCAGGATAGAAAGAAAGTTTGACAAGCATGAAAAATGTGTGGATTTTTTATTTGATGATTCCTGTTGTTTGCTTCCAACCCAGATGTAAGTAAACAGTCCTGTCAAAAAGACAATAATAATAACAAAAACATAGTAATATTAATAATAATAAGAACAAAAAGAAGAAAAGTTAATTAGACCGTTATTTATTAGATCTAAATAACTACCAAAATATGTGAAAAAGCAAACTAAGCATATAAACAGTAGTAAATAGCCTCTGTGTAATAAGTGAGGTGCTACTGTTCTTCTGAACATGTGTAAATAATCTTTTTATATAATAATCCTTTAAATTATGGGACAAGAAAAGAAGTATTCATTGGATCAAACAGGGTTAACTGAAAACATGTTCATGTTTTTTTTTTTTCATTTTATACTCACTTTTATTTGACTGTATTTTACTGTACAATGTTTTTTTAACTATTATATGTATGTGCTTTGTATTTTCTTTGTATTTCTGTGTGTTTTAAGAGCTGCAAATTAAATAAACACAGTGCGCTAGTCTACTCCTTTACTTAACTTCAAGACAAAGTAAAGATTAGATTATCTACAAACAAACAAAAAATATGTCTTGATGTATTAAAAAAGTTTGTTTTTTGCTCAAAAGGGTTATAAAAGCTTAATAATTCCATATGATGGATCCGGTCTGATTAGTAGTGATAAATCATCATAAAACAAAACAACAACAACATTATAATGCTGTTTGTTGATTTAAACTGTATCTATTTGGTTTGCGTTCTGTATCCTGTTTACTCAAGCCCATTAACATTCTGATGACACAAACAACATTACTCACCTAATTTTGTTTTTTTTCTACTTTATTTCACATGCTGTTATTAGACAGTTTATAAAGCTTGTTTTAGACCTCACCAGAGATATGTGGAATGTTTCTATAATAAAAATGGCTGAGCATTCACCTAACCAGACGATAATAAACCAGCCTGTCATCCTCAGTGAAAGCTGTCTTCAGTTTGACCTGAATATATTTCTGAGTTGTCAGCCTGGCGCAGCAAGATAGCTTCTTCTCCTGCCCGAATACTATTAATCAGACACAGAGTGGTCTCTCAAATTTCTGTTGTCTGCCGGTCTGAGTAAACTTCTTTTTAGTGTCACAATAACTACTACTAATCTGTGAAATACTGCTGTGGTCGATGAAAATAGGCTGCCTAGCCATTCCTAAAACATCATCCGTCTACATATTTTCGTGGGAGGTGACTCTAATTACTTCTTATCCTGTCAATGGCATTGGTATGGAGCTAGAGCACAAGTCATTTCAACATTACACAGCTGTCAACTAATCCATGTCACTTACATTAAAAATACAATCAAGACATGTAAGGTACTATGAGGTAAAGCTGAACTAAAAATATCTCTGTAACTTTCTTGGATTCAGGCAGAGCTGAGGAATATTTAGCTTGGCCCAATCCAAAACAAAGCAGTCAAATCCAGTAGGATTCCTCTGTGGAATATTTCACACGACCTCCTCTTATCCAGAGTTACTCATCACAGTCCTATAAGGGCTACAATCCAAGATTTCCAGTGTATTCTTCCTACATCAGCACAGTTGAATATATTCAAATTGCTCTAATGGCTTATCAAGCTTTACACAATGACTCAATTATTTAAGTTAGGTGTGTTGGAGCAGGGATACCTGGATTAGCCCTCTTCTAAGCCTTTGATCACAAGCACAGATTTCTATTTTCATACACAGCCTAAATGATCAGAAAATAATTGGGCTAACTTCTTGATATTCTCTGTAAAAAGTAATATTCAAAGAAATCAACAAAATACTATTTAAGGTAATTGCTTTACTATCACATAATATTGCAACTAAATAACCGTTGAACACAAGGTTATAGTATTGATGCGTGTGTATGTGTCACATACACGCATATTTTGAACTCACAGTGTTAAAAAAACAAAGCAGGGTTCAGTGTTTTCTCTGCAAGGAAAGGGGATACAAGGACTTAAATATAATGTTAATTACAAGTGTTGGAGCATAACATTCACAGCAGCAGTCTTAAATGAGTTTTGATATCACTCGCCCTGTAGCCTTAATCTGTTATTTGTGCACCAGAACTTTATTTATTCTATTAAAAAAAAAGATAGAGCCCAATGTCTTTATAATAGAGTTCCTGAAAACACTTGCAACTGTTTCAGTCTAAAGTGGAAATGTCACACACAGTTATCACCTGCAATGCATGTACACCAGATTTATACTGGTGATATATATATATATATATATATATATATGTTCTGGGTGCGGGATCATTGTATTTTCACAGCGTTAGTTTAAGATTCAACTACAGGGTGTAGTTTGTTTCCGGAGTCCTCAGTTTTTTTTTATAAGAAATAAATTTGTTATTCTTCAACCCTGCTGCTCTCCAGTGATTTCCACCTGCATCTGGGTCCACAACCCACTTCCGCGCTCCCCTACCTGACAATATATACTCAACGACAGAAGAGAAAATCCTTTTTACTTACCAGGTTGTCTTCCCCTTGACATACCAGTAAGTGTCCAGACTCCAGTATCGTCAGGATAATTTCAGGTTTATTGTCCTTTGCCTCAAAAATCTGGTGAAAAAGCATAAATATGAAAATGGACCTTTCTATATATTTTAGTGCAGGGCATTGTGATTTTGAAATACATCTCTATGTATAAATATGAATACAATAATATTGATGTTCTTACTAGTAAAGAATTATAAAGTTTACTAGTCTGTGAGATAAAGAGCAGCTTGAAAGTCTAGACAAATAAGTATTGTAAATGTTGTCCATTTGAAATTACATTTATAAAGTGTGATCCTTTTTATATTTTATAGGAAGGATATTTTAAATTAATTGTTGTAAGTGTATTTATATTATTGTCAGATTGGTAATGCTACTGTGAAACAATGCAGATGTAGTTGTATGATGGTTGTAGTTGTTACTAACAGCTTACCTACCAGATTCATATGGAGAAATAAAAACAAGCAAATCAGACGAAGGTAAAAGTTAAAGGTCTCAGCAACTGATCCTCAAGGGCTGTAATGCTGCAGGTTTTAACTGTTTGCTTATTTTAACACACCTAGTTCACATTAACGTTACTAAACGTAACTAATACACCACGATATGCATTTAATTTGAATCAGGTTTGTCAAAGCAGGAAAACATCTAAAACCGCAGGACGGCCGCTGTCACGGTTTCTTTTGCCTTCTGGGCTACACAGAAACACATTAATACCTTTTTTGCTTTTGTGTCGCGTTACAGGGAGAGAAATCACGCAAAATTGGTAAGTCGTGTTGAAAAAGTAGCTGTTAGCTAGCTGTTAGGCAATGCTTTCAAAAAAGTAAAAAACAAAGCGAAGTTTAGCTAGTTAGCATTAGCATGCTATTTTTAAACAACTTTTAAAACTCAAGTTACCTTCCAAGGCTTTCCTCCTGTCTGTCCAGAACAAGGGACAAAACGCCCGTAACGTATTAACTTCCAACTTTGACAAGTAGCCATTTCCAGGAGAAAGACAGTTGGTGGTGAGTTTTCTGCAAACACAAGACTTTCCAAGTCCCTCAAAAGCTCGTTTCCCCGTTCATGCGCGTGAACATACTCACGACCCCTGTATCCAACAATTACCTAACAGGTAGCTACAAAACAGGTAGCAAAACAAAATAACCTTTGGCTGTAACTTATTTTATTATCTATTTAATGCCTTTTTTCAATTCTGCAGTCATATTGTAAGTTATAATATCACATCATGCAATTTAATATAATATATTCAGCAATTTTATGCCTTAAATTAACCAATTTTATCTCTGATAGTATTTTTATTAATTTATTTTTTACATATTTGTTATACAATCTAACTGTCTGAAGTCTCATAATATTAAAACATTTTTATTATAATATAATATTAAATCAAATCGTTAAATGACCTATTATCCATAAGCCAAATATACTTCTGAACATTTCTAATAATGTCCATTTGTTCATAGATTACTTGTGAAGAATATGAAACAAATATTCGTTATGACTTTGTGTCGGAAATATTTCCTTCTTGCACCTTAAATAATCACAAGAGTCAGAATGATCTCATTCTTTGTGCAGGAAACATCTGAAATGCACGAGATATGAGGATGTTTTTATTTTTTAAACGATTTTCTCTTTGTAATTACTTTTCTTCCAATGTTTTGTAAAGCAGATTTGTTTCTCTGACTAAATTAGAGAATCATATGCAGTTGATCAGTTGACATTGGTTTAAAACTTTATCACATTTCCTGCTCAGTTATTGTTTCCACTATATCTTTTCTTATTTATAAAATTGTTTTATTATATTCTATTCTACAGTCATTTAGTCTTTCTCCAAAGCGACGTATCAGAGAACAAGAACAGTTTTATGGGCAGTTATTAAATGTATGAATATTAATTAATAGAAAAAACTAGTTTTTTTGCTATGCAGACTATAACTATAAGCTGCTGCGCGAGGGAATGACGTATATTCTCATAATTCAGGACACCTTGCCTTTCACAGTGAATGACCAATAATCATCCAAAACAGTGTGAAATTAAGTCATGGCCTATAGTTAAAAGACACGTACAAATAATTGATTTCAGTATTTTTTGCCTAAAATGTAGGCTACTCAATTGTTTATTGCACATATAATTCTATTTGAAAATTGCCCACATTTCCTCAGGCACGCGCTGTTGGGTTTGGCATCAGACGGAAAAAGTGTTATAATTCCAACAGAGAACAAACAGGCTAATCAGTAAGGATATCTGTCATCATCATTTATAAAGTCCTTCCCTTCAGATTCTCATATCGCCTTCAATGGCAACATGTGCGCAAATTACGCAGTTTAGACCCATAAAATGGACAGAACGCGAGCTGCTTTCTCACACAGCAGGATTTAACAATGGGCTTGCATTGCTACCTGTAGCCTAAACTTGAGAGAACCGGATAGCGTTTTAAGAATGGGAAGAGCATTCCCCTTTAAACAAGGTGGGCTGAGCTTATTTGCAGTTTTCGCTCCTATGGCAACCCAATAGATCAGCATCATGAATATTCACCTAAGCGCATCCTGACTATGGATAAGTGATGTCAGCGCTCCCTGGAATGCTCTACTGTATGTTTGCGCGATCTCGTCGCTTTGTTTGAAGGCAGCTGGAAGGAGATCTGGCGAATTGAGCATTCCTCGTCGTGCATGACCTTTCCCTGGTCTCAGTATTACCGTCTGTCGGCACGTCTTTCACATGTCAAGCTAAGGTGACTTTCAAGCAGCTTTTCCCCACTTTTGCGCACAATGTCGGAGAGGCACAAAGATGTATATCGAGGACGCAGTGGCCAAGCGGACCGCCCAGACTATGCGTGAAGACATATGCAAACTGCCAGGGAGTTTAATAATGAGAAGGAGCGTCTGTCATCTGTTCCAGCGGAGCCACGGCCGTTCATGTCATGTTTAGCAGGGTTTCAGGGATTCAGATTAGCTCCAGACTGATCGCTCTCACAAACAGATACGGAGCGCAGGGCTGGTTGCAATAATCATTACCATACAGCTTACCAGTCTGGATTTATTGCATTTTCTCTCCTGTGTCTCAATGTCATAATGGACAGGTTGCACTCCTCCATGCGTAAAAGGCTCTATAGTTTGCCACAGCACATTGGACAGAAAACATCTATAATGGGTGAAGGAGAAGACGCAGACAAGGACACCCGGAGGAAGAGTATAAGGATGAAGCCTCTGCCGTCGCCGACCTCTGGGGGAAGCTGCAAAGGCATTGGTGAAACTAAAAGTGGGGATTCTGCGATCATGGAGACGGACATCGGGAGACCTCTGAAGACTAGCTCAAATGGAGATTGCCGGAGGTTTCGAGGCAGCCTCTCGTCCATTACGAGTCGGCATGTACACGACTCTGGCTCGGCCGAGGAGAGACGTCTCATCACCGAAGGGGATGTTACCCCGAGCGAAGAGAGCCCCCCCGGAGCCATCAGTGATGAGCAGCCGGATGAAGGTGCGCAGGGTGCCAGCGGTGGGACCAAAACCGATTCTCCAGAGAGGCAGACGGGCTTTATAAAGTTGGATGGCATCGATCAAATTTTACCGGACGACGAAAGATTATATCAGGCTGGGTTCATGCACAGACAGCTGGGAGCAATGCTTCAACCGGGGGTCAACAAGTTCTCCCTTAGGATGTTTGGGAGCGAGAAGGCGGTTGAACGGGAACAAGAGCGAGTTAAATCCGCCGGATTTTGGATAATTCACCCCTACAGTGATTTCAGGTACATTGTCACAAGCTGTGTGCTTCTCTGTAGACTCACTTAAACACTGATGCTGTTGTCAGGCCCAGATGTTTGTTTTCCTGTCAGACTACTGAGGCACCTGCCAGTGCTGAACTTTAATAATAATAACAATTTAATCATTTTACTTAGTAGGGAAACATTCTATTTTAAAAACCTGAATAAAGAATAATTACTTTT
>JBAMHV010000001.1:23387772-23402326 GCA_037177535.1 Pseudomugil gertrudae
TACACGCACGCAAACACCCTTCCCCTCCACGACGCTTTTCCGATCTAGATATATATATATATATATATATATATATATATATATATATATATATATATATTTAGTGATCTTTAGTGATTCTACTGCATTCTCTTCTAGTTACGGATGAGGCAAAAAAAATCTTAAGTAGTACCTATTTTACTAACTTACATATATGAAAAGTAAAGATTATCCTAACAGAAAAAATAAAACATTGTAAACTAAGAAATTACTCAGTGAATCATAACTCAGTGTATTTGATGGTGTTTAGCTCTGTGGATGGAATAAGTAATTAAGCTTATTTGGGTGAAAATCCCTCCTGTTGGCTATAACTTCCCCCTGATGTTTCTTATTTATGGTTCAAGCATGTTATTCTCAAAGGCTCAAGCAAAATACTGTGAAATAAAGTAGTTTAATTTGCCCATTTAGAAGCAGCGTGGTTGCAGTTTAGATTTAGATCTGTTTCTCTTTCTTGTAGAGAAAAATGGTATGTGTTGAGACTTTGTTTCATATTCCAAAATAATAATGCTTGAACTTATTAGTCATTTATGTAACGAATTCTATTCAAATGACAACTTCTTCTCTATTGCCTCTGCAAATATGTTAAAGCCCTACCTCTGCAATTCCATCACACAGATGTTCTGCTCCATCTATTGCATGCATGTTGACCTCCTCAGCCCTGGCTGTGTTCCAGGTGGATTCTCGCTGTCCTTCTAAAATTGGATTGTTCTTTTTCCTGACAATCCAGATGAGAAAATGGCCAAGATGTAAAACTGACACGATTAAGTGGATCCAAGGTTTGACCATGACATGGGAAGAGTTATGTTACAGGAAATGAATTTAAATTCACAATATCAAGTTAATACCACAAGCTATTAATGTTAAGAGATAATTGGAATGTGCCAAAAACTATACATAAATAATTTTATATTGCTGTTTCATGTGAAAGTGGTTGTGGCATCGGAGGGTCCTCACATTTTATTTCCCTATCCCCCCATAATCTTTCATTCTCTTCATAAACTTTAATGTAATGTTCTACATTCAGACATGCAAAAAATATTTATATATATATATATATATATATAAATAAACACTGGTAGTATTGTTATAACTGGTACAACTGCACAAATGTAATGTCACTGTACGTGAAACTGGTTCCAGGGAGAAGAGACTAAAAGTGTCAGACTTAGGTAAAGCAGGAAATCACTGTGTATGTCAGTCAACAAAAGCTGCTTAACAGCACATGAAGAACTTTGGTCTTTTACCATACATCCTGATCAAACAGGCTTTATAAATGGTAGACTTTTCCCATAGTAATCATAGAATAATTAGTCTAATAGACAGTGCCACCATAAACAATCAGGAAATCACAATGATCTCTCCACATGTTAAAAAATCATTTGACAGAAAGAAACGCAGCTGAACAGTATGTACACTATCAAATCTACGTAAACAGCCGAAAAGAGTGTTGCTTCTATGGCTTTTCTGTTTACAAATGCAAGATTCCTCGCTAAAAAGCTGAATGAGTTTTAGGTGCAGATTGCAATGCACAGAACTGTAATCTGTTCATCACAGAGACTCGGCTTCACTCACTTATCTCTCCTACAGCTATTGAGCTAGTAAGTCACACAGCACAGAACTGAGCTTTTGTAAAAGCAGAGACAATACGATGACAATAAATGTTTATTCTATTTTAAACTGAAAATATTTATTTGCAACATTAAGCAGTTTGGTTAATCTTTTATTGACTTGACAACCATGTGGGGTTGTCTCCCCTCTCTCCCCTTCACTTTTTTCAATCTTTATTGAGTCCTTAGTAGCTAGCATGAAAGGATATAAGAAATTAAAAGATAATAACTGTAAAAATATAAGGCATAAGACAAGTCTTTATGCTGATGATGTTTTTTTTTTCTTCAAAACACACAAACATGTCTGTCAGACAATTACACTCATTCATAAATTCTCATCAGTCTCTAACTACTCCAGTAATTGAAGTCACCTGAGTGGTTTGGAAAGGAATAGTGTTCTTGTACTATATGGTGTCGAGGCAGGTTGGATTGGTGATATTAGATATAAGTGTAAGAATGTGTTTTTTATCATTAGTATTGTTGTTATTTTACTATTATTATATTTCATAATTATTATTACAAGTTTTACTGCTGCTGGAGGACAGACTTGGTTGGCTTACTAATTTTTTTTAGGTTCTCCCGGCATACCTTTCACTCTTCTTGTCTTCTCTCTCTTGGCATGTAGTGGGTGGGTGTCATCCAGGGCTCTTTGGCTGTGGTTCTTACATGCTCTGGTTATGGGGATTGTTGCTCTGGATTGTCCTGTCCTTGAGGGTTCCTAATCTGTGTGCTAAAGCTAGCACACAGATTAGGATCAGAGGTTTTAGGGGTGCGAAGCACCCAGAGAGATGCATGGCCAGGGACAATATTTTGCACTTTTGTGCACATTTAGTAAAATTTCATTCCCACTTTTTTTTTTAAAGAAAAGCAAAAAGCTTTTTGGAAAGTCTGTGACTAAACAATCACATCTTATAGAGGTTATTTAAATACTGAGGGCCCTGTGATGGACAACCTGTCCAGGGTGTCCCTGCCTCTCACCTGCTGGGCTGGGCTGCTGCCCTACATGACACTGAATTCTTATAAGGGGACATAGAAAATGAAAACATGAATGAAAGCTGAGCCACAGCAAAGGAGGAATAGATTAGAATCATAAAAGAAACATATTGTAACCCTAATTTTTAAAATACATTCAGTTTATGTGTGCTTCTAGAAAGAATTTAATATGGAAAGAAAACATAACTTTTATGATATATAGGTAAATAAATACATTAGACCAATAAATATATAAGTAAAACTACATTGTGAATACATGTGCTGTTGTTAGCCTAAAAGTTGCCCTTTGGCAAGTCAATATTCTGACAGCATTCTTACTTGGTTCTTCCTGGCCTGAACCTTTTGCACGTTAATAACCTTCATCAGAAACCAAATTGTTTGTAAATCCATTAAGGTATCAACAAAATTAGTGTATTCATGTTTGTGCAGATCACTCACATCAACAGATATAACACAGGTGCCCCAAAACAGCTTGCCTGTGGAAAGATGGCCGCCAGTGAGGACATTCAAAATTTTGCTGTGAATCATCTAGCCTTTATTGTATATGTCTATGGCAGAACTCACTCACATAGGTATCTGTTCTGTATGGTGATTGGAAAACATAAGTAGCATTTGTAGATTTGTAGATTTTCTGAGATAAACTCTCAAAAGACGGGGCATTGTCGCCTAGGCTTTGCATCTGTTGCAAAGCTGTATTTTGGCGTTAAAAAACAAACAAACAAACAAAAACTTGTGGATACAGTCATCTGAAACAAACTCCTGGTCTTCTTATGTACTGTATTTATGGCTTCCTTTGCAGACAAAAATTAGGAAAGAAGACTTCAGATCAATCATTGTGACTTTTTTTTTATTAAACTTTGTACCTCTCAAATGACATGTTAGTGCCTCCACAGATGAAAAACACTAGTGTTTTTGTACAGGACATGGCTGTAGTTGCTGCAGGAAGTGGTGTTGAAGACACTGGTGGAAGCAGACAGCAGACAGGAAGCAAACCAAGAAATTTTTCATTGTATTTGTTTGGAAATCAAAAGAAAACTGTCATCAGAACATTGCCAAGATTGCCAAGATATGGTACTTAAATTGAGTTAATTTTGTCCAATACAACCTAGTAGCTCTTACAAGGAGCAGAGCAACAGCAGCTACACAAAAAATGTTTTTCAGCTCTTCATGTATTGTTCTTTGCATCATTTATCTTGACTTGTTTTGTCTTAATGGACACAAACCATTCAGTAAAAAAAAAGAAAATCTGTGTTCACATCTTTACCACTATTATGCCTGAGTGCATAATCTCTGTAATGTTACCAAATATTGATGCATTTGCTTTTGTCAACAGTCCTGTAGACAGGCCTAAGTGGGACCTAATTGATAAACCGTCATTCTGGAATGAGACTGTAATCATGGGAGAGTGTAATCATCCCATTCACCGAGCAACTCAACTTATTTTGAGTTGCTCGGTGAACAGGATGATTACACTCTCCCACAATAAGGAAAAAAAATCATTTTAAAAAACAAAACACACACACATTGCCGTTTTCATACTCTGCTTATTTTATACTGTCAGGGATTTCAGTAGCATGCAAAAAATGTATCTGCAGCCACATCAGCTTGGTACCTCTTCCTCATGCTGGTTACCAGCCTGGTGACATTTCACTGTGAGATTTTTTTTATTATTATCATACATGTTTATTTAACAGGGACACATGCATTAAACATTGCTTCATAAAATTATATAAAGTAAATGCCATGCATATACAAGTTTGTCGCTGAGGCTAATTTGCAACCCCTGTCCCTGCTTAGATGTCCAGAACCAAAGCAGTACAAAAATAATGCACAGTGTTAATGTTAAGATCAGTGTTTACAATAAAATGTAAGACGAAGAAGGAAGCACAATCATCAAGGCAGGAGGATAAATAACTGAAAAAAGAATAGGTGTAGAATTAAGTTTAAAGTGTGTGTACATGTGCATGTGTGTGTACAGTTCTATGTGTACACTCATCCTTAGATGTGGTGTCACGTTAGTCAGTATAACATGTACAGCACAACTTGGTTAAGGGGGGATTTGTGGCTCACGAGTCCATCCTTTCTCCCAAATGAATCAAAATGAAATGACTGTGATGCTGGGTCTGTGAAGAAGAGCACCGTCATCCTGAAGTATACCGGTCAAGATATGGGATTACTGCTGGTTCCAGGATCTCATCCCAGTGTGTCTATTATTTAGCTGTCACTCAGGTGCCAGTCATACATGTGTGACTGGATCACACCTGGCAGCACCTGAATCTCAAAACAAGAGTGAATACTAACAATAAAATACTGCAGCCAGAGACAGGGACACTTATGAGGGGGTGCTTTTCACATGTTTAGCTTCTTTCTAACAATGTATAATGCAACACCAATTTGTATTATTTGAAGGGCAGAAATTACATAAAAGTCTTTACTTTTCGTGCTAACTTTATTATATTATTGTTTTATTGCAGCTATGAAAAATAAACATTCCCTTCTTCACACATTGCAACAGGGAAGCATTTATTTTAAGAGACCTCACTGTAGTTTAATCTTCATAAATGTGTAGTGCTGGAGTGTTTGGGGAAAACAGTGGGGTCCAGAGATTATTGTGCTGAATACAGACATGTGTGTGGCTGTTCACAGGAAATAAGTTCATGGATCAATGTTTTTGGCCTGGTCCTGCCACATGCTGGGTGTCTCTATAGAAGACTTAGACAAATGGCTGGATTATGAGACATGCAGTGGTGAAAGACAGTTTGTTCGCACTTCTTTGCATTGTGGTGGCACTCCTGATTTATCTTCCTCATTTCTTTAGTTGATGGCATGTCTTATTTTTCTCCACCAGCATTTTGTCTATTTATTTGCTTCAGATGTGCTGCACCAGGAAACATTTAAGACCTGTAGGCCATTGATGACCGATTTTAGACATGCCTGTTTAAGAACAATAAGCTGCAGTACATAAATAGTTTTTAGACAGTTTAAAGAATAATAAAACTGGCCCAGTCAAAAGCCTGACTTTACGTCAGCTGAAATGTGTACAAACCTGAAACACACAAGTCATGTAAGAAAACTCACCAGCAACACAGAAGCAAGTTGTTCTGTACAGATAAATAACCTAAAGGTCCATAAAGTCAATATGCAAGGGTTTGTAAAAGATAAGTAATGAGGAGTCTTTTCACACAATAAATGAGTGGTAAATCTTTGTCCTATTGCTTTAACTGGGTACTTTTCTTTTACCTATTTTAGGCAATAATTAATTAAATAAAAAAAGCTGAATCAAGGTTGTAAGGCTCAATGCATATAGCTCATAAGGATTATAATAATGATCCTTGGAAAGATAGTGGTGTTATAGTTGTTAGCATCTTGTTCATCCATTATCTAGCAACATGTTAATAGTACTCCTTGGAGCAGTAGTTTTAGCTGAGGTGACAGCTAGCCGAGGATCTTTTCAGGCTGTAGCACAAGCCAAGTCAGCAATGCTGTGGGGGCTTTGATTTGCCTGCAGGTTTTTCTGTAAATCTGAAGACACATCATGATTACGCTTGTCATTTTCACTAGTAACATCAAAATTATGTAAGGAACTTTTGTATTTTAAACACTGTCCCAGTCTGACATCTTGCTGAATGTTTAAGATGCACATCAGTGTGTGAAGGTTATGGGGAGAGACACAAACAAGGAGGCCATGATTTATATACACTGTTGTGCTCATAAGTTTACCCACCCTTGCAGATTTTTTTGGGGGCAGGGACTTTTTTCAGAGAATATGATTGATGACACAAAAACTCTTCTTTCACTCATGGTCAGTGCTCTAGTGAAGCCATTTATTATCAAACAATGGTGTTTACACTTAAATTATAATAAAAACAGAAGCTGTATAAATGAACCTGATCCCTTGCGACTTTGGCCTGAAAGCATCCACAGAAGTTGACTCAAATTGGTTTGAATGGCTAAAAAAGAAACCATCCATACCTGTGATCTGTCTGCTTGTAATCAGTGTTGCATAAAGAAGGTTCAGTGAGACTCTGGGTTCCTGACAGACTTCGCTGGATTTCTGAGTTGTTAAAAGATCTGCAGGAAAAGGTAACTGAATTGTATAAAACAGGAAAGGAATGTAAGAAGATATCCAGGGAACTGAGAAAGCCAATCAGCAGTGTTTAAGCCATAGTCAAGAAGTAGAAAAGGAGAGATTGTGTTTAAACCAAACCACAATCAGGTCGACCAGCAAAGATGTCTGCCACAACCGTCAGGAAAATTATTTAAGATGCAAAGAAAACTCAGGAAACTTCAAATACAGAATTCTCTGGAAAAAAAAAAGTGGTGTGGATGTTTCACGGTGCACAATAAGGAGGAACTTGAAGAAAAATGAGCTGCATGGTCGAGTTGCCAGAAAAAAGTCATTACTATGTGAATACCAAAAAAAAAAAATCATACTCACAATATGCCAACCAGCACAGAGACAAGAGTAATGAGACCAAAATACACTAATACACTACTACTAATACATTAAAATCTGGGGTATGTAAACTTTTGATCAGTCATTTGTGCAGTTTCTGTTGTCATGATTTTAGATAGTGTAAACATCGTTTGATAATAAATGGCTTTACCCAAGTCATATTCTCTGAAATAATGGCCCAAAAATGATTAATTCTGCAAGAGTATGTAAACTCATGAGCACAACTGTGTATTTTTAATATAGATATCAGACGTTAGACTTGTTACCACAAGAAAACATTGAATACCCTTTATTTAGTAATACCTTACATCCAAAGTTGACTGTCAAAGAACTTCACACTACTGCAGATTTAAAGAAGCATCTGTGAGTTTATGATGCTCCAACTACAGCAGCTAGTTTTCAACTCGACTGCCATTCAGAGGAGTATTTCCATATGCTTCGGATAGCAATAAATATTGTGCTACCAGCATAAATGACAGGGCACTCTTTCCTTAATACCATTTATAAAATTCCCACAAGGTGTTGCACTCTATCCATTTTAGCCATTCCTTTGTTTTTTTAAACAGCAGCTAATAAAGGACGTTTAACAGCACAGCAATTCTGTCATTTCAGTTTTAGTATTAGCCTGGAGAATTATAGATCAGTACATAGAAAATATCATATTTAATACTTGTGTATTATTGAATGCATGTTAGGTTCATAATAACTATGATTAAAAATGACTGCAAGTCGCTTTGGATAAAGGCATCTGGCAAATGATTATAGACTAGAATGATTGTAGAATTGTGTCACTCTATATTTTCCCATTGTTTGTCTCTTTGTCTCTTGCTGTAATATGTTCACCAGAGTTTAATTTACTCCTGTTTCCACATTTCTGTTTTATTGTTTTTCAAATATGATGCTTTTTAGATGTTCTTCCTTTCCATAATAACCTTTCATCTTGGTTCACTGTTTTTGAGATAGAAAACTGCTTTCTTTGTGGCTGCTACGTGTGCTAATTTGCAGCTTAAGATGTTGTGAAAAGTTATATGGTTAAGACATGCACTCTGACCAAGAGTAGGTAATACAGTACATTACCTTAACGCTTTATCTGTTGTGAGGGATGTTCCATTGCTTCATCTATCTGCATCTCTCACACCTTAGCTGAATGGAGCTTCATATTGGAGTAGGTTTTTTTGGCAGGATCTGGCTAGTGTTTCCTCTGCCACACTGTGTCTTGCTGTCAGGAGACCCCTTTTACATGACCATAAGGACCTTGAGGGAGATAAGAAGCCATCACATTATGGCAGAAATGCAATTAGCGGATAAGAGGGCAGGCAGCAAAGCAGATATCAGCAAATGGTTGAAGGATATATGGCACCAGCTGTCCTTTTCTAATCTTCTACAGTTTTGTTACTTACTCTATCTCTGTTTTCCTCATTGATGTTTATATTGGTTAGCTTGCTTTAGTCCACCCATGATAATTTTTTTTGTTCCATGTAGCAGATAGGTAGTATGCTGTTCTTCATGAAGCTCTAAAGGAAATTGTGAGATGTAGAATCTATAGTGAAGCAGCTGAGAAGAGATAGCAGGAAACACAGATTGAACCATTTCAGAGCATTTTTCTCAGTTGGTTCACTGATTTGGTTCCTTTACAAAGCGGCTGTGATGATTTAGTCAAAGCTTTTAAATTCACACTTTGGAACTTTTAAGCACCAGAATAAATTTCTTATGTACTTTTTAAATGAGTGGAAAAGGGATTGTTAAGTATGTGGAACAACATTAGAGAGCATCCCCAAGGTGGTCAGCCAGGTTTTGGACTTCAGAATCACGACCCAATCACCGAGGTAAAAAAGAAACTTCATATAATGATTATTGCACTACTAGTTAAATAAATCCACTGTTGTGATTTTTTCTTTTTGTTGTTGATTTTCTTTAAGACCCCCTAAAGCTAACAGAACTAATGGAAACTATCATTGTACTTTTTACACAGATGTAGATACAAACAGAGGAAAAAGCTATTATATTAAAATTTTAAAAAGTGATTTTTTTTATTATTATTGGCCCTGAGATGGACTAGTTGCATGTCCAGAATGTACACGGGCTCTACTGGGATAAGCTCCAGCCACATAAGGCGCTTTTCCACTAGTACCTACTCTATCCGACCTTTCACGGCTATACACGGAAACGGAGCGTTTCCATTAGGATTTTGTTGAACCGTGCAGTTACTTTTGTCGTACCTACTTTGCTGAGGTTCCAAGCGTGTCGAGCCATGCGGGTACCGTGACGTCCACAAGCTGGCGTCCATTGATTGGCCTGACGTGATCCAGGGTGGTTTGTCTTGCCCTCTGACAACATGTCTTGATTTGTTCCATGAACCTCTTTCCCTTGAATAACCATAATCCGAGCCACAGGCAAAAATATACTGCGAAGTCTTCCATCTTCGTGTCTTCTTCTGTGGTGTTTTGCAGACCTTGCGCAAAGCGTCTAGAATTCGCAATGCGCTGGGGTGACCCCTTCCTCATTAGAAGATCATAACTTTATAATGGTAAAGCAGTCGAGTTGAGTAGAGTACTGCTGGGCCAGTAGAGTAAAGTCTCGTTGGTACTAATGGAAAAGCACCAATAGTGACCCTGAACTGGAATAAGCACATAGAGTAAAAAATGGATTCATTGATTATTGTTACAGAGCTGATCAGCACCAATGATTCATATATGTTGCATATCCTGTTGTACAACTGTTTAAATAGGTTCAGATGTTGTCAGATAGTATGCATGCCAAAAAATGTTTCAGGCCAAGCAGCTTTTGTGCTTACTTTCATCAGATACAGTTATGCCTCTTTAGCATTTGTTGAATAACAGTCCCAGATAAAGCTGTAGAGCTGTATGAAAAATTACAGTCTACACTATTAAGATATGAATGGTATACTTTTTAATTTAGTTGGAATAAGAAAACTAAGCAACAGGTAGAGAGAAAGACCGAAGCATATCGTATTTTTTTTTAACTAAACTGTGTTAAATTACCCAAAACCCAGGATTACAGATACCGGTATGTCACTTAACCATATTGCGGAGACATACACTGGATACATTATGCAACCCTGACATTTTTACCTCAGTGCTCACCTAGCAGAGCTATTTGTAATCTTATTGATGGATCTCTTCTAGCACTGTTAGGTAAGGTTGACTCCTTTCAGTTGATTTTGCTTCTCCTCTGTAGGTATTTGGTATATCCCTCTGTTTTCTCTTAGCCTAAGGTTGGGGAGAATTTTCTCTATCCTCCTCTACCTCTGATGAAATCTTCTTAGCCTAGGTTTGATAAAACAGCGCGCCTCACCTAAATATAGCCACCTCTGACTGCACACCCTCAGTGTCAGTGATTTGCTTGCAGTCTGCCTACTGGCTGTGCCTTGCTAAGACAGCGCTGTTATGACAGTTCAGTGGAGCGGGTGACAACAAAAATACGATTAACCCTTTTTAACCTGATTTTCTATTTTTGTTTGTTTTTTTTCCTTGACACTTTAAATATTGTTATATTTGCCTTTTTTAAAAGCAGATGGACTGCTCCTTACTGCAGTACAGAGGATTTTTCTTTATTTCGTTATGTTGTCCTCGCACTGAGTGTGGCAGACTTATCATAGATTGCCTCTCTGTAGCTTAAGTGCAGCTTATGTATATGAAGTGTTGTATGAATTGACCCCTCTCCCTCCCCTCCTTCTCTCAAGAGCCTTTTATGCTTAATTTACTTTCATTCTCCTCTATTTATTCATTGGATGAATATAGTAGTTGACATAATAAAGCTTTTGCTCGGAACATTATCATTTCAGTCTAACTGCATTTTAGAGCTGGTTCTGTTAATCTGATGGAAATAGTTCACAGCTAAACAACTCTGCAATGTTTCACTGCTTTACATTGCTACCAGATGGCTCTTTCCGGTGCAGGATAATCACCTTTAGCACCATAGACTCCTTGACAAACACAGATAACAGAAGCACTGGTCACACACATAACACACACTTCAACATGGAGATCCTCGGTGTTATAGAAGCAAAGAGCAGTCTTCCTAATTAAAAAAAAGTTGAGGCCTCATCACATTATAACATAATAGTTTTATTGTAAAACATGAAATGCATTAGGCTTACATAATAATATGATTTTTAGTGAGAAAAAGGTGGGGTATAAACCGTATTTGTTAATGAATGAGGAACTGCATGCAGTGGATCAGAGAAATGCCTAAATGGGATTAAGTCGTACTCCATAGAAGAGACTGGAATGGTGATGTATGGAATGACATACTGCGGTGAAGCTATGAGAGGTACTACTGACTTTCTGAATCAATAACTTATCAATAAAACATTGCTTCTACAAAGCACACACTTCACCACAATCACATCAAGGTAGACCATGAGCTTTAATAATATTTACCTCAAAACAAACTGTACTCTGAAGTGGGAGACTCATATGGGGCTCTCTGCAGAGTGTGCTGAAGCGCATCAGGGACCCTCTGCAAATCACAACATGGAAAAACATATCAATAAAATATTAAATAGCTTTACCAAGGACAAGTGTACTGTCATCAGAATTATTTTATATATATTCAGGATCTGATTTTTTATGCTACATTTCTTGGATTGCAAAATATTACTTTAAAATAATTTGATGGATCTTTTGAAAAGCCTTAAATAGCTCAATTTACGGGTATTTATTTTTTAAATGTATCATTTGAATATAATATATGTTTAAAGGTGTATAGTAGGGTATTGATATGGTGTGAAATTTCAAAGCGTTTGTTTTTACATTTGTACCCACAATACACACTGGTAGAGTACACTTTGTGATGCAAAACATAATTCTTGGCAAATGTGTTGGGACATACTATTTTTAGTAAAAAAAAATAAAAACAAACTGGTATTGACACATTACCTCAGTTTGTGCATTGCACGTGCTTCCTAGCTGTGTGGTGATCAAACTTGGATCAGGGATTTGTCTTTAACTAGAATTATCAGACTCATGGTGAGTCAGTGATTCTGAAAATCCAAACCAAATCTTCAAAGAGAAAATTTGAGCAAACATGTTCAAGCAAATGCAAACACTCAAGCTTGTAGTGCAGGAATGAATCATTCAAAAGGTAAACTTTTTAATGCAAAAGCAGTTAAATATCTATTACTCAGTTGCTTTTGCAGAGCTTGTGTGTTGATGTATTCTGTTCTCATTCAGTTACTGTTTTGCTAAATAAAATCTACAGACACTGTTGAAATATGCCTGTGTTACAACCCCGATTGGCAAATGGGTTTTTTGGTCGTAAGCACATAAGATATGTGTGGTTCAAAAGGTAGTGAAAATTGATTTATTAATTTCCAAGAGGGTATTGGTACAAACAAGTGGTACATAACCACGGGAGTTAGGGTTGTCAAAGCTGCTCAAATCAACAAAGTAATATAACAAAATCCTAACAAACATAAACTGGGATGGCCAAATCCCCGAGGTATGCAAAACACAATACCAAAACAAAAATAAAACAGGCCTCCTAAAAATGCAAAGAAAAGGGAGAGCAGCTCCAATAACTAAGGTTATCAAACAAACACAAAATCACTTGTAATACTAATACAAACAAAATACACAAAATTCATATGTATTTGTACAAATAATAATATATACCGGTATGGAATATATTTACAAAACTATCGGTTATCAAAATATATGCAAATGCAAATAAAACCTTAACTAGCTCAACTCAAACTACAGATTATCTAATGATACAAACAGAACAAGTCTGTTTCTCTGAGAATGATGGATGATGCCTTTTTATTTCCCGGATGCTGGTGTGTTGGTGGGTGGTTGGTTGAGGGGTTTGACGAACCCGGAGGGTGCAGGTGAAGGTGTGGTTGATGATCCAATCCTCTCCAGGGGAGGGCGCAGGCAGGTTGACAGGAGGAAAATGACCGATGTTTACTGAGTGACAGGTGTCACCCTGCTATCGCTACCCTAAATGAGAAGTTACTTGTTTGTATATTATTCCATTAGTCTCTGGGGGCCATTGCTGGCAGACAAACATATACATGTTAAAGGTGAAAAATATACAACATACATATGATAAATACAAAAATTCTATATGCTCCCACTAACTATTCTTTGTAAACAGACCTACATTGTATTGTATCTCCTGCATCTACTCAATTTAAATATAGGCTACTCTGAAAGGTAAGTGTGTGTCCATCTCAGCATGTTGTGGAAGCTCTTACAATCCCACTCAGGTAGCCTGACTTGCAGGGTGAGGACAATGAGAGAGGCTTATCGTGTAGTCTGATGCACTCTAAGGGTGACAACATGTTCTTGCAGTCTCTGGTCACCCCACCGAAGAGCTTAGTGGGCTGTGGCTCCATCCCTCTAGGCAGTGAAATGTCAGGGCTTCCTTCGTCTGTACAGTGAACTCTCCGCTTCATAGCAAGTTAGGTGTGAGCTTTCCTGCTTGTCTTTTTTCATAAATATTTGATTTTATTTAATCCTCATTTTCTTAAACTTGTTTTTACACATATTTCTTATGCTCTCATAATATTTCTGAAAACACATCTTAGGATTTATATATATATATATATATTTATAGCTACAGGTCATGGCCTTTGCTTAATCAGTCACGTTACTCATTAGACTTCATTTAGACTTCACTTACAGCATTTGAGAAACCAAATTGCAATTTAAGGCTTTAGATAGTCAAACACATTATCCTCCATTTTGAACCCTCCTACTACATTTTTAAACATCAAGAACACAAACACGATCAAACAGACACACAAATAAATCCCTGTCAAATTTAAGGGATTCTTTACCATAGACAAACACAATTATTTTTTATTCAATAAGAAGTTATCTCCTGACACTGAAAATGTTTTTTTTTTTATCTCACAGTCTGCTGCACTCTGCGGTCATTGTATTTCCAGACAGGTGGTCTCCCCTCACACTGACTCTGTGATTATGGATGCATACAGAAATATGGGAATGTTAAATTCTTTTGAAAAGCCTGATGAACATCCCATACTCGGCCAGCTGTATTTTTAGAACAATGTTCGTCCATGTCAAGGATCCACTGCATAATAAAACACGGTAAATGGATCCCTGCTATGTTTAGGTGGTCTGACCTCCATTAGGAGGCAACCGCAAGAGTGAAAAGAAAAATCATGAGCATTTTACTCTACTCATGCATGGACCCACAAAACATGGTGACGCATGAAAGTAGACTTGTGCATGTGAGTTAGATATATTCACAAGTTTTTTTTTTTTGCCAGTTTAAGTCTTTGAGTTAAAGTCCAAGTCAAGTTGCAAGTCACTAGTGGTTGCCATGTGACACCTACTGTCTGGTCTGTTTGAAGACTGCATCATAATACGCTCACAAAAATTAAAGGAGCATTTTTTTTTTTTTTTAACGTGTCTGTCCAGCATCTCAGCAGGCAGAACGAGGGTCTGGCTGCTATATTGTGCTGAGC
>JBAMHV010000001.1:23402426-23415182 GCA_037177535.1 Pseudomugil gertrudae
AGTTTGTGAGACTTAAGGGTTGTGTGTCTGAGATGGTGGTCAGCAGCACTGGAACACCACAAGGAACTGTACTGGTATCATTCATCTTCATGCTGTACACCTCAGACTTCCAGTATAACTCTGAGTCCATCTGCAGAAATACTCTGATTACTTTGCAGTTGTGGGGTGTATGAGCGACAGACAGGAAGCAGAGTACAGAGAACTGATCAGTCAGTTTGTTAAATGGTGCAGTAACAATCATCTCATCCTGCATAACAACAAAACAAAAGAGATGATTGTTGACTTCAGGAAAAACAAGAATACACATGGGACTGTTTCACTCTTGGGAGACACTGAGTACATCTATAAGAAAGATCAGAGCAGACTCTACTTCTTAAGGAAGCTGAGATCTTTTAATGTCTGCACCAAGATGTTTCATCTTCTACAAGTCTGTTGTTGAAAGTGTAATCAGCTTTGCAGTGATCTGCTGCCCCAGAAGCATCAGAACCTGAAGAGAATCAACAAACTGATGCAGAAAGTTGGTTCTGTGCTTGGAGAAACTCTGGAGCCGATAGTACTGCACAAGCTGATGAAGATGATGGAGGATTCTTCACACTCTCTCCACAACACAGTGATAAAACAACAGAGTGTTCAGTGAGAGTCTGGTTCTGGTCCGATGTAGGACTGAGAGGTACAGAAGATCCTTCCTTCCTCTTTAGAAGGACTGAAAGAGGTTCAGGAGGCGTTGTATTAACTGTTGGCTGTTTGGTGGAAGGCAGGAAAGAGTCCAAAAAACCACCCTAAGTGGAGAGGAGGATGGCTGGAGGGCATAACATAACATGTTGATAAGTTACTTGAATTTAATTGAGTTTTACATTTGTTCAACTTAATATTTTGATTTAAACTCCTAATATAGATTGACAATAGGATCTTTTTTTGCTGAGTTCAATCAAAACTTTTTATTTAGTTAGTTGCATTTATGGAGTCACAAATGATTTAAACCTGTTGCAACTAAAGAATTTCATGTCACTGAAGCACTGATTCATGAACTATTTTGTGTTTCTTCAGCTTAATTTTATGTAATTATTGGCTCACTTAATTTAGAATTATGCATTTGTAGAGAGCATCTTGTTTACTGGCCTGACCTTAATCTATTGAAATATATTTCTGTGATTGATAATAGGGTGTAATAACTTTTCCTTAAATGAAGAAAAGCCGGGGATATTATTCCAGTTTGTCTCTGACAGATTGATCCGGACAGGAACACAGAGACACAGACTATTTCTGTCACTTTTCCTCTGAGGAAAACCTTCCTAATCCAGGGAGAAGGCTACACACAGGACTTCTACATTGCACTTGCTGCTGAAGTATTGAAAGTGATTTCTGAGATTACCTTTCATTCCAGTCTTGCATAACCAGCATGCTGTTTGGTGTCTTTCTGCTGCAGATACGAGTCGACAGCTTCCACTTCCCTGCTGCCATTTCCATCCTGCTCTCCCAATTAAACACAAGAAGACACCTGGGATTAGGGACCCTCTCCTTGCTCAAACTCTGGCTGCTTTCTCTGGATTGCATCTTTAGTAAAGAATCCTGAAAAGCATGAGCATTTTTATCATTAATATTACTCTAGAACAGGGATGTGGAACATTAGTCCTTCCTGAAAGTTTTCCATGTCTCTCTGTTCCAACACATCAGATTCAAATTAATAACTCACTGTGCAGAAGACACATGATCCTATGAAAATACTCTTTAACATTAATAACCTCTTGGGCCGCTAACCTTCAGGTTTGAGATGTTTCCCTGCCACGACACACCTCACTCCCAATTTATTTGGTTGTTTTTAGGTGCAGAAACTGTGAAGAAGCCGTTGGATTGGATCTAATTGTCTAATTAGAATATGGTGTGTTGGAGCAGGGAAACATCTAATACCTGCAGAACACTGGGCCAATGGGTCTGGAGTTGATGACGCCAGGTCAGGAAGGTGTATGATGACTTTGAGTTTACCAAATATCCAGCAGTCTATCTAATACAAATACCAAAGAAGCCAAACTAACTTTATCTATGAAGCATTTAAAAACATCAGGTACTGATCAAAACACTTTAAACTGTACAAAAATACATCTGACAATACAAACAATACTATAGTTTAAAATAGGTCAAAAATATGAAAATAAAATTGAATAAGATTAAAAGGTCAGTCAGAAACAGGACTTGTTGAAGCAAGGTTTATAATGGACAGTGAATAGGCCTGTCTAAGGCTCAGAAGCAGCTAAATGTTTAGTCTTCGGTAGGATCTAAAGTCTTCCTCGTCTCTGTTTACGCCTCTCTGTGCCATGTCAGTAATGTAATCCACGATTCGCTCCATGCAGGTGGTGTGTTATTTATTATAATTGAATTTGATCTCCTTTCTCTGAAGATAAATAGATTTGTGCTTTCTCTATCAGGCCACTTAGGCAAATCTGAAAATGAATCCCTTCAGTGATATTACAGCCATTACTCTTATCTTAAAAGGAAACCCGCTTATGAAATATTTAGCTTGTTAGTCACACAGTTTAGACCATACACGAAACAAATTAAAGGAAATATTACATTATTGCAGTTGACAAATGCATTCATGAAATGATAGAATGAATGCATCTTATGTGTGTAAACAATCATTTGTTCAAAACCACATTGTAATGTATACACAAATACTAGCTCCAGGGTTATTATAGGGTTGATCTGAATGAAAGGTCTTGCACAGAGGATGGGTATCTTTTACTCATGGTTGTATCAAAGCTTGTTTCAGTAACACATAGAATGCATCAAACGTATCTTGAATCTTCCACAAGTGACATAATTTCTCACATCACCACCTAGTGGTGTGGAATAAAAGCACAAGTAGTAATTAGACAGCCGGTATCTGTGCTCTTAGTCACATGGATAACAGCAGAGGCAGTTTTTCAGCTGTTTATACTGAGTCTTTTTTTTTAAATGATACAACTTTTCAGACATGAAGCCCGTGGTGTGTACAACTGGGAAAAGATTGAACATCTTGTCTCTCTAAAGAGTTTCCACAGCTGACTCTGCAGCCATTGAGTTGACTGTAAAATCCTCTGCCCAACTTTTCTCCTTTCCATTGTGAGACCATCTGTTTGACAACGTAAGCTTGACAGAAACTGGGTCATGCAACAGCATTGCAACCTCAAGCACGTCTACAGAGAAGCAGAGTGGCTGAAAATGAAAAAGAATAAAGATGCAGGTTTACAAAAACTGAGCAGAAACTCATAACTGCAAACTTCAATGTTGCCATGTCAAAAACCAATGTTGCATAAAATTGTTGGTTTCCACACAGTCCTTCTAAATTTTAGTTGAATAAATTGTGCAAGTTTAACAGGCTTTGCTAGCAGCAGGATCATAATGTCAGTGAATGAATGAGCTTCTGGCATGTTCAGTGACACTCTGTAAATGACAGTTACAACATGAAGTATGATTCCAAATAGGAGAAACACTAAACTGACTTATTTGCTGAAAAAAGATGTATTAATTAGCTTCTGCCTGAACTTACCCAACCAGAAAATTGTTAGCTACCATTAATAAACAAACGATATGATGATATAGTTTAGTTGTGTTTTTTCCAACCTTAAAGAAATGTCCCACAACACACATTTATAGGTCAAATTATTTACTTTTGGCTTCAAATAAATGCATGAATAACAGAATAATTGAAAAGTAAGAATAATTAACCATGAATAAAACATTTTAACACTTTCACACGATAAACTGTTTAGTCTTCTGGGGAAGACTGAAGAGCCCAGCCCACCCAGAGCACACTGGCTGCCAGATGACCACCGCTCAACCTAGGGGCCCAATGCCAAGGTTTTTCAGCAAGACCCCCTCCCTCTACCATAGTTAATCACCCCACTTACTGCTCTATTGTTTTTCAAACGTGGTATAGTCTGCATGTTGCTTCCCCCACTCAGATTACAAGATGCATGCAAGCATCTAACTTTCAGTTCAGATCTGTAGAGACATCCATCTTTTCAACAGATGACCTGCAGAAATAAACAAATGAATGAATAAATAAACAAACTAGGACACGTTTGTGTCTGATTCTTTTACTGGTGGACCCTGTGCATGCCTTGTACAGCACATGTGCATTAGTTGCAGCCATGTCTTGCAAGTTGAAAGAGACTCTGTGTCCCTGCATGCACTGCTTCTGGTCCATGATGTCCACATTACATTTCAGTGGTCGTAGTTAGTCACAGTGTTTGGTTTCTGTTTCAGAGTGTCCCAAATCTCCACTTTGTCATGCATGGTGCTCAGCAGACACAAACCTTTCTTTTTGCTGAAATACACTGTCAGCAAGGCACTTCCACATGTGAACACCTGTGATGAGTACAGCTATTGTCTTGTGGTGTCCTTTGCGCAGAAGAAGCCTGTTAGCCAGAGACAGAGACAAAAGGGAATTGTCCATCGTCACAGTCCTTCCTTTGTCCATAAATGGCTCCATCAATTTCTCAACAATGTTCTCTGACAGCCTTTCACCCGTTGGATGCGATGGATCTTTTCCCAAGTAGGGGATAGCATTGCACATGTACTTTGTGTCTAGATCCACTGCAGTCCAAAACTTTATTCCAGATTTGTCTGGCTTGGATGCAATATACTGCAGAAAGAGGCACAACTGTCTGCAACTTGTGTAGGGTTAAGGAATCGCCTCATACTGCCAGTAAAGATAATTACTTAAGCCAAAACCAGCACGAGTGAAAAATCAGCCAACAAAGATCAAGAGGGAGAAACTTGAAATGACCTCCACATGTAAAACCAGTCCTGTTTTGAGGGTTTTCTAATTGTTGCCACTGTGGTGCACCTGTTGTTAATTCCATGAACACCAATACAACTTAAAGTGATTAACAATGCCCTCAGCTGCTTAACCAACCAGAAAATGATCAGACAGGTTTAACTGATTTCATGCCAGGCCCAATAAAAAAAGTGTCCCTTTAATTTTGTGAGTAGTGTATTTAAGGATTTTCAAATTTGTGTTTGCCCTTTATCTACCAGCATTTTGAAACTGCTCTGGGGCCTCATTTATAAAGCTTGCTTACTGAAAAAACAGGCCTGAAAATTGCATAAGTACTTTACTAAGCAAAGTTTGGGATTACAAAAATTAACTTAAAAAGTGCGTACCGCTGCGCCAACTTCAGGCCTTGAGTAGTAACATTTTGGAGAAGGAAAACTGAAGCGGAAAAGATAAAACATTTAAGCCACATTAAACCATGTTTGTTATCATTCACATCCGACTTGTATCATTGTAATCAAAAACACGGAAATATGGATTATTATAGACATGCTTAAAAACTGAGCTATTTATTCCATAAATACGTATTTAAGCATCAGAGCACAGTATGATCATACTAATTAAAATGTTGCTATGACGCTTATTGGTACATTAACTGTGATTACTGTGTAAGGATATAAATATTGCCGATACACACACGTAATGCTTCACAGTGGTCGAGCTTACGCTTGCAGACTTTGCCAACAGTAGGATCAGGATGGGGAGATGGTTTAAGGACCACAAAGATTTCCTAGCCCATGATAATGGCTGGCTGTTAAGCAGCTTTAGGTTTCCTACGAGCTGTGCTCTCACATCTATGTACTGAACTGAGTCCAGTGTTGGATCCACCGACCCGCCAGAACCTTACGATCCTGGTGAGAACCAGTTTGTCTGTGTGAGCCACAAAAATGTGCATTCAGTTAATGTACAAGTTATTTCTGACTAGGATATGGTTCTGTTTGCACAGTGGCCTGGGTCCATTCATTCATCTTGCCACACAGCAGTGTGGAGAACACGCTGCAGGCAGAAGCTGCCTATGATGGCTGCTCCTGATGACAGTGGCTACTCACCAAGGTGCTTGCTCCTCACGCTGTTACCAAACCCCCAGAGCGCAGAAAAAGTGCTTTGATGGGGTCCACGCGCGTATATGTTACTATGGAGTAAGCGATTTGCATCTTTGCCTCCACCTTAAAATCTGAAAATGTTTTTTTTTTTATTATTATTTTATTCTTGGCACAGACCTCTTCATAACTAAAACCATGTACTGCGGCAGCAACGGGCTGCCACATCGGTAGCTTTCCTTTAGATTGTTACACCACAACTAAAAGGATTGCTAACACACAACTAAAATGTTGTTTGACATAAAGCTTTAGAATCACTTTCTATGTGGTGGTCTCTGCATTTGTCAAATAAAGCCTGTCCCATACAGACCTTGTGAAAGGGCTAGGAGACGCTACAAGGATTGATTGATTGATTTCGAGCAATAGAAGTTCAAATCCAACAGAAAACAAATTGTATATACTCTTCACAGTGTAAAAAAGAGAGAAGTTAAAAGAAAAAAGAAAATAAATGCTCAGGCAGCATGCCGTATACTGTTTACATGCACAGATGCTAAATACATATGTATACCTATATACATAAACACAAACATACATATATGTGCATACATATACCCATACATACCCACATAAATATACACTTACACTAATAGACAATTATATAATTCATACAATATTCATTTAACTTTTTTTTGCTCAAAATGGGAAGAAGTGGAAAAAAGATAATTTTATTAACTCCCACTCCTAATTTATTCATTTATATTAAGCTGTATGGCTGCAGTCAATAATTCTATCATTATAATGTTTTATATATCTGTAAGACTATATAGCAGTCAGATCTATTTATTTAGTTACCATCATATTTTCAGTGCTCATAAACAAACAGTTTCACAGTATAATTATTAGAGTAACATTTAATATACTAGTTTAATATTATCAACATCACATAATATCCACATAGCATTTCTAATAACCCCTATATCATTATTTATTTATATCAATAACATATTAGGATATAACATTTCTAATAATTACCATATTATATATTATTATGTCAATACTTTGTAGAATGTCTCTTTAACACTACTAATAATTGCTTTACCATAATTATTTATATAACCTAATAGAACAATTGAGACTAACACTACTTTTTCTATAACTGTCATCCTCATCATTATTACCATTTATTATAACAGTGACAATAGTCATACTAATAACCATTGTAGCTATATACAGCAAATTATTTCTATATTACTCTATAACTGCTTTTGTAATAACTACTAATTTGTGAAGTTCTATCCATCATTTAAATAATAATGTTACATTAAAACCATCATTATAACCACATTTCTAGATAACACACAGTGGCATTAGATCCCTTCCTCAGCCCTATATTGAGACAGCATTTTTCCTTTATATTTTGATTTAAACTGATAGATGTTTAGGCATTGCTTGAGTTGGGTCTCTAATCCGTTCCATAGTCTAACCCCACACATACACATACACCACTTTCTGGTGGTTCTTACCGCCTGCAATTTAAAGTTACCATATCCCCTCAGATCATAACCCCCTTCTCTTTCTGTGAAGAACTTTTGAATATTACCTGGTAATGTATTTTTACTGGCTTTATACAAGAGTTGTGCTGTATAAAAATGAACTAAGTCAAAGAATTTAAGTAGTTTAGACATCAGAAATAATATATTTGTGTGATCACACAATATCCAACACAATATCCAATGTTATACATGTTTCTAATTGCCCTTTTTTGCAGTTTAAAGAGGGGATATAATGTACTTTTATAGTTATTTCCCCACATTTCTATACAATAGCTTAGGTATGGCATGACTAATGAACAATACAATATATATAGTGATTTATATTCCAGCATATATTTAGCTTTAATAATTATTGAGATACTTTTTGACACTTTATTCTGAATGTATTGATGTGTGATTTCAATTGTTATTCCTAAAAATTTTATTTGTGATATTTTGTCTAGTTTAATATCATTTATTTGTATTAATAATTCTAATTTTTCTTTATAATTACCAAACATAATTACTTTTTTCTTATTTAAATTAATAATTTATTTTTATCCATGCATGTTTATAATGTAACTAATACATTATTTACTGTATTTATAAGAGTATTATAATAATCACTAGAATAGAAAATATTTGTATAATCTGCAAATAATATACATTTTAACAACTGAGATACATTAAATGACCATCTTACATTAAAGGACCATCTAGAATGAAAAGTATTCATAATTCTAGATTGTCCATTGAAAAATATAAAGAACGTGACATGACATGTGTTTGCATTTCTTCCTTTGAAGTTATGCCCTCTCGGGTTTTCAATGTGAGCAAGCACGGTGTTGGCAAGGTTTTTCTAAATATAACTACACTTGACATCATGTTGGAACAGTAGATACCCTTTCACTTTGAAGAATTCCAATTACTGTCACAATTTCTTTCGTGTGTGTGTGTTTCTGTGTGTGTGTGGAATAAACATGAAGCTATATCAGTTTCAGACTGTCAATGTATAATCTATGTTTACATTTGCATGAGGTTTCCTTGTAAACTGTAACAAAAGCATATTGAAACACCAGTTTCTTCTGGATTGCTGCCTATGTAGCAATGACAGAAACATTTTAACATTTTTGTTTCACAACATGTAAAATCTAGCAAGGCAGGGCATCGAGTAGCAGAATTGACAGAGAGCTAGCGACTACAGGCACATTCACAACAGCGTTTTTTATGTTAAATCCAAGTGCATTTATTTGGAAAGTTTGCATCATTTAGGAAATTGTCATGCTCAAAGTATAATTCCAATCACAGAAGCATACTTGGTCTGCTTCAAGTGAAATACAGAAAACGGACAACAAACCAAAGTCAGAGTGTGCGATCTGCACATGGGACTGTGGTTAAATATAACCAGAACTTACATGCATGCATGTTGGACGACATGTGGCTTTGGCTCAAAGAAATGGCTCAGTCCAGCATGGAAGAACTGTAAAAGTTCTGATTTGTGTATGGGGAAACCAATAGACCAGGGATCTCCAAATCCAGTTCTTATAGGCTGGTATCCTGCTGGTTTTGTAAGGTTTCTGACTGAACCACTCCTGATTTAAAGGGATTGCCACAGCTTGCTGGCAAGTTCTGCACAAGTCTGTTAATGAGTCATTCATTTGAATCAGGTGTGTTGCTACATGGAAGCATAGACTACCTGCAGGATACCAAGCCTCAAGAACCAGATTTGAAGATCTTTGCAATAAATGAACAAGTTACATAGTTGTGTGTCTCGTCTTGTCGTTTAGTAGTTCGTACGCAAGTTTGCAAGTTGAAAGATAAAATATGTTTTATAACGTGCATGTACCTAAAGGCCTTAAAGATAAAAGAGCATTTTAGAATAAACACTGATGACTATTCCTCTTCAGGAAATGATATAAAAGATGGAGGCTAAAACAGACGTGTAAAAACTTTAAAAGAAAATAATGGCTCCATTTTCTATACGTTTCATCCAATTCAGGGTTGTAGGTAGCTGGAGCTTATCCCTGGGTACACCCCAGACAGGTTGCCAGTCCATCACAGGACAACACAGAGAGATGTACAACCAGACAAACATTCAGGCATCCACACATTCAGTCCTAAGGAGGATGTAGAATGACCAATTAGCCTGACATGCATGTTTTTTGATGCTGGGAGGAAACCAGAAATAACTGCAAATACAAACTCCACACAGAAAGGCTACTGCTTAAACCTGCAACCTTCACGCTGTGCGGAGGCAGCACTAGCCATCATGTCACCATGCAGCCCAACAGAAAAATAATAAAGAAAAAAAATCTGTGATAAAAATGATAGTTAAATTCTTACTTATTTTGACATTTACCATAAATCTGTGTGGAATAACTTTCATCATTTTCTTGTGGCCACAGATAAATGCAAGCCTATGAGTGTTTTACTTCAACACACCAGGGATGAACCATAAAATCAATACACATCAGTCCCAGCAGCAGTACAACAGCGGTAATTATTTGGTGTAATCTAACGACCATGCAGAAAAATGGACCTTCTACTTTTCTCCTGGTTGTTTGTGTACAAGCAGTTTTTATTTCTTATGGCTCCCTCTTGATATGAGTTTTGCAAAGAGAACAGCTTTATTGACCAGTCAAAGGTGAATGGGCAAATCAATCAGGATCACTAGACCAGTACACAATGCAGAGCTCTGCAAAATGCAGTCTCTGTTGTGCCCAAGATATATCACCAAAAGGCAATCTGGTTTTGATTAGCAAGCCAACACTAAATGCAATTTATAGCCAAACTCAGGCTTGGAAGATATGGGAGATTGCAGTCTTGTTTGTAATTAACAGTTGACCCTCAGTGACCTGTGAGTTGTGATTTCACAGACCAAGCTTAAATCATTTTCACTTTGGCTCACATCCTGTTTCAGAGTGGGGTGGATGCCTAATGGTTTTAAGATACAAGATATACACAGTAAGGGCATAGATTATTTAACCTAACTTAACAACACAACACTTGCCTCAACAAAGAAAACAAGAAAACTGAATTCATTGAAGTGAATGAATAAGTAAACATAGGACAATATACTTTATAAATTAACAGAACTAAAGAAAAACTAAGTATATGTTAAAAGGAAAAACTAGTCTAACAGAATATACTAAATTGTCTATCATATATTTAACTGACAGTTTGTTAGTTTCCTCAAATCAGTTTTATACTGATGTGGGACAACACACACAACAAAGTAGACACAGATTTAAATGCAGTGGTTTGAAACCCTTGAATCCGTCTCAGGTTAACAAAAACATTGAAAGTCCTGTAGAGCCTTGCTGAGCTTTGACTTTATTATTCATCTTATCTTTATTTTTCTCATCTCGTTCAATTAAGGTTTTACTGGGATTTGACCATGCTGCTCCTGATGGTTGGCAACCTCATCATTATTCCCGTGGGCATCACGTTCTTCAAGGATGAGCACACGCCTCCTTGGATTGTCTTCAATGTGGTTTCTGACACGTTCTTCCTCATGGACCTGGTTCTTAACTTCAGGACAGGCATCGTCAAGGAGGACAACACAGAGATCATCTTAGATCCGCAGCAGATCAAGATCAAGTACTTGCGGAGCTGGTTTGTGGTGGACTTCATATCCTCCATCCCTGTGGACTACATCTTCCTCATTGTGGAGACACGTATTGACTCAGATTTCTACAAGACAGCGCGAGCTTTGCGGATTGTCCGCTTCACAAAGATCCTCAGCTTGCTGCGACTCCTGCGTCTCTCTAGACTAATTCGCTATATCCACCAGTGGGAAGAGGTAGGAATGATTAATGTGGTAATATTGATTATTGCCATGTTTCCTGTTTGATGTGTTTGTTGTGAAATGCTAAATTATTTGGATTATCATGAATTATACTGAGAGAAAAAAAAAACAGCTGAGAAAATTATTGTAACAGACAATGATGTCAGCATAGTACTGATTTACACCAGCCACTGCATATGGGTTTACTTCTTACATTTAACAACAATCCAAATTGTTTTCCAATCCTGGTGTGGTACTGCAAATATATTTACTGTATATCCACCCTTTTCCCCCCAGGAGAGAAATATGGATAGTTGCTGGTTCTGATTGCATTCACTCTTGAAAGGAGTGAAGAGGCTCTTTTGCTGTACACGAGTCACCGATAGGTTGATGAAGCTGGGATTTTGATTAGCATTTTCTCTCTGTGTGCCCATCCAGAGAGCAGTGGGACCACAGAACCCAGGGAGGCAAAGCTGCTGTACAAGCATGATTATAATTGCAGCAATAATTAGAAATGTTCCGATTGCTCTCACTGGAAGGGTCTTGTTATTTCTTCTTAGAGGTAAAATGGTGCAAAGTGAGGCATAACAATTGCTACTTGAATTCAACAAGTGATAATTCCAACACATGTCTTCCAACATATTATATTTGATGAAGAAGACAGCAAAGTGAGATCTTACTCACTAAGGCTGACTGATACAAACATACTGTTCAGAGCTTTGTCACTTATACTTGCCAGTCACAAAAAAAGGTCATAGGCAGTAAAGGCCCTCCCCCCTCCGTTACCATTTTGATCAATGTCTTTGTCACCAATGTTTCCCTGGCAACCTCTCTGCCAAAGCCCACTAGCCCTCACTTGCATCCACACATGTGCTCATGCAGGTGTGTGCAGCATTCCCAACCATCCTTTAGGTCATGGTCAATGCAGTATTCAAGTTTGTGTGAAGGTGACTATAAGCTGTTTGGAATCATTAGTGAGTGAAATTATCCTCTATAGTAAAGAAATGATCCTCTATAGTAATGTTTTATGATGAATGGAGGTCACTTTGGCTTTATAATGTGTAACTTCCAGTTGCCAAGAGATGGGGCTAAGGTGTGGACAACATCTGATGAAGCAGATGTGGTCAGGATGGAACTGGACTGAAACATGGACAGTGTGGTTGTTGTATGCAAGAAATAGTGAATGTCATAGTTGGTGATACATAAAATGGGGCAGCCACTGCTAAAGAGCAAATCCTATGAGAAAGTTCGATCTCCCAATTTGATTTTTGATCACACGTGTTTCTAGGGCAGGAGTGGCTAACTCTGCTCCTCAAGAGCACCAACAGTCCTGCAAGTGTTTGGAGTTTCCCTGCTTCAACACACCTGACACACATCAGACTTAATTAGACTTGTCCAGAGCTTCACATTTACTCCCAGGTCTGCTAATTACTCATTGATTTGCGTCAGGTGTGTTGAATTAAAATTGAAAATACTTTATTGATCCCAAAGGGAAATTCAAATTGTAGTAGTTTTGTAAATACAAAAAATAGTTAATGAAAGGTCTTCACTGTTCTTGTTGGGATGGTGCCGTCCACACAG
>JBAMHV010000001.1:23415282-23426339 GCA_037177535.1 Pseudomugil gertrudae
CATCACTCACATGTATGGAAGGAAAGATGACAACAGACCCCAGGTTAAAAAAAAGCGAAGTTCTCCTTTAATTTGAGCTGGGGTTACAGCTTGATTGGGCCATTTAATTGTGTGATTCTCTTTGTTTCAGTATACAAACCCAGGAGCCAATATAATTTACTGATCAAGTAGGCCTAGATTCCACTACAATAGGAGGTAACCTGCTCCCTTTCAGCTTGTCATCTTTTTCAAATACTAGATGAAAATGAACTGGAGAAACATAATGGGAGGATCATGCTGAGCAGTAAGTTGGACAACCCTATAGCTTTGTATGCACTGTATTCTATACCTGTTTTTTTTCTTTATGCACAAGATGGGTTACATCATTTTTAATTATTTTTACCAACTGCTTCCTCTTTTGTGAACTACTTCTACAATTACTTGTGTAGAAGTCTATAGTGATTAGTATAGTTTCAAGGTCATTTTACAATTCAGTTCAACACGTGTGAGAGGTAATTGGACATTATTTGGGTGTGTTAGTCAAACTATAAAATCTGATTTTGTACACGTTCATTTGAAATGATCCATTTACATGTTTAAAATTTAAGTATTGGTCAGACAAACTTTTCTAAAGGTAGTGAATGTTTGTGAATGCTGTAGAAATTTCCATTATAAACACATACTAAATAAGAAGTTTTATTAAGAAATAGAAAGCAAATATATTATACTGCTCCATTATGTCTCAAAGGAAAAGATTATGGAATACTAAGTAACTGTCAGTGCCAGAAGTGTGTGTGTTAGTAGCTCATTTGACAATAAAAGTGTGTTACTACCTTGTTTCAAAGAAAATATCCTCACGTCAACTTATACTAAGAAATGTTGAAAACCTGGTTTTAAAAAGTCACTAATCACTAACAATTTGTTAGTAACAAATATGAACACCACAATTCAACAGTAAAATAGATTGTGATAACCTACTGGAAAGTTAGAGGCATGGTTTCTTTTCTCCGTGACTCGTTAACAAACAAGAATCATTTAAAAGAAGTGTGTTATTATCTGCAAGCACATAAGGGGCCCCATGGCAACTTCACAGAAAGCGAAGGCCGTTTGCAGGTTAAAATTACTGTTGAACAGTAGTGTCTGCATGAAAATGGCTATTGATCTCCAAAATGAACTTTGCTGACTTTCTGTAGTAACTTCAACATCATGTAAAAAGACCAGAATGCTGTTTAAGAATGTTTAGTGGTCATTAGAGCAAAGTAGATCATTGCTTTTTATGCTTTAGTTGTTATTGTCAATAACTATATTTAAACTGTCAAACACTGTGATACAAATATCATGGAATGGACCTGACATTTATGATGAGACGCTTAAATACAGACCAAGAGGATAAGATAAAAATTCTGAATGACATAAGACTCATTAAATTTCTGAACATCTCTTTCTAACCTAACATGCAGGAGTCCGCAAACAATTGCTTAAGACTAGTTAGTTTTTTTGGACTTTTATGAGGTATAAAGTGAAGTTATGTCCTGAATTTGCGAGTAGTTGAATGAGCTTTCTTATTTCTTGTGTGTCTTGCCTTCTCCTTAATGTATGATTCAGGGCCACCTCTGGCGGGTAGTGGAATATAATGTCCAGTTTGTTATTGTGCAGAATGCAAACGCAGAATGTTGCAGCTCCCAACTGAACCAAGTCCCTAATCTTATAGTGAGCTCTAAGCAGCATGTTGGTGCAGTGGTTAGTGCTGTGGCCTCACAGCACGTGTATGGGTACTCCGGCTTCCTCCCACCCACAAGACACGCATGTTAGGTGAGAACCTTACAAAAGGTTGCAAACCACTAAAAAATTTATCACAATAGATTATTTTCTTTGATAAATTACTGCAAAACTATAATATAGACTGTATTTGATTTTATTTTTAGAGCTTGTGTTAAAAAGATTTGGTGAAATATCTTTCACACATGTGATTTGCACATAAACATGTGTATTACTAAAAAAAACAAAGAAATGCAAAAAAAAAACAAAAGAAGAAAATGAAAAGTTAGTATGTTTGAGTAGGTAAAGGGGCATGTGAAACTACCATCATTGCAAATCCATCATCTTTACACTCTGAAAAATCTAATCCGGTCACCTCTAACACCATCAGTATATATATTTTCTTGTATAACTAAAGCAATGACCTGATTTCCTGCCAGCTCATGAAATCTCCTTACATGTGCTTTTTTTCATCACAGCTAACAAAAATTAGCTCTGATTGCTTCCAGTCCCTCCAAACTCTCCAGATGTGAGCGTATTTTTACATCTGGCATGTTGACAGAATGTTGTTTACAAACAAGGAGGTTTTAGTGGTGGTGGCTTCATGCCAGTGCTAACACTGTCATGCATAATGGCGTTCAACATGGTGGGCAGATATTATCACACTCCCACACAAACACACACATAGAGGCTAAACAGACTGTCATTATGTGTTTCCCCATCTCTGTCTTGTCAGTTCCTCTTGTCATTCTTCATTGGGATAAAAATAAGCCTGTGACCGGATATTCTACTCATTGGAGCTGTCTCTTTTTGATGAACCAGTGACTTGGGTGAGATTACTCATCCTGTTAAATCAGATTCTAGGCAGTGCACTAATGACTAAGCTCAGAGGGGGGTTCCTCTCATTGTATCTGATGCCCACAGCATATCCATCTAAACTGGCCAACTCAGTAAATGTTGCTTTTAGCAAATGAAGATAAGTTTGTTAGATTGAAAGCTCGGTAGGGACTTTTTAATTGGTGCATATCTCACAAATGATAAGACAAGAGACCGGGTTGATGATGATAAACACGCTTGGATATCCTGACATTGAGATAGAGCAGCTAAGCAACCAGTTTTGTTATGTTCAGACTGTCAGAGCTTTTTCCAACAACAACGTGGGATTTTGTTGCCAGAATTAAATCAAATACAGCTTTAATTGTTGCCATTTGTCACAGAGATAATTACACATATTTGTGAATACAAGGAGAGAAGACAAATAAGGTGAAAAAAGAACAAAATTGACAGCTTATTGTAAGACAATAGTGGTGCAGTGGTTAGCACTGTGGCCTCACAGCAAGAAGGTTGATGGTTTGCTGGTTTGCTGGTTCAAGCCCAGGCTGGTGAAGGTTGTCCAGTGGCCTTTCTGTGTAGAGTTTGCATGTTCTCACCATGTATGCGTGGGTTCTCTCCGGGCTTCCTCCCACCCACAAGACATGCATGTTAGATTAATAGCTATGATTAAAATGTCTGCTTATCATATGTAAGTTGCTTTGGATAAAAGCGTCTGCTAAATGACTGTATTGTATTGTATTGACAAAGCAGCATTGTTACCTAAGGAGAGGACATTTAAAAGACAGAAAAGACAGAAAAGTATGAAATGGTTGAACAAGTCATACTCTATGTTTATTAATAACAAGAGGACTTATCGTCTGTCTCCATTATTATTGGCATCTTGGATTTTAGAGATTTATGGACCCATCTGCTCCAGGTGGCTTTGTGCTTCAGTTACGGAGAAACAAAATGATACGTCAAGAGCTGTTATAGAAGTCTGTCACATGACTGCCCCACGTATCCAGCAAGGGAGTGGAGTGCCTTTTATTTCCGCTCAGTAAATCCATACAAAATTATTTAAATAAGAAAAATCAGCTAATCAGCTCCCCACTCAGTGACCCATTACCTAAGCCAAAGACTGGTCTTTTAAAGATAAGAAATGCAGGAATAATATGCCTAATGGTCTATTATTGAGTTCACAATGAGGCTTGCCAGCAACAGTGACAGGTCTTCAACAGTCTGAATGAGCTTTGTGAGATATAAAAACCCACAATAGGCTTGTTTAAAAAAAAAAAAAAACTTTTACACCTAAATGTGTAATCCAGCACTAATGCAATGGTGCATCTTGGTTGGGGGTAGAGCCAGAGTGGCTTTTGTGATTTGAGCCCTCCAGGTCTGTTTAGACAGATGATGGAAGGGTGTTCCCTGTGGTCCACTCCCAGGCCTACTTCTCATTCTCACATGCGCCCCGTCCACCATGACAGCATGCATGAGCATGACATTTCGGTCGAGGCATTTACAGTGAGAAATCTAACCGCCTGCCCAAAGCCTGCACCACAAATCTGCCATCATGCTGGAAGATTAAAAGTATCATATTTGTTACTGAGGCATCTAATACATGTGTTGATTTAGTTGATACAGTTGATAAACATTATTAGTCATTACTCAGGGACGTTTCACCTAAACACTGGATACAGCTTGTCTCCATGGAGACGATTAACTTATTTTAAACTCCTTTTACAGCAGCTGAGCAGCGAAGGCAGACATCCATGAAAAATCAGTCTTTTAGACGTTATGCTAACAGTTTGTTAAATTAAATTATTTATGAATGTCCATTTTATATAGCTGGATATCACCTCTAATTTCTGGAGTTGAACATGACAGGCAATGATTTGACTTGATTTATACCACCCTGATTTGATTAAATTTTGATCAAATCCGATTTGATACGATATTGATTCATTTGCAGATGCGTATGCAACAACCAGGGATGTCTCTACTATTTAAATTGTTAGCGCTCAGCAGATTACACAAAGTTACTCAGTCAGTGGTAAAATGATGATGACAACAAATAAAAGCAATATTTAAGAGCAGTTGTTTTAATGATCTCCTGTAACTGTATTGTTATTTTCGACATAAAGCTGAGCAGGATATGCGGGAAGTTACATGACCTCAGGCTCCTACTGAGCTCTGCTGATATAACGCTGCATGTTTGAATACATCCATACCAAATTCCACTTCCTATTAGAAAGCTTTCAATGCTGTTCATTCTCGTTATACTTGTGTATAATGACAATAAAAGGCATTCTATTTTATTCTATTCTATTCTACATATACCTGCAGTATATCCTATTTAGGGTCACTCGCATTCTCTTTAGAGGTCAGTATAGAATTGCAATTAACATGTGATTCATTTATTTGAATCAACGAATCAACCATTACAAGCAATCAAAAAATAATGCAGGCTGTCAGTGACGTCGTTTGCCTTTCTTTGCTGAGTTTCCATGTTGTCTCTGTCTCAGTATGTTTTTTTCTCCAGGTCCTCCGGCTTCCTCTCATCATCCAAAGACATGCACGTTAGGTTGATTGGTCATTCAAAATGATCCTTAGGAGTGAATATGTGTGTGACTGGTTGTTTGTCTCTCTGTGTTGTCCCTGGGATGGAACTGGCGACCTGTCCAGGGTGTACCCTGCCTCTTGCACAATGATTGCTGGGACAGGCTCCAGATAATTGTACAGATAGGCAGTACAGATTAATTGATGGATGGATGGATACCCAAACTAAACCTACCAGCATTGTATTACATTTAAGCTGTACTTAAGTCACATACGAGAACTTCTATATATCCTGATCCAGCTGATCACACTGTGCACAACAGGAACAATAAAATGCAAACTGGTTGTGGGCAGAGGTTGGCTCCAGTGATGTATGTTGAAATTAAGTCTGAAAAACAGCATAAAAACTATTTTTGTGAAGAACTTATGTTTCTTTCCAGAGTTAAGACACTGTCAAGTCAAACATTCATCATCATCAGCCAGACATACGGCAGATGCTGTGTATAGTTCTACATTAGCTATGTCTGTGCAGTTACCATCAGATAGATGAAGCAATTCTCTCACCTGGATCACGCTTTTCTCTCTCCATCTGTTTGAGATGACTTGGCAGCTGCCTTAATCCATTCCTCCCTGTTTGAGCTGGGATGCTGGTCCATAAGGATACAAATTAGTTTCTGACTTGATCGTTTAATCTTGTTTGCTTTGTTGCAAAATTCATTTTTCTAATTATGGATTTTATTTTATATTTGTTACAATATCAGTAATATATTAATAAAAGTTTTGTAATAAAAAATGAGTTGATGCCTAAAGAAGTTAGGGTGTGAAACGTTGTTTTGCTGGAGCCTGAGATGGCGTGCGAGCCACCATCTTTTCATTGTATGTATTTTTGAGCTCAGCACCTTAAGAATGCTTTTTGCCTTTATCTGAAGTTTATGCCAACATATTCCAGAGAATCGCTGTAACAAGAATTAACAAGCACATTATTGATGTTTTATGTTTATTTTCCTCTTGATTTACCCAAGGGTTTATGATCTTATCCAGGTGTCTTAAACAATCAGAAAATAAGGATAAAAGAAAAATAAAACAACCTGGTATGTATGTACACTAATCTGTCCCACTGAGAGCCCTAATGAGAGTAACAACAACCTCCCCACCTTGTTGGAACTGTTGTGTTATGTTTCAGCATCCTCATCAATCAAAGCTTTCCTGTTTATGCTGATGCTAATGCTGCCAGGCTCACTCTGTGTTCCTATCAATTAAAAGGAAGTAGTCAGCAATCCATCATCATTCATGTAACACTAGGTTTTGCTTTGCCGTGCAGCGTTTTTCTTTTTTGTTTTGCACTTCATGCACAACATTAAACTGTTTATATACAGTACTAGAGAACACAGATACCATTCTATCAGCAGCTTTAGTTTTTCATCTTCAATCGTGTCTTGTAAAATACACAGACCTCACTACTGCCTCAAAAAGACAAACTTAGGCATATTTTTTGGAAGCAGAAAGTCTTTCCTGCTTGACACGATGTATTTGAATTGATTATAGCTGTGAAGGGAGATAGGGGAATCACCTTCGCACACTTACAGTACAGTTACAAACTGGAGATTAGCATGGCATTACCTATCACAGTTATAGGCTTTATTCTCCACTCAGTGGTTCAGTGCTGGAGGTCTTTTGAGGGTACTGCCGTGGTAGGAAGTCTAGCAGCAGTTATTGTTAAACAGAAATGAGTCATTCAGACTCTGTGCAAGATTAAAAAAAATTCTTTGGAATATACTGACTCTTGCAGTTTGGTAGTATACTTTATACTCAGTATAAAGAGGCTCAACGCAGACCCATTACCCATATCATACAAAGATGTATCCTGAAATGAGATTGAACACCTGTTTGTGGTATACCTTACGGGAAACTTTGTTGTACCCCTAAAGTCTGGGTTAGTCAGGACTTAAATCAGACTAGATTTCTCAATTTAATTCCCTTGTTCTTAATCAGGATACTGGTTTCAGAACATAAGCACACCTCAGCATAACTCTGTTCTTTTGCATATCGAACAGATTAACAGGCAACTTGTCATTCAGTCAGAAGCGGGAGACTGCAGTCAAAGGTATGAATGGAAAGGCAGAAAGTGTCTTAACAGACTGCAAATCACTAATTTCTATTTTATAACATATTTCGTCTTTGCAAAATGACACAGAGTGCAGGTTGAAGAAGGCTTTCCTTCATTTTATTTTAGATTAAACTGATGCTCATGAGGATTTAAAATTTCTAAGCACTGCAAGGACATTGGAGTTTTGATCATTGGGGTAAAGTAAATTGCGAGATGAGGTGAGTACCTCCAATCAATTCCTAGCAGAAAGGATTAACTAAAAAAAAAATAATAAAAGTAACGAAGATGTATCTTGCAGTCTTTGTTTCGGTTTTGGCTTTGCATTGCCTGTCATGTGCAAGACTTCACTAATGAGTTTATTAAGCTTTTCATGCTGAAATTTCCAATGAAGCATTTTACATAACTATATCTAAATGTGCAGAACTCCATGTAGAATATAGGTGAAGAGCTGAGAGGGAAAGTAATATAGTGGTTTAGAAGCGTATACATTTAGGCTAAAGCCTTTTATGTTTATCTAATTTTCGGGGAGTCTGAGAAGGCATAGACAGCTTTCATTACCTTTCTTTATGTTTTCGGGGGAGTTTGTCTTTTTGTTTGTTTGTCTGTGAACAACATAACTCAAAAAGTTATGAACCTATTTACACAAAATCCTTAGCAATGTTTTAAAATGGGACTAGTAACTAAAGGATTAGATTTTGGATGTGATCCAGATCAATGTCTGGATCCAGGAATGATCCAAATGATTCTTTATCATCACCAGTTAGGGCCATTTTGAGCTAATCTTTTCACTTTATTAGCAACAATTATTGGATTAAAACAGATGCACATAAAAGATGTACAAGTAAAAAATTTAATTTAATTTTTAATTTGTTAACGCTGTGATGGACTAGTGAGCCATCCAGGCTGTTCCCTGCATCTCAACTGCCTATTGTTGAGGCAAGGCCCAGCCCCCTACAACCCTGAATTGAACAAAACCATGTAGAAAATAAATGATTTTGTTAATGTGATTTTAAAAATGTAGATGTTTTGTACATCTCATTTATCAAATCGCATCATATCAATACAAGTCAATTAATTATAACAACCAAAAGAAACCAATGAATTGTAACTGCAGATCCTGTGTTTATCAAATTAAGTATACCTAAGCACATCAAATGCAATGGAAAATCGATGTCCATAATTAATTTAAATTGAAAGGGGAATTTGGTCCATGACCCAATTAATTGATTGTATGGGTGAACTACTACACTATTCAGATTACTATAAGAAATTTAGATTTTATTGTCCAATTCAAGAATATTAAAAAAATAAAATCAATGCCCATACCTGTGAAAATAGTGATTCACCAGACCAGGTCAGATTATGATATTACAGTCAAACTGGGGTATCAATCCAGTGTAATAGGTAATAACAATTTTATTTAAAATTGTTTAACAACTCACTACTACCTTTTCCAAAAAGAGAAAGTATATTCTAAAGGACTTTAACTCAGAAACCTCCTGAAAGATAAAGAAACGATATTGGCCACTTTTACCTAAAGCCAATGAAGTGTACACTTGTTTTTATGTATAGATTTTGGACCACCATTCAGAGTTTGCTGCTGTTGTGTAAACATTAACATCAGTAAAATAAACTACTACCAGTGTGTAATTTAATTAATTTGTTGTCACCACAAGCCACTGTTACTCTGCCAGGTTTTCTGTCCTTGGGGGCAGATTAAACAAAACTTCATTTAAATATTAAAACCTCATTTGTCTCAAAGTGATAAATTAAGTCTAATGATAAAATATATATGTTTCCCACTTATTGTGTTCAGGATGCTTACAGATGATACAGCTCGCTGGTTAGCACTGTGGCCTCACAGCAAGAACGTTGCTGGTTTGAGCTTCGACTGGGGAAAGGTTTGAACAGTGGCCTTTCTGTGTGGAGTGTGCATGTTCTCCCGTGTTAGCGTGGGTTGTGTCTGGGTACTACGGCTTCCTCCCACCATCCAAAGACATGGATGTAGGTTAATTGGTTATTCTAAATTCTCCATAGGAATGAATGTGAGTGTTTGCCCTGAGATGGACTGGCGACCTGTCCAAGGTGTACCCTGCCTCTCATCTGAATGACTGCTGGGATATATGCTCCAGCTACCTGCGACCCTGAATTAAGAAAATGACTGACTGCCTGTTGCTTGAAAATGGTTGTCTGCAAAATAATGTGGAACATCCTTCTTTAAGTAGATTTCTCTATTAATTGAGTTCACCTGGCAAACTAGTCGTCGTCATCATCCTCATCCTCATCTATATTTTCCTTTAGTTTGATTTCAGTGTTCCAAAAAAGTCCCAGATACAATATCATCCATGAGTTTCACAGAAAACTACAAAAGATTCTTATGATTCTTAAAAATGATTTGCATAATAATTTGAAACATAGTGTATATATGTGTGTAAGTGTTTATGTGTGTGTTTGTATTTGAAATTTGACTAGACACAGATGAATTTATAGCTATGTTTATAACTTCTCAAGCATCTAGCATGAAGTAAGAGGGCAGTAAGATTTGCTTTAATCATCATTTACTGTTTAATTTTTTTTTTTTTTATAATATTCAGTTACATTTGCCACCATTGATGGACAGGCTCGGACCACACTCGCATTGACTTATGATGTAAATAATGGCAAGGAAAATAATTGAATTACATGGGTCTCGCCAACATCCTTTTCACTGGCAAATACGTTAGCTTGACAAGGTACACACTGTGCACTCAGGCGCTCTCTGGGCCCGCCTACATATATTTTCAACCTAGACCCACAATTAAATAAAGGAAATAAAGATAAAAATTCTGGCTCTGGCTTTTTTATGTTTTCATGTGTTTCATGGAAGATTGGGAACACGAAACACAACATCTGCATTGCTAAGCAACGGAGGACTGGAGCACAGTGGGTAATCTTTTACAGTGCTCTTTCTCGTACAGGCTGTCTCATTTCACGGTAAGCACACTTTAGAGTGTGCAGACTTTGTACGCTACAGGGTAGGGCTGGGTGTTATGACGAAATATATCTTCTGGACGATAGAAAATGTTTATCGTTTCATATGAGGCTCTATCGTTTATGCCACGATAGGCCCTTTGCTGCATTATTTACGTCAAGAAGCGCTTTACAGCATACCCTTGCAATACGTTAACAAGCATGTTAGAACTAAGATGATGACAGACTTGTTTCAGAGTAAGGTAATGCTTTAAAGGATGACCACCTAACCCAAACCGAGGAGCAACTTCTGTCACATGGATGTGATTGGATATAAAAGGACTGATGCGGTTGCTTGTAAAGTATGCCGGCACAAGATCCCAACAACAAACTCCAACACAACGAACTTATTTTATTACCAGTGAAAGAATTACGACAAAGAAGACAAAACAAGAGAGAATCAACAAGCAAAAGCTGCGACAGCAACGTGGATCTGTGGCGAACGCGCTCATAATAAACTCCTGATGCAGTCTGCAGGGTTTGAAAACACACCTTTATCCTCCAGCCTTTGACCCAGAGTGACCCAGGCTACACAGTGTGTTACACTATTGTAGTTTTTATTGTGAAATTGATCCTCCCGGTCTTAAAATAAAAATAAGTAATATAAGCAAACAACGACTGTTGAGTAAAACTTTTTCATGTATGAAGGAGTCTGGTTTGTAGTGAAAAAGATTAACAAAGTTTTTTGAACAAGAATAAATAAACAAAGGGTCACAAATTGCAATTCGGCGAAACCGTTCAGAAGTCTTAATCATATTGGGACTTCCGGTTTTGCGAGCAATGGAGTAGGTGTGTGGGTTGCTGGCTCCCGCAATATCCATTATTTAAACACTAA
>JBAMHV010000001.1:23438943-23464503 GCA_037177535.1 Pseudomugil gertrudae
AAATCACATATATATATAAAAATATATATCACAGATCGCCACATTGTATTAACTTTGCATTAATTGCTGCATGCAATGTGATACTTGTCTCATATCCACCAAAGGGTCATTTTGTTTGTTTACATTTTGTTAAAGGGCTAAATTAGCTATTCATATTATCAAAAACTTTACTTTTTTTTTCCATTAAATATCCCAGTTTTGTTTGTCACAACCTGGCAGCAAGTGACTGTGTTTTTTTTATCTATTTTTAAAATATTTAATGGCTTCCCTGAAGCTAATTTGCATATTTAACACATGACCTATCTGCCAGTTTGAAGATAAAAAGATGGTTGATATAACATTAGCTTTGGTTGTTCTGTTCTTGTTTCAGCACTTCTGACTGCTTCAGTTGTACAACCATGGTTGGTTTCCAACATCACATTGTTTTGAATACTTAGCTGCCTTCTCAACACATGCCTGGCTGATTCTGTTAGTTACAAATTGGGAAATGAAAAGTGAGTGGGATCATAAAAGGTTGATACTGAAGGCAAAACTGTATCATGCAAAAATGAGCAGCAAGTTTATTTGTATAGCACATATTGTATACAAGATAATATCAGGTGATTTGCATAATACATACATTACATATGGTGCAAAGAAAACATTAAAGTATCACGTAAAAACAAAGAAAGACAGCAATGTCCTCCTCAAATGATCAAAGATTAGAGTTTGAAAATCCTTATTGTAATGTGGTGACATCTTAATGCTGGAAACCTGTTAGAGTATGCAGATGTACTGTGCTGTGTGTTAGCCTCAGGCTGACAACACAAGCTAACTCATACTACTCTCATAGTGGGATGCAGGGTAGATAATGACCAATATTTAGCATATTGGAAGAAGTGTGACAGTGGAGCCAAGCAGCACCATTGCCAAAATGTACCTGCTCCTTGCTTGTTTTGATGTGAAACAAGCTCTGCATTTATGCACTGTAAATGAGGTGTAAAAAATAGATCACTGAGCTCTCATGACTATGTAGCAAAGATAAGAGACCATCTGTCCAGTTGGCATACAGAGGTGCTATCCAGGTAACTTTTATATTTAGATGGAAAACAACTGAATAAAAAGCCCTTCCTAGGAACTGTTATGAAGAAAACCAGCCTATGAGGTACTCTCAGATGTGTACAGATGGGGGAGAGGAAAAAAAAGTTATTTTTCAAAGATGTGGGAAATTATCATCAGAAAGCCTGGGTATAATCTTTTCTGAATAGAGTTCTATTACAATGTGGCATCATGTGATAAATTACAAAATTACAAAATTATTTCAACAAATTGTTCAATATGTTGAAGCACTGTTAGGTGTTGAGTCGCTAGCCAGTAATCACAATTTTTCTAGGCTTTTGTGTCTTTTTGTAGTTTAAAAAATGAATGTTATCTGTGTAACAATGTCTTTAGGAGTCAAATACAAGACAACGTTTGTCATAAACGCAGCAAGGTGTAAGGTTCAACTATCCTTGACTCACTTTGTCATGTACTGCTGAACAATAAAGAACACTAGAGCCCACATAATGTTATAAATTAAATGAAAAACACTTTATTAATCCCAGAGGTAAATTCAAAATTGTAGTAGGGTTTTTTATATACAAAAATATTAAATCAATCAATTAATCAAACAATCTAAAAGAAAACTTCACGTACACCTATACAAATACATGTTTTACCATCTCCATGTATTTATGTAGGATATAATATACTATATATAAATAAATAAAATGAAATGTAATAGAATTTAGTGGGAAAAGTAGAAATCAGGTGTTACCTGTGAACACATAATGTTGGCCCACCATTTAGGTGGCAAAAAATAAATTGGCCCCATGCTAAATCTGGTTGCTGATCCCTGCTGTGAGATGTTTCAGGAACTTTTTCAATACATTAGTGAATTGTAACTTTCTGCACAGAAGTGTTAAACACATACATCTGGAAAGTATCTGTGTATGCAGGGAACACCAGCCACGCCAGCTCACTGTAAGCTGCTACTTATGTGTCACTATGGCTCTCTGGTCATTTATACAGTACACAAGCTAAAGATGTGACAAAGGAGATAATGTTATTCATTTCCAGGTGTCTTACTTACTGTACCCCAAAGCTTGCTGACTTTATGTTTCATATAAGTTTCTCTCTCACGTCCCTCACACACACACAACGTGTAAAAGTTTTGTTTGATCGTATTCTCGCATATGAAGAATAATTGAGTGATGCTCTGTTTGTTGTTGGCAGTTGGTAATGAAATCAAGGATGCCCAAGAGATTGCATGTTGTTACATGTCAGTCCCAAATGGCTTAAGGAGTAAGTGGCAGTGGGATGCTTCAGGCCCACCCCTTTACATCTTTAATTAACACTTGGCAATTAAGCATGGCTCTTTGGAGAATAGAGGTCTAAAGCTGATTATAAAGGGGCTCAGAGGTACTGGAGATATTTTGTTCCCCTACAGCATTCCCCAATCAAAATCTTCAGAAATACAGTAAATGATTATCAGTGGGTGACTATTGTTGTCCAAAGGAACCAGGAAAAAAAGAGTGCAGTTAGAGAGCAAGTAAAGTGTCTATTTTTAGTGTTTTTTTTATTTAGGCATTTTAACCATGTCATCTATTTTTTTGTTTCATTCTGATGGATTTAAAGCATCTTTTGTGTTAAGAAATTGTAAATTTCATGCAACTTGGTGGTGCTTTGTTGTGGTTAACTTAAGACTTTGTCACACGATCAGCCCAAGGACACAGCTGTCAAAAAGTTAAAAACTTAGGGCTGATTCTGCACACAGTAATAGCAGCTTTCATTAGATGGGACATGACTGAGGGAAGTCGTCACCTTCAAATCATCAAATTCACCATTAACGTTAAATTTAAGGTAAACCTAAATTCCTTCTTACAATTCTCTATGGACTAATGTACACAGACACCGTAGAACTGCTGCAGCATTCTCTGCAGTATGATTACTAATTTGGCTCTTTCATGCTTATAATATTAAACGAAAACACTTAAATCTTTAGTGGGTGTTGTTGTTTGACCTATACCTCCTGACTGTTTTTTTTAGAATGGAAGATAGGGAGACAAATAAATGTTTAGAAAGTATAATTAAGTGGCTGATATCTCTTTTGGGAAATGAATTATTAATGTTTTATTTGGTCAAAAATTTGCATTTGTTTAGCAGTCTGCTTGAGAGGAAAGGGAATTGGGGTATGGGTATGATAAAGGGGAAGGATAGAGCAGAAGCGTATGAATGAGAACAGATTTAATAGTGACTATGTGGAGAAATAGAAATCTAAAGAAAGAGAAGGACAAAAAGAATAAGGATGCAGTTCTGTAAGCTCCAGGTAGAGCATGCTACCATCACACTATTGCCAAGGCTAAAAGCCAGTGGGTTTATCTACAGACAGAAGAATGGGTATAACCTCTTTACTGCAATGCTCTTGCTGTAGATAATAATATTTACTGTTTTATAAAAAGGAATGGATAAAGAGTTTGCCCCCAAAAAAGTACAACCAAGGTTATCAGGAGTGGTTTATGTATCTGTGTACCATGAATTGGTTATGTTCTGGCAATAAATGCAAACTACTTAAACCTATTTTCCAAAATAGTGCAAATACAAACATTTAAATCTTGACAGCAGCAGCACAACTCAGGACAAGTTTGCACCTCTGTCCTGTCTTCTTTTTATCTACACTAAATGCTTTTTGACAATAAATTATCATCATTAAATGTTGATTTTCAAAGATTCAGAATGCTAATCAACATCAGTATCAAAATTCACCATAACTGCAACTGTAAACCCACCAAATAAAGTTTTATTAAAAGATTTGCAGTTATTCAAGGTTCTCCCTCGTGCTACATTAACAACAAAAGCTGTTCAAGATCCTTTCATCAGCTTACTCTAAAATGGCAAATTAAAGAAGTTATAAAGAATTATGTTTCATCGGCCACCCTCTGGAGCTCTACTGCTGTCTGAAGGAAGTGAGGAAATCTGATGGTACCTATTTAATGCTGGCTGTGATTTGATTTAGCCAAGTAGAGCAGGGAGCAGGGATCTTCCTGGTAGCAGGTTGATGGTGGCTGCGCAGCAATAAGATAATTTCCTGTCACAGGGGGTTTTATCAGCCCATCACAGCACTCCCCCCTATGGCTGGTACTCCTTACATCTTAGCTCTTCCTCTCAGACTCAACAGCAGTTAGTGTATATGAAATGATTTATGGAGTGTAGGGCTTAGCTACATATAGAGTAGTCATCAAGATGGCAATAGAACAGTACCTTGCATTTGTTAAGCTGAGTAATATCCTTTCATGCCAGGAGAATCAACCTATATTTGCTGCAAAGCAGTGGATAAATGAATGTGTTTTGCATTTTATAAATGTAAAAAATAGATAGGGAGACATTCTGCATAAATGGTAATCCAGGGCTTTAAAACACAGCACCGTGCTGTGGCATGTCTAATGTGGGAAGCATAAAGACATTAAATGACTTTCAGGATGTGGGTAACACCTGTCATCTTCACCCTCCTGTCACATGCAGACAAGCCATCTTCAGAACTCTCTGCATCAGAGGGACTGCAGCTCAGCATGTCTCCGTTTGTTTTCTGAAGCATTTCATCTCATGGAGCAGAGGGTATAAAGTTCTTCCCTTTGGAAGGATTATATTTCATCATCAGATGAGAAAATACTCAACGTTCTGCTGAGGGGATTGTGAGGATAAAGCCTCTAACCCTTACCCCATGACAGAACTCATTCATCTTCCCTCAGAAACACAGAGACCACATATCTTAAATCTTCTTTCAACGTCTTGTTCCTGCTTGTGCAAGTATTTAATTTTTCAGGTCATTTTACCCAATGTCAACACATTGGACTATCTGTTTATGTGACATTTCTAAGAAATATTAGGTACAATGTGAGCAGTTTCCTATTGTCAAACATATACTGCTACCTGTCTGCCTTATGTCTTGCTCTCACAGCTCATTCTGGGTTTGAAACAATTTATAGCTAACTGGTGTTGAGAGGGCTGGGTCATCAGTTGGCTCCAGATTGTTTTCTCTGTCTGTGTGGGACTTAGAAGGCCCTGGTCAAACACATACCAATTTAACCTGATTTAAATTTGTAAAAGAGGAAAAAAATTAGAAGACACGCATTGCAGATAGAGAAATAGGTAGTGGGGAAAAAGATCTGGGTCAGTGAAAAGGTAAAATACAGTTTTGAGTATATGTTTAATATAGTAAGATTCAAAGTCTTTGGTCTTTTTTGTTTTTCCTGGTTTTCTCAAAGCTTAAAATATTTTCTGTGTTCACAGAACAATCTGACTTGCATGAGACAGCTGTTCTTATTTATTGTGCTGGCCTTTTGATGATTTCCTCCAAGATCAGCAGCGCTGACTAGGGTAGTAGTGTCAGACAAGGCAGAGGGAGACATCTAAGGTCAACCGCACCATTCAGTGGTAATGCTGCTGGCAGTGGAGAAATTGTGATCAAAGAGCACCTCCAGCATGGATCCATGAATGGTTAATATATTGTCTTTTTTTATTGATTAATTTATTTTTTCACTGTGGCTCAAGGGTTTTACCTGTAATTATTCTCAAGATGACAGAATGCTTTGATCTGCATTGCTGCTTCCAATGCTGCAAAATCATAGAAAATACATTATCTGACAATTGTAACCTTATAGGTGTCAGATTTTTATGTTTAAATATTATGTAGAGAATGTCCTGATAGGATTTTATATTATACATATGTATAACTATAACCAGAGTTATAGTAATACATATGTATAGTAGAGTTTGGTAAGCCTGACTTCACTAACCATATGCCGTTATCTTCTGCCCTCAGCTAGACTCTTTCTATAGACACAGAGCATTTGCTCATCCTGTTTTGGGACACTTTAATATTTGAAAAAGAAACTATGAAACCTGGTCAGAAACAGAAAGACTGCTGTTTTTTATGGAGCTAGTGGAAACACAAACCTCTGGAAACCTCTGACTTAATTTCCACCTACATGTGTCCTACAACACTATTGTCTTTGAGGTGGCTGATTGTTGTCTCTCTGTGTCCCTGCAGTACAAGCAGGTGGAGCAGTACATGTCCTTCCACAAGCTGCCTGCAGATATGAGACAGAGAATCCATGACTACTATGAGCACCGTTATCAGGGCAAGATGTTTGACGAGGAGAGTATCCTGGGAGAGCTGAACGAGCCGCTCCGAGAGGTGGGACGAGCCTTGTTTTGCACCACTGCTGCACTTGACAGTGATACATTCAGAAATGTTTGCAAAGCATGGTATTCCCTTCAGTTACGTTTCATCTTACCCTTTCACAAATGCAATTTAAGATTTTTTTCTTTGCTCTTGTGGCCAAATTGAAACAGGATTTAAGTAGATTGGAGCTCCAAAATAGTTCAGATGTGTGCAAAGCTGACATTTTTCCTGCAGTAATATCCTTCTTATTTGAAAATGTGGCAGGCCAATGCATTTTTAAACCTCCAGCTCTATTCGGCGGTTCTTGCTAAGTATTTTTTAATCTTCTTCTTTCTTTTCAAACAGGAAATCATCAACTTCAACTGTCGAAAGCTGGTGGCTTCGATGCCTCTGTTTGCAAATGCCGATCCCAACTTTGTCACATCTATGCTCACAAAGTTGAAGTTTGAGGTGTTCCAACCTGGAGATTACATCATAAGGGAGGGCACGATTGGCAAGAAAATGTACTTCATACAACATGGGGTTGTCAGCGTACTAACCAAAGGCAATAAAGAGACCAAGCTTTCAGATGGATCCTACTTTGGGGGTAAGTTGAGCTGGTGCTGAAGCCAGAAACACACACACAAAGGTCATGCTCACACACCTTGTACTGTCAAGCTTAAAGTGGTATTCAGCTGCTTTCTTGTTCTTTGTTTACAAACTCAGCATTCAAACTTGTTCCCATCTCCTTGCCTCAACAAGCGAGAATAAATTGTACACACTTGTTTCAGGCTGCAGGATTTGGATGTAAAGGAACAGGCAGCCTCAGTCACAGAACAAAGCAGTTAAATGCAGCAGTCAGAGGAATACAACTTTATTTAAAAATGGTTGCAAAGCTGTTTTAATATAAAAGCAGCAACATCTACAAACCTATGCAATGCTGCTGGAAAGCTAAAATTTGTGTGAAGATTACTGATTAGCCAAGCAAGCATGAAAGTATATTGTTCAGCATGGTGGAGACAACTGATGATGCTTGTTTATTCCTTATACTAACACAATAGTATTGGTCAGGATCTACACACCTTCTTCTCATGTTGCAGGCCAAAATTGTCAAGAAGCACACGACATAAAAAAAGATTGAAGTAAACAATACTGTGTTGCATTTGTGTGACTTTGCTGTGTTTTCAGGGGAAGTGTTTTACCCACTCTGGCATTAAGTGTGCGAGTTATCTTTAGGTGGCATGTTGTGTACTGTTTGACACCTCACTCAAAATCCTGCTTCACGGTTTATGAATTCTTTCTTAATTCTCATCTTGTAAATGCAGAGCAAATCCAGATTACAAAAACAGCACTTGCTGTTCTGCTCTCAAATATCAAGAGGTCAGAAAGCTTTGAAATTACACACCATATGAACGCTCAATAGTAGTGCTATAACACAGTTGTTACATACTTATCTTGTGCTATGTTCTTAATCAGGGTCAGCTAATGCATAGCCTTCTCATGGTCCCACTGAGCCTATGACACATGTTGGAGACAATACTGCCATACTGCCCTCACCAAATACCAATTAATTTGCCCAGTGACAGCATATCATTTAGACTACACTGTTAAGTAATTAGAAGTGGTGGCAAAGCATTTAACAGCACATGACCTGCTACTGGAAGTTTAATTACACTTTGCCTGTCCAAGTCCATCTCCATGCCCTCTCTCTGGGGGGTTCTAGAGAAATAATGAAAAGATGGCAGACAATCTTTCCCTAAACATGCCAAAACTAATCAACGCTTTTGACAACATGGCCATAGCTCTCTCAAGGGTCCTTTCAAATGTTCAGAAATGCTCCCTCTTTTACTCCTTCCTCAGCTCTCTTTCCATATAATCAGAGTAAGAAGAAAGTCCATGCTCTTAATATACTTGTGTCTTGCACATTTATTGTATCAATTGTAAAAATTTGTGAAAGCACACAGAAACTATGTTTCCATACACTGAATATACTGAACAGAATGTACTACAAGGGACATCAAAATGACAATGAAACTGAATACATTTGCATTTGCCTTTTTTGTCCTTGGGTGAGCACAAACAGGGGAGCAGGCTAACCCACTTCAACATGTAGGCACCAGTTCTGGAAAACTCTCTTTAATCTTACGCCTCGGATCAGTAATTATTTTCCCGTTTACTCAATGTAAGCACAAGGCTTTTGATGCCATTATCTGGTGATTTTTTTTCTGGCAGGGCCACTCCTCTGGGGGCTATGGGGATGTGTGTGTGCGCGGGGGATGCAGAAAGCCTTGAGCCACTGGGAATTTGTTACCAAATATGAGTTAGTCATTCATGAAATTAATTGGTGCAGGATCAGCAAAGGGAGTGTGTGGCACATGTGGCTGACAGTGTCAGCAAGCAGGAAGTTATAAGCAGTGAATGTTTTTCTTTTTTTGTGTGATTATACAAAGAATCTGCTCTGCATTGATTGCAGTGTTTTGTGGTTGTGTGAGCTTGTGGATGCGGAGCAAAAGCCCTCGACTCATCGAAGACCATTTCCTTTTTGTCTACTCCAGTTTACCAACCAGCAGATTGCATGGGTATTTTCTCATCAACATCTCAGCAAACTCATGCACCATTCTGCTCATTCTCTCAAAGACGAGCTAAATTATTTACACAATTATATACTCTGCAGTCTGCTCCAGTTTGTTAGCTGTTGGATTAGTTCGAGCCAGAGAGCCTAAAGTCTAAAGTGGACACGACATGTCCTGGATGGGAGCGTCGGCTGGGCACACAGCGATCCAGTGGAGAGGGGAAATGTAATGTGACTGCGGTACTCACGCCAAGGGACACATGGATCGCTGCCAAGGCTGCTCTCTGGAGACTGCTCTGGGCTCCAAAAGAAAACATGCACACCCCACCCTCGCCCTCTTGCTGCTTTCTCTCCTCATGGTTCAGAATTGAAACACTTATCTGAACAGCATCTCCTCTACCCTCTCTGTGCCCAGACTGAGGAGGTTATTGTGTAGTTACAGTTCATCCTTTGTTGCTTGCAGTAATTGATGTGTTGGCAGCGCAGACTGCGGTTCTGTATTGGTTGAAGCAGAGCTCAGTGACCTTGCGGTGGCCCTGCATGCCAGTCAGAGGTGCTTATCAAATGCTGTGTTTGATTGAACCTCTAAGATAGCTCACTTTGGTTTGAAGTGAGTGGCTTGTGGTAACTGTGTGAGTGGGGTCAAAAGAAAAAAGTATGGCAGTGTCAGGTGGAGAGCGAGGTTTGAGGAGCAGACTAGAGTTAGAGGCACAGGTTGTAATCTCCTGTGTCATCTTCTTGGCTTTGCTCATGTTAAAAAAAAGCCAGCATCTTGTGAAATCTAATTCTTTCCCCCTCTTTTAGGGGACATCCTCCCTCTCTGTGTACTCAAATACAGTAAGTCAGACTATAGAGTCACCAAATGGCGACCTAGGCTTTATGAATCAGGACCCGTTTTTCTCCCTGTTGTTAACCCAGTTTACACCTCTTCATGTCTCACTCTGGAGAGGCCTCAGCTGACCGAATGACTGAATGGGGTGTGATGATCCCTCGTTTTGAGTAAATGCATGATGTCAACAATACACTCCAAGAGATTGTCTGGATGCAATGACTTATGTGGTAATGTAAGGTGATGCCATATGACTAATAAAAGACCAGTAACCAGCATCCATATACTTAGTATTTAATTTTTGCAACATCAAATCACCCACTTTTAGCTCAAAAAGTGAAAGTGAGAAAAAGATAAGTCTTGGCATCAGCTTTGATGACAAAGTGCATCTGATCCGTCTTTACAGTCTGCACATGCAGCTAAACAGAAGGTGTGTATTGCAGCTCTGTTAATGCTGTGAGGGAACGAACATGACATGTCAAAGAGAATCAGCAGCCCACCGTGGTTGTTTCAAAGGTTAGAGAGTGTCCGCTCTGTGGGCTGGGGGGCACTTTTGGGAGGAGAGATGGGAGCTGACAGCAGGATTCAGCATCCAGGTGAGTTTTAACAAACCAGGCTGCAGGACACAAACACTTCATCACGGTCCAAGCAGCCCTGCTCATACTCGTTAGTTCATATTCAAGCACACTTCCTAGTATGGAGGAAGGCAGATACATCCACACACACACACACACATGAATACACATAGAAGCACACATTGACATTCACTAGACTCATGCAAAGGCTCTTTAACATGCAGCGTTAATAATAGCATGCATGGCACATTTTCCTAAAGGCTGCAAAGGATGAAGAGAGGCAGTTATGAAAAACATTTTTTAACTTTACAAAAGCAAACTTTTATTTTTGTAAACCATAACTCATGTAACAAAAGATATGCTGTCTTACAAATGTGAAAAAAATGTGTAATTGCTTTGGTGTATTCTGTTTGTCGCTGCTTCATGGCTAAATGAGTTCTCTGGACTTTGGTTCACTGCCTTCCTTACAAAAGAAGAAAAAATATTCACCTTTAAAAAATCTAACGAAAATAAGAATTGCATATTTTTTGCTGCCTTGCCACATATGAACTCTCAAAAACAGCAACAAACAGCAGGTCACATCTGATAATTTATACCACTTTCCACCGCTAGACACCGCAGACATATGAAATTATAATTCAAAGTTCTATTCAAAGTTTATAAGGAGCACACACACATAGAAAAAGAAAATGTTAGGATGTCATTTTTTGTTTAAATTCCAAAGTTTTCAAAATGTAAAAAAGATTTTAGATTTAATTAGAACAAGGAAACTTTGAAATTCTAATTTACAGACTGTATAATGTCTGTAAAGACCCGCGTAGTGTAATATTGTATTAAATGAGAGTAACTACAGTAATTGCCTCCATATTTGTGTCTTAAATCTGGAGACTATACAGAAAACACATAGATCTTCATAGAAACCTGGAAAAATCACAAATTTAACATTTCAAAGCATAAAACATCATGCATTTGAATGCAAAGGGATTTAACACAGATCTATGGTGAAATATAATATATCCTGAGATGACACACTTTGTATTTCAGCAATTAGTCTTAAACAGATATTAACTTGCTTGTTAGAAATGTTCCATGACTTATATCTTCCAACAAAGAAGCATTGAAATTGCATAGATATAACCAGCAAGTCCGGTTTGCTTCTGTAAGTAAATTATTTTCACTTACGTTATAGACATACCTCAAGTTCCTAGACAGACAGGAAATGCACTTACATATTTTTTTTATTTTTATTATTTTAAGGAGGAAACAAGTACAAGCTCTTTGGGGTGAACTAAGACACACTAGCATTTTACAGTGGCGGGCAGGGAAAAAAATACCAATGGTTTCATGTTTAAGATTTGTGCCAGTGATGAGATAAACACTGGAGAGACACACACCACATAGCGTATCAAATCCTCAGTGAAATATCATGGTGTTTTTCTCCTCTGAATGCGGACACCTGCAGCCGCTCAACCCTACCTTGACCGAGGAGAAGTGGCTCTCCATTCCTCTGAGACATGCTGCACTCTCTGGTGTGTGTCTTCATGGAAAAGTGTTAAGAACAGTGCTGCAGCATGCAGAGCCTAAACATGGCTAAATGATTTGAAGAGCTACTTGAACACCCACAAAGACCAAAGAGTGATGCATGGACTCTCATAGCGTTTCTGCCACAATGCACTTTTATGGAGCACTCGAGAACTGAGAGAGGCAAACATTCCCGACGTCATAGAAGCTTTTTCAGATGTTGCTGTGAGAGCTGTGACAACATGGGTTTGAACTGATTTGTTGAATGCAGTTGATGCGTTGCTACTACGTGGGGTAAGGGGACAATGACTGCAAATTCTGCAATACTTCATGAGCCTTTCTCACATTTTAAAAGTGACATTAATGTTCCCAGTTTTATGCATGAAAATGTATGTATGAAACCAAAAACAGGAGCAGAATAGAAATATCCTCAGATTTTTTTAAGACAGTCATATAAAGATATGGACACAGAATGTTTCTTCATCAAGTTTCTTTCTTTCTTTCTTTCTTTCTTAAGCTACACTCACATCCACACATATGCATTTACTCTCCTCTTTGAGAGCTAGTGCAGGGACTCAAGGGACACATTTTTCCAGTAAGAGCCCAGAACACGTGAACTGCAGGCAAACCAGTCATGTGTGCTCTTACCAAGGTCACAGCGCATGATGTCTTAGTCCTCCTTTCCCAAAGCAACATCCAATTTTAATTGGTGTCATTCAATTTTAATGAATGCATTGTCCCTCAAGTGTGAAAATGAAATACATTATGGTTGATGGTAAAAACATTATGTCAGAGCAGTGTCTCACTATACTGAGTTTTGATTACAAGTATAACTGTAAAGTAGAAAAAGAAAAAAGGGCAACAGAGAAAGTCAACCTTATGTATCTTTTAGATTAAGCTTTTCTCTTTGGTTTATCACAGAAAAAATATTATAAATGTAACAAGACATTTATAATTTACGGCCATTTTTCTTATGCTGACGATGAGGATATAGCTGAACTGACATAGCTCACAGTTGTGGGTTAATTGTTAGTCACCTCATCATTAGTAAAACTCACAGACAAATGGATGACTGTGGATGCAGCTGTCAGTTTTAGGAGAAAACACACGCCCCTTATAGAATTCAGGCCGAGCGACTAAGCCTGTTCTGTAATTTCATGCAGGATTGGGGGGGGGGGGGTATTGCGATGAGTCACAGGAGATGTGAGTAAGCAGTGGAAGTGGAGCATTCATAAATAAATTGAACGTAACTTGTGCTATCCACAAAAGCACTCTTGAGCTGAGAAGTGCAGTTCAGACGTCACTCAGCAGCAAAAGTTATTTTATGCTTTAACTTGTATAAAAAAGGTTTTTCGTGGAGCCCCAATTTGTTCAATAGTAACAATATGACAATAAAAAGTAACAAAAACAATAAAGAAGAAATCAATGAGCTTTGTTAGATTTATTTATTTATTTATTTATTTTTGTTGTTAAAACAGCTATGATGTTGAATGTGTCAGGGGTTTAGAGTATAGTGCTTGTTTAATGATGCTTTATAAATTATGCAAATGTATGCACACACCTTTTACTCTTTTTACCTTAAAACATATTTGGAGCTGTAGATACAGCTATGACTCAGATTCAGTGGTTTCTGCTCTAATTGGTTGTTGGAGTTGTTTAATTATTTCTGATTTAACACGAGCAACACGAAATATGGAAACTTAGAAACTAAATGTTTTACTTACAGAGAAACTTGAAACACTTTCTAACAAGTATTGCTTAGAGCTAGACAGAAAAGATGTATTTTATTAGTCTAAAAGCAAACTAGTCTGGAGCAGATGCATTCTTCATACCTGCTTTAAATGCAATATATTGCTGAAGAGCTGGAAAAGTTTGATACCTCGAGTGGTTAGTTTGTTAAGAAGCCATTAAAAAAGAAATGCAAGCCTGGAAATAACTGCTTGTCATCATTCTATATCTTTTGTTTAAATGTTTTAATTAATGTCTGTGTTTTTATGTTTGAGTTATTTTATGTTCAACACTTTGTTTAGTTGCTGTCAGAAAAAGGGCTTTTAAAAATAAAGTAGGCTAGGCTATATTATAGTATCACAGTAAATGCATATTGCATTCTGAAATTAGTTATGGGGGCAATATTGCAATATTATGTAAAATCCTTTTTAAAACTCACTGACACAGTTAGTTAGAGCGCTCTAAGCTCAAGAAACTGGTGGACTTTAATTTTGGTTTTGCTTAAAAATAGACTATATCACATTGCAGACTAATAAGTCAGACGATTTGGAGGGTTGAAGTGTGATGAAGATATCTGGCTGAAAAAAAGGGTTTTTTTTAGTAAAAAAACAGATAGCTTTAAAACAATATGGCCAGAAGATGATGGACCAGCTGTTGCTGCAGCAAAATCGTATTTAATCAAATTTTAAGTTAGAATCACTGAGTTTATGATACAGGCGCTTGAGAGATGCAGTGCTGTTTGTTACCTCATTAAAATGACCTTTTTGATGTGAAATTCACTGCGATATAGTGGCAACCTGCTCAAGGTGTATCCTGCGTCCTGTCCTACCTCATAGCAGCTGGCACAGGCTCCAGCACCTGCATTGAAATAGATGGGATGGATGGATGGATGGATGGATGGATGGATGGATGGATGGATGGATGGATGGATGGATGGATGGATTTTTTAAATAAAAGCATAGCTAAAAAAAAATAAGACTATGGATCTGCATTTCAAATATTTTGTGAAAAAAAATCTCGCCAAAGAGTTGACCTTCAAGCGGCACCTGTTTACATACAGTATATTGCATCTCCATAGATTTCCAGGACACTAATCTTTCATTGTTTACTGAAATAATGCCAACTTTGAGTTCAAAACAGCACAGCAAAATGCCTGGGCTTGACTTGTTTTTACAAAGACTGTTAGATGAGGCCAGAGGGCTCACTGCAGCTCACTACCTCATCCTGGCAGAGTTGGCTTCATCCAGAAAGCCACAGGACAAGAGGATTTAATACAGAGCTGTGATGCTCCTCTCCACAGGGGATTACTGGAGCAGTGCTGCGGGAAATAGACCCCCAGCACAGCTATAGACAAGTCTGCTCCCCCAACACACATTTCCAGTACACTCTCACAAGCACACATGAGCATAAACACTCAAGTATGCACTCTCAAGCCCACCTGGTAATTTTGCTATCTTTTGCATCCACACTGCTCTCTGGTTAAGTGAGCCATTGCCCATTCACCCATGCTCCCTATCATACACACATAGTAGCACACTGCATATGCGGTTAGTTTCTATGCTTACATACATACATATATAGTGCATATTTTGCATTCTGTCCTATGAAAGCATGCCATTTTCCATTATCAGATTCCCTGTCACAGTTTTCAAACAATTTCACACAATTATTACTACCTCGTGCTCACAAAAAGTACATGAAAACATTTTGAACGATCTATCTACAGTCATTCTGTCTGCAGATATGCGGGACAGGTATGCAGGGATTTTTGTACACTATGAACACGAACAGAAAGTGCTCTGAGAATTAAGTGTGATCTGCAGTTTCCTGCTCGTTTATGTACCAGACACAAAGAGATTCTCAGTATGACAGGAATTCTCAAATCTGGAAATATTTCAGACTGTCTGGATGTGAAAAAGAGGGAGGACATATTTTTAAAGTAGAGATGGAATTTATGACTCTTAATAGAGATCCACATCCACACATTCATTTGGCTTGTCTTTTCTGTGTATTCATTCCATATATTTATTCTTTAATTTTATATACCACTTGACTGGAGCCTGTCCCAGCAACTAGCAGGCAAGAGGCAGATACACCTGGACAGGTCACCAGTACATCACAGGGCATATTCAGTACAAAAGCTCCATGCTTTGACAGTAACATTTGGAATTTTAATTTATAGTTAATTTTTAGAAACATAATTGTACCATTCTACATCATATCTTTTAAATAGCCAGACATTTAAAGTGCTCTCATTGGCTCTATTAACTTGTGCTATTGAAAGTTCCATATATACGACACTAAGAAAGTCCAAGCTGTTATAATAAGTGAATGAGGTGGCTTCCAGTGAGAAGCAATAATTTTTTTGGTTGCTGTTAGTCCGGCAAGCATTAGAGGTCAGAGAGTAGAGAGGTCATTCAAAGTAGAGAGGTCATTCAAAACAAACAGACTCACATCAACAAACACTGTTATGTGCAATAGATCTGATCATTTGGATGCAACGTTGCTCCACAGCTGTTGACCAGGAGGACCTTCCCAAAACATATGCAGAAATGTCCCTCAAGCTTTTTAGAGAGCACAGGTTATAGAGAGGAGTAATAACAATTCCCATGTGATGAAGCTTAATGTGGGTAAGAAATGTTTTGTGTAAAAAATTAAGACAAATTTATTGATGGTCTGGGTTGTGCAATGCTTTGCAGATGCTGGACCACATTCCATTACATCCATCAACATCTTGGAGCAGATCTGGATTATATAATCTCCAGATCCTCTGTATTGGAAGTGTGGGTTCAGTGGGGAAATCCTAAAGTGCATCTTACATTATGGGCTTATGCACTTTTGGGTGTTTTTATGTGTTAATTAGTGGAAAATGGTCCATTGAGATAGTAAATACAATGCAATGCTGGAATGATCACACACACATTATCTCAGATATCTGAATACAGATGGAAAAAAACAAACAAACGGATTAGCATAATTGAAATAAACACGTTCTAAACCAGCCACTTGATCTGATCCAGAATGGACCTAAAGGGTTTCCTGGACCTGGATGGAAAATGGTTTATATCTTTCATTTTATACATTTTATATGATACATTAAACATAAATTTGTCATTTGCTCTATATTTGTAAGATGTTTAATTTTATTCACACATTGGTGCTGGTCTCTAAAATGATCATTACTGTTCATTTTTTTAACAGTTTAAACCATGTCATACATCTAAAGTTCAGCGATTTGAAATGTAACTCAGCTGTAATTGTTTTTGTTGTTTTTTTGCAGAGATTTGCTTGCTGACTCGTGGCAGGAGGACAGCCAGTGTCCGAGCTGACACATACTGCCGCCTGTACTCACTGTCTGTAGACAACTTCAATGAGGTGCTGGAAGAGTATCCTATGATGAGAAGGGCCTTTGAAACTGTTGCTCTGGACAGGCTGGACCGTATTGGTGAGGAAAATAATATTTTAATATAGAGATTGCATGCACTAAGATATTAAGATCAACAAGCAAACCAAAGTAAAACATTTCAAATGATTGAGTTACATACAGTAGATAGTGTCTTTCATACCACCTTAAAAGCTACATGTTGTTATCTTAAGACAGAAGACTTAAGCACCATAAGTGTTGTCACGGATACCCAACGGCTGAAATTACTTTCAAAGTCATCTACATGTAAACATTCAGATAGCGCTCTTGTTTTAAAATCGCTGTGTGACTTCACGTACACATAAAACTGATATTCTTTCTGTATTCATCACTGTTCCCAGGTTTAGCCTAGGCAGGTGAAAAATTCACAATGAAAGCCATGCCTGTATCATCAGCCATCGCTGCATGCTCTGTTTTATCCTCAGCTATGTTTAGAAGGAGAGATAGAGATATTGCTTTAGGGGGTCTCTTTGTAGAAAATAGCTGCTTTGAAAAGATGTGGTGGGCTGACAGTAATGTTCCAGTGGAATGGTCTCCGGTGTACGTCCTTCTCCTGGGCTTGACGCTCATATACACACTTCTTCTCTAATAAAGTGACTCACTCAGCGCTTAGCCATAAACTAATTACTTCCCCCGATGGACTTTGCACAATCTGATTTGAGGTGTGTAGGGGATGAAGGGTTCACAGAAATACATCACATTTATGGTAGAAAATGCAGAAATCAATCTAATTTAGTTTTCAACATCAGATTTCATAGCTTCTAGTTGATATGGAATTGAAAAAAGTTGAATAAACCCTGCAATTGCTAGTGATTAAGCATACGCATCGTGACACAAAGGTTTTTTGGGAAACACTTGGGGATGGAAAATTATGAGTCTCAGTATTAGTTGTCAACTTTTTCTACTGTAAAATTTTTATCAGTTTCACAGATGGCAATTCAGCATTCAGTGGCAATGATGTTAAGTTTTGCAGCTTTTAATATGTCGCTCATTATCACTCGGGATGATAACAATATTTTAAAAATATATTAAGACATTAGATGTAAGAAGAAGTTCAAATCTGTCCCAGGCTGAACTCATGCTCTAAAATGTTTGCTTTATTTTTTATTTCTGCTATTTTGATCATTAAAATGCAGGCTAAGCAAACACACAGGTCTGCATCCGAGCTTTCTGTGTCTCCCACCTATCTTTTTTTTTGTGCTCAGATAAATTTAATTTTGCTCACGCTGCTCCATCTCTTGTAAAATCTATTTAATACTCCCTTTTCCCAAATGAGATTTTAAGGTTCCCAGTTCAAAGTTTCTTTTATATTGCCTCATCCATAGCACTTAATGCTAGTTTTGTGTACGGAAAAGTTTATTTATTTCTCATTATGTATGGACTCAATATAAAGCTAGAAAGACTTTGCTTCTGTTAATATATATTTGCAAATAATCTTATTTGCTGCAGCTGCAAATCTTAAGGGCTTAATATTAATATTGTTATGACTCCTCTTTGACCTGTCGCTTTCTGTGTCTTCATGTCTGTGTTTGTGTGGGTTTCTCCTTTTAAAGGCAAGAAAAACTCAATCCTTCAGCACAAGGTACAACATGACCTCAGCTCCGGTGTGCTCAACTACCAAGAGAATGAGATCATCCAGCAGATTGTGCAGCACGACAGGGACATGGCTCACTGTGCTCATCTCATGCAGAATGCTCCACCCCAGACGCCTCCCTCACCTACTCCTGTCATCTGGGCCCCCTTAATCCAGGCTCCTCTTCAAGCAGCAGCTGCCACTACCTCAGTTGCCATTGCCCTGACACACCATCCCCACCTACCACCAACACTCTTCAGACCTCCAGTTTCTATTCTGGGTTCCCTTAAAGACCCACCCAGCAGACTAAGGAAGTTCAACTCATTTGTTCCTTCCTCAACAACACCTGGTTCTGCCGGGGACTCTCCCTTAAGCACGCCCTCTAAGCTACGCACTGGGATGGACATGCCATTGCTGGCTTCTTTTCGGGCCCAGCACATGACATCAGGTTCTGCGACAGCTGGCTCTTCCCAGCATGCCCCAGGTAGCGGAGGGCAACATGGAGCTACTGGGACTGGGTCTGGGTCCAGTGAAGGAGGGAACTCTGTCTTCCCTTTTAGTTCTTATCCATCATCGTCCAGTACAGCCCAGCTACACCCACAGCCACAACATCAGCAGCCCTTTCGATCTAGCACCCCACCTCTTTCAAACCTCTTCCACCAAGGATCTATATGTGGAAGCACAGGGTCGGGACTTAGTGGTGGGACAACTGGAGCCAGTGGTGGTGCTACAGGGTGGTCATCAGGTGGAGCCGTTGGAGGTTTTGTTGAAGGAGCCACTGGGGTGGATTCTTCTTGGGCTGGGGAGGACTTTACAACTGGGGTAGCAGAAATGACTCCTGGAGGGACTAATTGCTTAAAAGGAGCCAACGACAGATCAGTGCATGCAATCTCAGGGGAAACTGTTGGTGGACTATCAGAAGGATCAATAGCTGCTTCTTGTGGCAGGCTCACAGGTGGGGCATCAGGTGGATCATTGGTGGGTGTTAGCTGTAGCTCAATACAAGATAAAACCAGGAGATCAACAGGAGGTACTTCCAGGGGATCAATTGGAAGAGCCTCTCATGGATCAGTAGGTGTGATCTCTGCAGAACCGGCAGTGGTAACAACCACTGGAGGGTCACTAGGAAGAACCAATGATGGACCTCTAAGAGTAGTTTCGATTGGGAATCCTGGGGGATCATTTGGAGGAATTTTAGGAGATTCTGCTGTAGGGAGTGCTGGAGGATCATTAGGAAGGGTTTCCAGTGGATTAGCAACTAGCTATATTGGAGGAGCCTCGAGTGAGCCAGGAGGGGGAGGAGCTATTGGAGGATGTACTACCAAAAGTGTAGGGAGTGCAGTTGGAAGCCAAATCGCAGGATCTATGGCCTGTCTTGGTGGTGCTTCTGAAGGAATCACAGCTGGATTTGTTAGTTCTTCTCACTGTCAGAGTCCATTATCTACTGGTTCATTTAGTCCTATGCCTAGTCAGACTGCTCATAGTCAACCACCTCCTAAGCCTCCCCAATTGGCTCCTCTGCAGCAGTTTACTGGAGGAGGCAGGACTACCAGTGGCATAAACCTCTTCCAGTCCCCATCACAAGGTTCTCCATCCTGTAGTAGAGGACAGCACAGTCAACAGCCTGCTGAGGGGTCCCCATCTTCTCTTGGGCATTTTAGCCTGGCAGGTCTCCAGTCTGGCTGCTTATCTCACCAGTTTTCATTGGAAAGGTCTGCATTGGCTTCCTTGGCTCAGTATGGTTCAGCAAATGCCTCCCCCTGCCTTACCCCTGTTGCACCTAGTCCCACTGTTCAAAGTCCAGTGACTGGCAGGACTTTTCACTACAGTGACCCCTCAAGTGCCACAGGATCCCACAGTTCCTTGCTCATGCCTCAGTCTCCTCTACTTTCACAGCTTCCCAGCCAGCCACACACGACAGGAAGAGATTCTCCTCTGGGACGCTTTTCAGAGGACCTAAAGCTTTTATCAAGCTCACATTCATCTTTGCCCCAGGAAGTCGCCCAGGCTTTAGGCCACCAAATGTCTCATTCATCGTTAGACTATTACCCCTCACCATTTTCCTCGCCAACTTTTGTGCCCAAGCCCTGTAGCTCAGTAACGGGGCACATGACTCCTCCAGTGCAGATATCTCCGGGGTACCCTCATCAGACTCAATCTGTGGGTACCTCACCAGCCTTCTCTTCACGGAGGGGCTCTGCTGCCCACTCATCAGATGTAGAACCTGAAACTGTGCGTTCAAAACTTCCTTCCAATTTGTGAGGACGGATCACACCCTCCTTTGCTACCCTGAAATGAAACACACAAACTAATCTGTATGTGGCATTCTTTCTGTCCTCTGACTTCACTGTGTCACATCTCTCATTTTACCAAGATTTTAAATTTACTGTGATTAGAAAAAAACACATCACCCTAGAATATTCTTTGTTTTATGCTATTTTGTTATTTATTCATACATATTGTAAATAGATAGAGATATATTTAAAGATACGTTTAAAAAGGGACTAGGAGGGTGTGAGAGGGATTTCTTTGACTATGCCAAATTCATCTTGTGACTTTCGGGAAGTTAATCAATGGACAGAATAATACTCTTTTTCTGCAGGAACCTATGCACTAAAACCTGCATGTATAAAGGTGTTTTTCCTTTGTGTGTATGTGTTTAAGAATAATTATTTACATTTTTAGCTTGAACAACATACTTTGACAAAGGCTGAATCTTATACCATCCCATTTAGGGTCACATATTGTTGATCCTTAAAATGTATCTATTAGATTGTACTTATCTATTCTCTGTGTAAACTTTTGAAAACCTTGAGAGATGAAGATCAGATTTTAGGAAACCAAAAAGACTTTTCCTGTTGAATAGCAAATCACCTCTCTGTGGCCCATTGATCCTTACTTTATAAAACTTAATTGTATTACTGCTGTTTTTTTAAGCAAGGGAAGAGGGGTTTGACGAGCTACCTTCCTTCTCAGTATTTAGAAATAATGGTATTTGATGGACTGGCTTTCTGCGGTATCCTCAACCATATCCCAACAAGCTCACTTTGTCTTCCAAGCTCATGCCGCAACTGTATGTAGTTTTTTTTTTTTTTTATTTCTGACTGTGTGAAACTGTTAATGTGAGAGTGTTCCAATAGAGACGTTGGATGCAAGGCAAACATTGCCAGATTGGTCAATATTAAGTTTGCCTTTTCTACACAAAACCGAGTACTTCCATAAACCACAGCTTATGTGATGCATTATGTAGCACTCAGACCATTCAAAGTCGAAAACTGTCTGACAGTATCAAAGTCCAGTGAGGAATTGAACATGTCAAAGGAAACTTGAAATTATATCGCTTTCTGTTTCTCCCTTTAAGCTTCCACATAAATACTCAAAACAAGCTGTGTGCATGCTGAAATACCTGAAAAGTGCTGGAAACTATACTATACCATTTAGCATTTTATTAATTCCTCTGCTGTGTGATCACTCCTCATTGAAGGTCAGTGAAGAGTTTGAGATGCTGAATGTATGTTCATTTACTGACGCTTAAAGTAAGGGAGTGTTGCTATGGTGGATGCACTGACGACACATTGTCCCAGGGGGCTAAAAGACTGTTGTGCAACTGAAAAGGTAATTGATTCCATATCTTTGATAAAGGTTATCATCAGCAGCCATTTCTATGGCAGAATTGTACTTTAACATGAAGCACTTGTTTCATTGTTCATGAGGCAATCTGGACTTGCTCTTCAATAAGTTGTCTACAACAATCTTTACCGCAAATGCACCATAAAGCAATGCTGTAAAACTGTGCTGCAGCTTTAAACCAGAGAGAAATCAATTGTTCCTCTTTGTTGCTTAGGAATAAGGACGTCTATTTTTGTTTTATAAAAATATTTAATCCATTTTAAAATGTCACCGATTATTAAAAGACCATACACAAATATGGCAACAATGAAAATCAGTACGGTACTTTTCAAGCACTGATTTATTCAACTGCATTAATGAATAGTTCACAGTGGGAAAAGTTTGTACCTTCTCTCATCAGAAGCTGGGTAACAAAATTCCCTGTTATAAACTCCCACAGCGTACTGATCAGATTCATATTTAGCTTTGGAACATATATACTGCTCACCCTTTTTTGGGTCTAACAGCTCAGGAGAAAAAGATATGACTCTCACTTCAACCTCATTTTAGTTTCAGTATTTTCTCATATTTCTTCTGAAATTCATTCAGAAAAATGAAGACTTTATGATAAAATGGTGAACATAGACTTAGCAGCAGGAATCATACTTGAGACATAAATAAGACACTTGTAAAACTTTTTATATATCCCTTAGAGGACAAAAAGAGCAATAATAGAGTCACAACACCACAGTTTGCCATTGCAGAGCCAACACATAGATAAACAACCACTCACGTTCATTCCTAGGGAATTTATGCATGTCTTAAGATGGTTAGAGGAACCCAGGATACCTAGAGAGTATGCAAGATTCACACAGAATGGAAACCCCCAGTGTCTCCCACCTCTAAAGCCAAGGTTCAAAATGGTGACCTCTGGTAATGAGGGTGCAGTGCTAACTTCTACACCATGCAGCCTTTAAAGCTGTCTAACTGAACTCTTCCTCTGTTGCTGATTAATAGTGCATCATTCACTTGATTATTTCTTAAATTTTGTTATAACTCTGTTATAACTGTGCATTTTATTTGTTTTGTTTAAGCACTGTTTTGCAACTGTAGTCCCATACTGTAGTCCAAGCTGTCACTGCTAACCAGACCCCGCATGTGCCAGTATTGGAGGCCGTGGGTCTCATAGCCACTGCCAGTGGTAAGTGGGCACTGCAATTATCAAAAAAATCTGTTAATTTTTTTAACAATGCAAGATTGTTGGAAATAAATATTTGTTGAATTTGTTGGAGTATTTGTGGAAAACTGTTCATTTGCTCCTGAGTTCACTGTAAGATTAATGAATTAAGTTTACGCTGAGTGGAAAGAGGAGCAGGTTGAGCTCATTATCAGAACCCTTTCATTTCTATGGATGATAACAGAAAGTTCAAATAAGACGAATATGAGAGCTTTATGAGGTCTCTTTTGAAACGTAAAACAAGACTTTTCTGAGCTTTTCAGCGCATCTCACTGTTGGAGAAAAAGACAAAAAAAGTGGAGAAATAAGCCACTGGCTCACTTTGGTTTCACACAGATCTCACTGTTATGATAGTGAAATAAATGGAACGTTTTTAGATCTCCTTTTTCTTTTTCACTTTTTCTGGAATAATCTGCCAATCTGAATATTTCCTTCACAAGGCTTTACATCTCATATAAAGATTGTTGGTCTGTGCCAGGTGTGTCTATTAATATAACCCTCATATATATATTAAATATAACTTTCTGACACATGTTCTTTGTATCTCACATTCATGACACTGTAGGATTTAAGGTGAGGTGTGCTGTTTTTTTTTTTACCTAAAGTTGGCCAGAATTGAATAAGTGTTTGAGGTGATAGTTATTTGTAGATAATTTTCCTGATGATAAACTTCCCATCCATCCATCCATTATCTACTTATTCCTTAAACAGGGTTGCCGGGGGGGCTGAAGCCAATTCCAGCTGACATCAGGTGAGAGGCGGGGTACACCCTGAACAGGTCACCAGTCCATTACAGGCCCAGCACACATAGACACACAACCTTGCACACTCACTCCTATGGGCAATTCAGAGTCTCCAATCAGCCTATCCCCAAGGTGCATGTCTTTGGAAGCTTGAGTACCTGGAGAGAACCCACGCTGACACAGGGAGAACATACAAACTCCACACAGAAAGGTCAATGTCAGTCACCCAGCCGAGGCTCAAACCAGCAACCTTCTTCCTGTGTGGAAAAAGGTTACTGAACAGAAAATGGCTGTTTTTACACAGTGGCTTGCAAAAGTAGGAACCATTTTAGTGGTTTTATTGTTTTTTGTTTTACTTCATAAATTACATTTGAAATTGAAATAGGTGATGCCCTACATAATTAGCTCAGGTCGGATTATTCAGAAGTCACACTTTTAGTTAAATAGAGTTGATTTGTGTGCAATCTACATATTACCTAATCTTGGTATACAGCTGTGAACACCATCCATGAAGATCAAGGAGCTTTTAAACCACTGTAAAATAATCTGTGATTATTCCATCTTTCTGTCCACCTATTTGGTCTGTTTACTTCCAAGTCTGTCATGAAAAATACTACAGCCACATTTTGTCCTTTTTTCAGAGGATTGAACATTTTCTTGTCAAAATGTTAAGTTTATTTTTCTGACCGGATGTTCTTACTTTAAGTGCTAGATGGCATTTAGGTGATTTATATATTTCTCATAAAAATGTAAGCTGAGTTAGGGCCTTTTAAATCAGAATACATCACAGCCAGTGTAAAGTTTCAGAAAGCTTTGCGGTTGTCAAGAAAACTACGCAGTTAGATTCCCAGTGGAGAGGTGCAGCCATATAATCTTTGTATTTGTCTGCAGCTCATCAACAAGACAGATCCAGGTACCACTAAGACAGCTGAGTCCCATCTCAGTCACGGCTCTCAGCCACAGCAGCCTAATTTAACAAGACATATTTGTAATCCCTTGACCCTCACAAGCTATCACAGTCATACACACCCAGATGACCACACTGTCCCATCATTACAGTTGCATGAAGTCCTTTTAACAAGGTGCACCAAAACATAAAATGGCTTGCTGATAAACAAAGGCAAATGTCAGATGCACACAAAAGCAACATCACTGTCTGCTTCTTGCAACACCGCATTTAGGGCCAAATCTACTAAAGGTTTACGTGTACTAAAATGCGTACAAACTCATTGCTAAACTCAACTCAATTCCTAAATGCTATGTCGCGCCGGATGGCAAGGTTTATTAGGTTTACACGCATTTGGGATTCCTTAAATAGTCCCGGTGTTATAGGAGCAATTGACTGCACCCATGTGCAGCTTGTGCGTCCCACAAACTCTGAGCATATGAACAGATACCGAAAAAACACAGCCATTCAGTGCCATGCACTGCGTTTGTGATGCCTTTGGCATCATAACCAGTGGCAAAATATCCCGGATCAGTACACGATTTCTTTATTTTCAGAAACAGTGTTCTATGTTCCAAGTTGAGGGATGGTGAGTTTGGAGATAGCTGGCTTCTAGCTGAGT
>JBAMHV010000001.1:23474550-23489677 GCA_037177535.1 Pseudomugil gertrudae
CCCCCCCCCCCCCCCCCCCCCCCCCCCCCCCCCCCCCCCCCCCCCCCCCCCCCCCCCCCCCCCCCCCCCCCACCCCATATTCCACTCTACATTTTTCTAAAGCAAAGCGACAATCAGGGAAAATGTACAAAATTGCTAAAAGCCAAATAAAATGCAGATTTCTTATGAAAAAACGTAATAAATAACATAAAGGCAGCAAAAAACTACCAGAGTAAGGGAGAACACTTTCATTAACTGAAATTGATCCTTTTGAGGTTTTGTACCTTTGATGTTTCTTCTCTAGTCGTAACGGATTCATGTTTGTTTGCAAAATCTTGGAGGATTCCTTCTCGTGTATTTGTTTGTGTGAGTGTGTAACCACATAGCTCACAGCCATAGATCCAACAGACTGTTACAGAACAGCGCTGACATCCCCAGAGCCAAAAGGAGGCAAGAAAGAGGGAGGAGTAGAGGAATGAAACTGCATTAGAGTATGTGTGTGTTGTTTGTGTAGCTTTGCTATAGTAGGTGCTATAGAGGTGAAGGAGATAACCCAGAGCAGAGATGGTGTAGTAAGGAGGGGGGATGTGTCAGACGGAGAGGGGGGATGTGGCAAGGTGATGGGTGATCGATGGAGTATGTCTGTGACCAGGATGAGCATACTGTCTGTGTGTGTCTTATGGATAGACAAGCAGAAATGGTGTATTATAATTTCCATTTCTCCTGCTTCTTATCTATTGAGACAAAAGAAGACAGTTAATCTTTCTTTTAGCTGCTTATTTATTTATTCAAGTGTCATACAAGATGATAGCATATTGTCTAATAATTTAATAACCCCAGCTTCTCCATCATCCACTTGCCTACTGGACAATAAGCTTTGGTCCTTCAGCATCACACACGTCCCAGTTGTCCCCAGTAACGTGTTTTCACAGAGGACCCAGAAGCTGTCCAGAAGAACAGAAAGTAACTGTATTATCACACCAGGGAGGTATTTCTGTTTGTTAGATTGAACATGGCACAAAGATAATCGCTATGTTTTATTATAACTCAGAAGAAACCTTTCTGTTGCCCTCAGGATACAGGAAGTTGTAATTGTCTCTTTAGGGAGTGGGTCATAGCTTTGTAGATATTAGATGACATGAAAATCTTTCCCGTTTGGGAATTGATGATGGCCAGTAACTTTGAAGAATGTTATGTTTTTAAGTAAGATAATCAGGGAAAAGGAAGAACAACAGGCATCTTTGTGATACTGGTAATATTAATAAGCCCTTCAACTACGGTACTACCACGTGCTGCAAACCTTATAACTGCAGTCTCCAGATTTATGCCTGTCACTGGATCACTGAAGGTCACTCACATAAATGTTCACACATACCTCAGAAAAAGATATGCATTGTTTTATTAGACATTCAGACAGTAAAATCACGAGATCTTGAACGTTTTTAGTTTTTGCAGAAGGTGTTGACAGATTTTAGCAGAGACAGCAAGAAAAAAAGGTTCTTCAGCTGCATAAAGTGCAGTCTCAGCTGACGTTCTGTTTCCAGCTGCCAAATTTGAAAACATCAATCTTGTAAAAAAGGCTCTTAAAACATTTTAAAAAGGCTTTTGTCATGTCACAAAGTCTACTTCTGCATTTTATAAAACACATTGTTTTAGCAGGTAGGTGCTTCCTTTTTTAAACAGTGAGACGAAGTGGCTAAATTCAGTCAGTGTGTGGAGTGACTGCATGAAATGCTTCAAGCTGCATGGATGGAGTTGGCAGAGTAAATTTAATAATTCCCACATAGGACTGGGATTGCACTCAAAGAGATCCCAGTCAGGTGAAATCCACCTCCTAATCCCCAACTCAGCTGGAAAAGCGAGGGAGCTGGTTTTATTGTTGGTGGGAAAAAAAATGCAAACCCCAATAAAGATTCTTTACTTTTGCTTCCTCTCTTTTTTTACTCCATCTTCCCACTCATATGTATTTCATTCACCTCCATCTAAAGCCCTGAATCTCTGTGGCTGAGGAAAAGCATACAGTTAATAAATCTAACTGCCTGCAAGGAAGTGCTTGCTCTGTGTGTGTTTGCCTTGGTGTATGTATGCACATGTGCGACAGAAAGCCAGAGATACCTGTGTAACTCAATATTAAGTCTTTGGGCAGGAAAGGGCACTATATGTAATACTGGCAGAGGCCCAGAATAACTTCATCCAGCATATTTTTATATGCGAGTTATGTGGAATGGCATCTACCTATTTTACAGTGTTTTATGCAGAATGGGGAAACAAAAGCTTGCCGTTTGTTGGAAAATAACATAAAAAAGAACAAAGCTCACATTATTCCTCATTATGAGGCACAACGATGACGAGGCATCAAAGTCAATTCTGTATTTAGATTTGGATGTTCTGCGCTACAGTATGTCACGGCTGAAAGGCTTGGTAACTTAAATTGATATGCAGGTGCACAGAATCACAGGGTTTCCTACAGCAAGCAGGCAGCTCTCTTGTCAGAGGTGTACCGAGGCATGACATGTAAAGACAAACACATTCATACGTGCCACCCCTTTCAGCAGCCATCCACCACAGGACGGACGATAAAAATATCACAGGCCCTACCAGGCAATTTAATGGGGAGACACAGCAGTGTGTGTTGGCTGCTTAATGGCTTTTGTCTTCCTGCAGAGAAGTCAGCATGACTGGCCAACAGGGGGGACATAGGCCACTGATGGAGTGGGAAATAAAAGATGGGAGAAACAGCTGCATTGGTCTCAGCGAACAGTTTTTCTCACATAAATCGGAAGACTAAAGCAAATGTTCCTTTAGAAAAAAACCCCAATTTTAAGCTTTATTTAATTAAACTTAGTCACTGACATCTTTTTCAGGTCTAGAATATGTGACTCGCATCACAAATGAATGTGAAAAGAACTGAAGATCATTCCTGCCAGCAGCCATCCCCCTCTGTAGTAAGGCAATACTACTCCTAATTAATATTTATTGTTTATATATAATAGTAAGCAGATTTTAACGAGGAAACAGTCATGCTAAAAGGTAGCTGAAAATGGTGGCTTTTTTGTGACTTTAACTTTAAGTAAAGGAGCTGCATCTCGAGGCTTTTTATTTCAGATATTTAAAAACCGGGCTCCACGGTGGCGCAGCTGGTTAGCACTGTGGCCTCACAGCAAGAAGGTTGCCGGTTCGGTTCCTGGTGTGAGCGGGGCTCCAACCGGGATCCTTTCTGTGTGGAGTTTGCATGTTCTCCCCGTGTTAGCGTGGGTTCTCTCCGGCTACTCCGGCTTCCTCCCACAGGGAGCTACAGCTAATTTAAAGCCATTTTAAAGCAGTTGTGTCAGACCCACAAACAGATTTTAATCATGATGACAGTGACTGACCACCCTGTGTGTTTGCTGCTGCTTTTGCTGTGTATCCAGCAGGCAGACATTCTGTGTTGCAATCCCATCCAAACATTTTACAGTGATAAGCAATTTTGCAATCTGAGAACACGAGGACTATCACCTTGGCAGAACTATTTGTGTGGAAACATCATGACCCTGGAAGCGAGTCTGTTTGCGGGCGTGTAGAACATCATGGAGGTGATGGATCTACGCTCAGTAATGGACATTCCTGGAACCCAAATGGGCATTACCAGGTCACTAATAGAACTAGGTATCAGCTCCATGTCTCAGCCTCTGCCATGACTACGCTTTCACCTCAGCAGGCTCTCTGTGATGGACTCTGTATCGTCTCACACAATCTCAGTGATACCATGTGGCACCACTTAGGACTTGGACACGAGACATGACTTTGTTTCAGTTTTGTGTGTATGATTGTGTGTAAGTGTGTGAGTAACTGTGCATGTTTGGGTGTGTGAGAGAGAAAGAGAGAGAGATTGTGGGTCCAGGCTTTTCTTGGTTCAGGCTGCTTGTAATGGAAACAGAACCGTCACTGTTAGAGCAACAGTACCGCCGACTCAAACAGACATGAACATTTATTATAAGGACACAACCTCCACTGAGAGGGTTTTGTTTGTAGGTTTGCAAAACCTCTTTTAGCTTTACTGGCAGAAACATCACGCAGAAATCATGGAAATTGGAAATGTATAAGGGAAAACAGTTTTTTTATTTATATGAGATCCCAACTTTTCATCTATTTTGTATCACAAACAAGCATCTGATATTGTAAATAAATCAAAATAATTCACAAAAGCCTGCATGTTAATTACGATGTTATTTGTAGATAGATCTTCTACCTCCACAAACATCAGCCCACCTTTAGGATATTTATTAAATGCTGAGGCACCTCTGAAGTGAGAGCTGCAGCTATTGCTGGGGAATTGCAAATTTCAGATCCACAACCGGAATAAAATCAAAGGAAATTATACAAGAAGCATAATTTCTGAGTTGGTAATGCAAGCAATGTTGAGTTTTAACAATTACCATAAATTATTAGACATAATCCCCAATGCATAATATGTTTTATATGTTATTTCCTGATCTAGTAAAACAGTAGGTGACATATTTTCAGAGCATTTTCATTTAATTTCTTTTGTTCTGGTAGCAGATTACTGTATGTAATGAGTGATGAACACCACCGTTAGCAAGTATGCATCTGGAAACCAGTCTTGCTCAAACGAAGGAATGAGAGCATGACATTTTATTTCCATTTTGGTTTTTATGCAGTGCAGTTCCTGTCATGTCATGAACACTGCCTGACAAGTAACAACCAAGAACTATATTATCATCTCACAAATTACAACCACAGATTTAGTCACTATTATGTTGTGGAAATATGGATAAAGGCCAAGATTACACTTTGTCAAAGAGGTAGCAACGGAGCCATTTTTTCTCAATGTTTTGAATAAAAATGACTTAACTTCCACTTCTGAGGTACACTGAATGAACAAGAGACTCACAGATCTAAGTACTGTAAGAATAAGGAGGCAGGGGATAATCATTTTATTTAGCATGTGCCAATCGAATGCTCTTTCTCTCTGTTAATATATCATTTTGATATAAACGTAACTGAAAAAGAAAGGGCATGTTTTTAATAGAGAATATTTCAGGTTGTGAACGCACTGAACTTGCACTATTGCACACATCTTTTGGTTTTAATATACAGACTGTAGATCATTATCAATTACTGCCAACCTGAAAAAAATCAGAATTGGAATCATGCATCACTTTGCTTTGGACACTAGATTGTTGTCAAGTATTTATTTTTTAGTGTTCTACTTAATTTTGTCCTATGCCATTGTCTGGTACAACATTTACAATTCTTAAAGACAAAATACTTAAAGCAGATGTATACAGTTAAAAACAAGTGGGAAAAGATACGTCAGAGAAGGGGTCAAAATAAATAGTTGGATCTTTGTTAAAAAGAGTATCTATGTGTGTGTCAATACTGGACATAACATTCAGAGGATGGGCTGCTAAGTCAGCTCTGGTCCTCCCTGCTCCTGATCTTGCTCCACAGCTCAGCCTCCCAGTGTGTGTGCTGCGGACAAAGATATGATTCTCAAAGGGCCGGCACATTGCGGCTCAAAGGCTTCCATTTCTGCTTGCTCCTCTCAGTATCCCTCTGTCACATTTTTGCTGATGGAAAAAAAATAGCCAAGCTCAGACATCACAACATGCTGTAGCATTGACAAAATGACTTATTACTCTTTGCTGCACACTACCCTCTCCCTCCCCAGATTCATCAAAACCTCCTCTCAAAATGGCTGGCACCTCCTTGCGCTAGTCTAGCCTGTCACCCTTCCTCTGCAGTGACCTTGAGACAGAGATGAAGGCGTGATGGTGCTTCCATAACTGCTGCAATACAGTTTTTGTCCCTACATGATAAACGTACACAGCACCAAAATGGCTCTCACTTACACTGAGCAGGAGGAGGAAGGGGGCACACTATGCAGATCTACATCAATCAAAATAGGATTAGGGAGCTTCTCTGTGGTCCCTTCTATTTCTTGTTAACTTTAAGTTGCTGATGAAATACAGTGCTGTTAGGCAGTAAGGGGTTGCAGAGTCACCATTAAACCATTAAACATCACTACTTTATTTCAGAACTCATGAATCAATATATTTTTTCAAATAAAACTAACTTTAATGGTTATCATTTTATCTACAAGCAGCCAATCTCTGATTGAAAACACTTTTTTCAAGTATTTATTGTAAGAGTAGTGCATGGTTATGCACAGTGACAAGGAGTGTTTCTGGCAGCAAGATACTCAGATTAAATGACGTGACAATGTGTGAAACAGAACTGTCTGCTGTGATCAGCCACCTCCATGGGCAAAATGATCCACCCCCTTCTGTGAATAAACTTGTGACCAGTCACATGGCCCATCGAATGTCATTCTTTCATGTCCTGGTGGAATAGGGATGCAGACAAACTGCATGAATTCTTAATCGAATAAAAACTGGGAGTGATATGAATGGAAGGCAATCGTCCTGACCGTGCTGACTTAAGGCATTTGCTTCTTTCCATGTTACAGCTTTCTGAACATCAGCCATCTTTACTGTCCACCTTCATCCTTAGGTCTGGAAGTTAAGGTTGAAAAACCAAATCTGCATCCTGTGCTGAGCACTTTTAGGCCACTTTTTCAAATTAGACTGAAAGTCTGATCAGCTGAAAGCATGCTCACTTTCCACAGCCATGAGGGGGAGATCAGGGGGTCCCAGCGCAACGAGGTCAGACCCCATCCAAATTCTGTCTAAAACAGCTCTCTGACCACCTGAGCCTCTCTGCGATGTGTGTCCGCCTGCTGGCAGCCGAGTCAGGCAGCACAGAACCAATCCATTGCTTCACACCAGTTCAACATCTACTTGTACTTGTAGTGTCAGCTCACACCTTTTCGCCTCTCACCACTTGCTTTTTTTTTTTACCTGCACCAGCGATGATGTCAGCCAATTTTCCTACCATAGAAACTCTGAAGCGTATTTTACCACAAAAAAAAGTCAAAATGACTCAAGAAGGAGTTGGGCATTCCCATGGCAACCAGGTCCTGTGGTATAGGCAGTAATATCAAGCCAAGCCCAATGCCATTTGCATACAAATTGCCCAGCTGGTACCTTGTTGTTATGACAACGGCACACAGCTCCCAGAATTCATTTGGAAGTGAAATACAAAAAGAAACAGCCACTGAGGAGCACTGCCATTGCTGAAAGTCTTTTTTCTGTTGTCTCTGACATTTCTGACATTATGTTTACATATAAATCCAGTCATCTAGAACACATACATGCACACCCCCAAGACTAGAGTATATGTCAAACTTGCTACTAAGTGCTGAAACACATTATTAATACAAAACTATTACAAGAGTAATTTGAGTCTTATAGGGAATTTTTCTCAGACTATTTGTTTATGATGCTCTCTTTTGCTGTTGTTAATTTGCTTTACAACCAACACACCTATCCCAGTAAGCCATCCTTCCTCTTGGTTAACCGGATTTTGCAAACCTGTGTAATTCCTTGCAATGAGCCATGCCAGATTCTTTGAGCAAGGGGAAGAAAGTTAACTTTGCTGACAGCACAGTGTCCTCTACTGGCAGGAGTGTGGCAGGAAGTTTACACAACTGCCCATCTGGCCATACGGATAATATTTAGTTCAAGGGCAAGTGAGCTGATGCTTTTCCGTAGTCATCCTGGCTCAGTTTACTGGTCAGTCACACTGCCCTGCATTGGGCTTTGTGAGCGTTCTGTGAACTATTTATTACAGCGCCCCCCATGAGACTTCAATTTAATCATTGGCCTCTGTACAGCTGTCAAACCATCGCAGGCTAATCAGTTTCCCCCACAGGGAAACAAAGCAAAGGCGCTCCTGCTTCCAGCACTTGCCCCGAGCTAATCTGTAGGTAATGTGAACCCTCACCTTGGCATGCACATTTAACTCTGTTGCCCACCCCCCATCCCCAAAGCATGTTAATGATGGGCAAGAGCCCCAATGATTGTTCCGTTACAGATTGTTAGAGACAACCGGTGCAAACTATCCCAGCTCGGATTGAAAGGCCTGTATCAGCAACAGTTCAACAACACAGCAAGATATGTGCTTGTTTGTGTGTGTTGCAACCTCTACCTCAGGGTGGGAACAGAAGGAAGGTGACACGTTGTGCCTCTCCAGCATAAAAATGGGATCTTCTAGCCGCTGGCTCTACAGCATGACAGTTTAGTAAGTTTCTTCCCCCTGAACGTGCAACCCTTCCCAAGGTCACAACTTGCCTGCAGCTCCTTTCTATACTAAAACAGCATCCTGCTCATTTGTCACTTACCATCCAATTCAACATGGCAACTCGATGGGGACTTTGTGGAGCAGGGAAGATCAGCCATGACTTCAGCGTGGCCATGAAGACTCTTCCCTCTGAAAATCATCAGGTACAAAACATGTTCTCTAAATTGCCATTATTTCGAACAATAACTATTCTGGACTGTTCTACAGAGTGTGTGTCATTTGCTCTTTTGGTACAGATAGCAGCTATTGCATCAAGGAGCATGGAGCATACTAAAGATTTTGCTAAGATACACCCATATTCCTAAAGCATATGGCAGCTATGAGGAGCTGGCCAGGGACCCAGATGTCGGTGAGTTAAGAGCTCACAGTAACCCGGCTGCGTGGGCAGACATTTTGGTGTTTTGATGTCACAGTGTGAAGATGAAGATGAAACACCTGTGTCCTCACAGATATTGTCTACCTGGGGGTGCTGCACACAGAGCACTGGCAAGTTGGTCTGCTGTTCCGCGAGGCTGGAAAGAATGTGCTGTGTGAGAAACCCTTCGCTATGAACTCCAGACAGGTGAAAGACCTTGTTGCAGCAGCCAAGAAAAACAATGTTTTCCTGATGGAGGTAAGGTAGACCTTTGCTCAAGGCTGACTTATTGACAGACAATACAGGTGATTGCATTGGTAGCTTTTGTGCTATCATAATTTGAAATACTGAAATGGTACTTTGTGATAAATACTGGAAATGTTTATCACATAAAAGTGCATTTTCAATGCTATTAATATTTTGAACTCAGTCAATCTGTAATAAAGCAGAATAAGATGAAAGTGCAATTCCTCAGCCTAAATTAGCATGACAGTTTTTCTACAATAAGATGCAAACATATTCATACTGTTGTCAGAGGAGTTGTTTTGCATGTGATTCACACAAGCTTCATTATAGCTTTTCTTTATTGTTGAAATGTTTTTCAGCTTTGGTTCTGTCCACTGAAAAAGTTTTGACTTTTAAACTAATTTCCACCCAATTTGGAAAGATATCTTCTCAACAAAGTCCAGATAACTTTCAAAATTTGATTTAATCTAAAACCAAGACCCATTCTGAGAAACAAAAAAAAAAACAAATAAATATTGAAACCCCACAAATTCTGCCCCGTTTTTCCATAAATTTGTTAAACAAACAGGCAGAGATAACCTCCATGGTGTGGAGGTAATGACAAACAGTAACAGTCTAGTTTGTGACAGATCAGTTTCTGCAGGGTCACTGCGATCATTTACAAAAACACAAAGGTAGATGTGTGCTATGTATTTTGGTTGAATGAAGACAACTTTTAGGTATGGAGCTTGCCCTTAGCTTAGCTTAGCATAAGTCCAGAACCCAAAAACAGCCAGTGTTGCTTTGCATGACATGCTGCATTGAAAGTATATTGACCATTATGTTAAACTATGTAACCATTTAATTATACAAAGAACACGGTAAAAGCTAACAAATCTAACAACATTTTACCTAGTGATGTCCAAAAAGGCTTTTTTACCAATAGCAGATAAACTGATTTTGTCAAACTCAATTTCTGAATCCAATATCACACCAGTTGGAACAAGTTGCCAAACAAATAAATATATCTTTAAAACTGTACATGACATTTAGTCATTTTGAGAAGAATTTGATAGTATAACCTGTAGATTACATGATAAATTGTTTAGCATTAAAAAGTGAAAAACAATGCTGGTAATTTCCAATGTTGCATTTAAATGCTGATATCAGCAGGTAATGTTATGTCAGGATTATTGAACACCTCTTATTTAAAATGTAGAAGCAAATGTGAATTAGGTATAGCTTTATAGCATCTTGTTGTATAGCAATGTATAGCTTGTTGTCCTTACACAGAGTGAAACTGCCCTTTTTTTCCACAAGTCTAAACTAAGCTAACAATCTGCTATACTAAGTGCTCTTTGCTTGACATTTAATGTAGAGCTATGAGTATTTATGATCTGATCCAACTCTGAGCAAAATAATTATTAATTTCTAAGATATAAAAATGTTGTACATCTGCTGTTTGGAGAAATTTGTTGTGGAAAACTACCACATGTACACATTTGTAGCCCAGGAGGCTGTGGTGTGCTAGCTTTATTCATGGTTCATTGTGTACATCTGCCACAGAGTCAAATAAGTGAAGAGCTGTGCTAATAAACTGCTGCTCAGGTGAAACTTCACTATAAACTCCTGTAGTAATGTGATGCTGTCTGCTCTGTCCCTCCCAGGCCATCTGGTCCCGCTGTTTCCCTGTACACACTGAGGTGTGCAGGCTGCTGGCAGAGCAGACAGTAGGAGAGGTGAAGCTAGAGAAGGCCTACTTTGGCTCCCCTCAGCTCCACATCCCTCGCTCAGTGGAAAAGGAGCTGGGCGGAGGAGCTCTATATTGGAGTGTACTGCTTGCAGTTTGTGCTGATGGTGTTTAACGATGAAAGGCCAGAGTCCATCCAGTCCACAGGAGTGCTGCTTGACTCCGGTATATCACACAGGGTCATGCAGCACAAGTGGGATGATGACTACTATCATTAACCACACAGCATGAATCAGTAATCACAAAATGTGACTCACTGTAAAGGAGGGAAAAAGAGGACTGGAGTCCTTAGTGTGTCATAAGAGAAACTTTCAGAGAAATTCACTTATAAATAAACCTCAAATGTAAACACCTCAGGGCAGAATATCTCCACACAGAAAATCCAAGACTTATTATGAAAATGTCAGACTAATCCAAATCCCCCTCAGAGAATACAGTAATGCTGGCAGGAGAATATGTAACTGCATGCTGCACAAACGATATCCTGCAATGTAAAGCCATCACACTGTACACGATATGGGTATTTTTTTCCCTTTATGTCAACTTAATAAGTATCTGGAAAACAAATGTTCCTTTCATTAAAAAAATCATCTTACTAAAGCTGGAAAGAGCTGAACTGAAATAACCACAGCTATCTGATGCACCGTTGTTATGCATTTATTAGCATTTTGCATTGACTTAAAGCATCAAATATTTGGCAGGAGTGGATGAGTCAGTAGTTGTTGTGATGAAATTCTCCAGGAAGAGGATGGCTTTCTGTTTCTTTTCAATCGCTGCACGGCTTCCAAATGATGCTGTCATCAGTGGCACCAAGGGCTCCATTAAAGTATGCTAAACCCATGTCCCACAGGAACATGTTTAAGGAATACGAACGCTAAACTGAATAAGCTTTGCATTTAATCAATCTGAATTAATCAGACATTAAATACTACCAACTACATCAGATGATATACAAGTTAAGTGACTGCATCTATTTTAAAATACACCTTATTTTTTGTTCCTCAGGTTCTTGGACCCATGCACTGGCCCACCACACTCATGGTGAACGGCAAAGAAAGCGAGTATCCTCTTCCTGAACCGTGTCTCCCTTTGAATTTTACCAACAGCACCGGGCTTCGCTATGAGGCAGAGGAAGTGAGGCAGTGCCTCCTTAAAGGTAGATCATGATAAAAGGAAACTTGTGTTTTTGTCTTCACAAAGATGAACTTATTTCAAAGGTGAGGCCAGTTCTGAAGGGAAGAGACTGCAATTCAGTGAAACGGTTACATTCTTGGTGCTTCTATTAATGTTTAGTTCAACACAAATGCAAGCATCAGAATTGGTCCCGCTATAAGTCCTTGGAGTGTCCTCTATAATATGTATTATTACAGGCTTGTTGTTTGTGCTTCTTATCACCATTTGCATAATCTTTTCATCCCTGCTTTACCACACTGTATGCCTCATTATGAATATGTACATAATTTAACTGTGGTTGTGCTCAGATGCCTGTCCCTCTTTCTGATGTTCCCAATTAACAACCAATGTTTATCTGCAGGACTTAAGGAGAGCCCACGGATGCCTCTGGCCGACTCTGTCTTAGTGACAGAGATCATGGATGAAATCAGGAAGCAGGTGGGAGTTGTCTTCATCCAGGACAGCCAGTGACATCACAGAGTTGTTTCACTTGACCCACAGTAAACCTACTCAGATGGAACGGAGAGAGCTGCTTAAGGGAAAAGCTTTGAATCACTGGAATAAGCAGATCACGCATGGCATCGTGGGACGAAGCCTGAGCAGAAGCAGGAGCCATCAATCGAGCAGTTCTGACTGGGATTTACCATTTAATTCATGATCAGTAGATTATCAGAACATGTAGGGGTAATTAAAGGGGTTTTATTTTTGCTCCACATGCATTTTTTTAATCCGGATATCCTCTTGATAATTCCAAATATTTTATTCAGCTACAGCTAATTTTAGATTGCACTGATTGAGAGTTCAGAGGAAAAAAACATGTCGTAAACCAAATAAATCACATTGTAAACAAATGAAGCAACCATGTTGTGTATCACCATCCTGTAATGAAGTCCTGGACCTTTAAAGACCAACCTAGCTGTCGCTATAAGGTGTGTGATTGATGAATCCAATAAAGAACTGATTGTGAAAACTGTGTTTCATTTCAAACAGCAACGGCTGGATAGGGGGAAGAGACTGAGTGGCACATTGGAATGAAGGTGTTCTGTCATGTCTGACCCTTGCAGCAGTGTACAAATAGATTCAAAAATAGGTTGCAGTGTCTGCTTTTCAAGGTTGGGACAAAGAAAGGCTCTGTGAGTCAGCAAAGAGCACGGCTCATTTAATACTTGCTCTCAACCTTTTGGACTCGCAGGACATCTAAAACTGGAAGATGTTTCCCTGATACATCCCATGAATACCAAGTGAAACATTTCAATCTAATAATGCCATTTCTGTTCCTTATTGAATTTTTTTCTTGATTAAAGAGGAACTCAGATGTTCTTTCCATGCCACCACAGTGCCATACTGAGCTGCATTTCAGAACCACTCAGCTTCAAAGTGGATGGTGATAAACCAATAAAAGTGTTCCTAAAATAATCCAAAAAAACATATTCCTCGCATTCATTTTGTTGATGTTTTGTTTATATTGAAAAATAAACGTTACCTAATTAAAGTATGAAACTCTTTTGCATTTAAATTGTGTATCAGATTTGTTATGCATATAAATTAAACAAGCATAAATCTCTTTAATGACTACAACGAGCCGATTATTAAACGTTCAGAGATTTATGTGCAGTTGAAAATGATTATCACTTATCTTAAAAAGTGTTTAAATACAAAAGATTATATGAAATTACATTTTGCTGTTACATTTTAGCCTGCAGAGCTTGTGAAATGCTCTGGGCCTTAGAGATATGGTACCAAAAAGATACATACACCTGGATAACATGGTTGACAAAACAAAAGTAAGCTTAAATTATTTAGTGGAAAATAAAAAGACTCAAACAACATCTAGAGATAACATCTTACAAACATAACATCTTATTTGAGGAGGAAAACATACATTTGATGGATAGTGATGCAGACTATAAAAGTGAGCAAAAAGGAGTTTGCTAAATTGTCCAAATTAAACTAAGAGAGATCATAACCAAAGGAAAATGTGTGAACCCACAATTGACCATCAGACCGCAGATAAAACAAGCTATAGACTAATAACATAAGTAAGAGTGGCTTTAGCTGTATTGTTCACACTGTGATGCTGCAAGGTCCACATCACAGTTCTGGGATAATGTGACCATTTCAATGTATCCAATGGGAGCTGTCTACATGGACCAAAGTGGAGCTTTCATTGGGAGTTACAGGCTAAATGAGAAATGGTATTCTTCGTTTTATTGTTGTTATTATTATTATTTCTTATTTGTTTGGTCTTTTGTTTGAACACCACATTCATGCTGCACTGTTAACTGTAACGTATGAAGGAAAAATAGCGCGTTAAAATTGATACTCTGTCTCCACCTAGCGGCAGAGAACAGCTACTGCTGATTATTTTAAAGTCAGCTACCCAGTCTGCTTAGACACTTGATCCAACATGGCAACCAGGTGGGGAATTTGTAGCGCTGGGAAGATCAGTCATGACTTCACTGTGGCTCTGAAAACTCTTCCTCCTGAAGACCATCAGGTATTTTTTGTTTGCAGCAGGAACAGACACAAGCTGACGCCATGATTCAGGATTTTAAGCTAATCAGTCATCTTCCTCTTTTCCCGATTGACTGACTACTTTCATGCACTTTCTAAGTTCTGTTAAAGCCGTTTTTGTTCGTTTTTTAGACTCCGATATTGACTTAGAACCAGCAGCTGAATAAATCAAATAAATAAGGTCAGCGACTTTGCTAACAAACTGCACGTCGTAGTCGACATTTCTTCAGTCAGGCTTTACACTGTTACCGTAAATCATGATGTATGTGACCCTTATGTTCCCAATTCTTATACAGCTATTTTACGAATGAAAACGTTTGAAAACAAATAAGAAATTTGACACTTTGAAAAACAGACTCATGTTTGTTATGTATGCTTGTTGCACCTACTGGATGTGACAGCTTTGCACTAAGAAGAAAGTGTACTTAACGAGGTAAGACTTAAAGCTTTGCTAGAGGTGGTTAAAGATACGAGCGACACCAGGGAGTGCTTTAAATCCTCTGTGACTGTATTTACAGGTTGTGGCCGTAGCTGCTCGCAAGTTGGAGGACGCTCAGGAGTTTGCCAAAAAGCACAGCATCTCTGCAGCATATGGTAGCTACGAGGAGCTGGCCAGAAACCCAGACATAGGTCAGTGTCTGCCAGAGGTTGTGGGCGAGTTTTTTTTTGCCCTTTACTACTTCTGCTTTGCACACCAAGTGTTTCCATGTGTACAACTATAGGGGTCATACTTTTGTTTCAATTTGACCAGCAGTTATTTCCATTTCCTGTCAATATTCCAGTCTGTTCCAACACACCGTCTCCTCCTACCAATATTCTCTGGTCTATATGTGTGTGTGTGTGTGTGTGCGCGTGTGCAGATGTGGTGTATGTTGGGGTTATCCACCCGTACCATCTGAAGGCCTGTCTGCTCTTTACCAATGCCAAGA
>JBAMHV010000001.1:23502830-23523197 GCA_037177535.1 Pseudomugil gertrudae
GGAGGTGAAAGAGATCCTGGACTCTGCAAAGAGGAATGACGTCTTCCTCATGGAGGTGAACATGGAGCCGGCCTGAGAATAAAAGATTCATGATGGGAGTTCAGTCTTACAGCAGGAAGTCAATATTTTTACATGCCTATTGAAACATTTATAATCAATTTAGTGGTTCTAGCTAAAATCTAAATTAGCACCTTTCAAGTTTTTATCTGTGAGAAACGTAAACATATTTGTAGTTGTAGCACATATGGCAGAAACATGGCTATGAGTAGAACACCTGCTATACATTTTTCCAGGCTGTTTGGACTCGATTCTTTCCTGCCTACGTGGAGATCAGACGACTACTTGCTCAGGGGGAGCTGGGCGAAGTGAAGATGGTCAGATCAGAGTTTGGTGCACCAGTGACACATCTACCAAGATTAGTGGAGAAGGAGCTGGGTGGAGGCGCGTTACTAAATATCGGCATGTACTGCCTGCAGCTGGTACTCATGGTTTACAACGGAGAGAAGCCAGAGAGCATCCAGGCCACCGGGGTTTGTCTAGAAACAGGTAATAAATTATGTTGCAGCTTCCAAGAACATACCTTTAGCCACTGAGAGCATGAGGTTGTGTCCTCAGGTTAGCAGCTTTGTGACACGTAAGGAGATTATACTCACATTTATTGTAAAACACAGCACAGAGCGATCACAGCACAGCAAGGATGGATGGAGAAAAACCAGTGAGGTAAACAGATTAAAATGATGAATCAATAAGTAGTTGTGGTAAAAAAAAATATATATATATAGCTACCACCCAACCTTGAATCCCTCATCTGTGTCACAGTTGCGCCTCTGCTTCTTCAACACACACAAAGGAGTGCCATGCACTTCATCTCCATCTTTATGTCTCCTATAAATAAACAGGCTGGTTAAGTTTTATTGATATATTGGAAGTGTAAGAACTTGTTTCTCTGGTCTGATCAAACTGTGTGTCATGTCTGGAGTAAAACCAGCAAAACTTTTATTTAAAATCTTTTCAGGCTTCTCCTGGTCACGGGCAAGTAGCCAGTTTCATCATAAATAACACAATGCAGACACACCGTTTACAACATAAACGCATAAGCTACAAATAAACATCCTTTTACACATCAAAAGCATTAATATATGAATGTAAATACAGTTGTGTTCAAATTGATAGAAGTGTTTTTTTAAATGTGAGTAAAGCTCAAAAACAACTTTGATGCCACCTCACAAGTTTTCTACTGAATTAAAGTCCTGGGCTGGCCACTCCATAACCTTAATTTTGTTGGTCTGGAACCAAGAAACTGCTCACTTACTGGTGTGTTTCAGGTCGTTTCTTGTTAAAACACTCATTTTAAGGTAATTTCCTCTTCAGCATAAAGCAGAATGACCTCTTCCAAGTATTTTTGATGTAAGCAAATTGATCCATGATCACCAATATGCGCTAAATAGACCGATAGATCAACACCAGAGAAACAGACTCATATCATGAACTGTCTCCATTTTCTGTAAGTGGCAACAGAAATGTATTCATTACACAGTTGTGTTCAAAATAATAGCATTGCAACACAACTAACCAGATAAATCCATGTTTTTGGTATAAATATTTAATGGCAAATTTACCAGTATGTGTGGTAGAGTCAGAGCGATAGGGGGATGTTTCTTTGACTATGGTGTAACTGTCATTACTTTATTAACTGCAGGTTGAATAGAGGCATACATATTTATTGCCACACATACTTACCTTTTAATATATTTAAAACTTACTTGAATTATCTTGTAAGGTCGGTTTAAGTTTAGTAAGAGGTGGTAATTTTGCCAGCTTCACATTTCATTGGCTCCTCACAGGACATGCACATTATCTGGAAACTGGGAAATTTGTTTTTTTTTTTTTTTAATTATTGTCACAAAAATGTACTTTTGTCTTTCAGACACAAATTTGTTTTTTATGTGTCATTTTAGGAGTGGATGAGACTGTGGTCGTCACTCTGAAGTTCTCCAAAAACAGACTGGCAGTGTTTACCTACTCTTCAAGCATACATCTGCAGAATGATGCCATTATTGTGGGAACAAAGGGCACAATCAGGGTAAGCCATCAAAGGAGGATTGTTTTAAGTCCAAATGACCTGAAACTGTGACATGATTGTGTGAAAACATTTGTGTCCCTCTTTTTGTTTTAGGTCCCACCGCGGATGTGGTGTCCCACATCATTAGTGGTAAATGGGAAGGAGATCCAGTACCCAGTGCCAGAACCCTTTTTGTCTCTTAACTTCTCCAACAGCACAGGAATGCGTTATGAAGCAGAGGAGGTCCGACGGTGTTTACACAAAGGTAGTAATATGCATTAAATGTGTGTTAGTTTTTTTAGGCCATAGTTATTTTCTGACAAGTCATGCATAATTTCACCACTAGGAAGCAGCACAAACTCATCTGGACTCATCTGTGTGATTTTCCTTACAGGGCGGAAGGAGAGTGCAGTAATGTCCCACGCCGACTCTCTTCTGTTGGCCGAGGTGGAAGACGAGATCCGCCGGCAGGTGGGAGTTGTGTACAGTCAGGACTGCCAGTAAATGTTTAACATGAACACTGTGGCAAAGACGCAGTTAAAAAAAAAAAGTACCTCTTTATTATTGTGCACCCAATTCTATTTATGATCCCTTAAAAGCAGGGGTGCCCAAGTCCAGTCTTCTTAATCTACCATCCTGCCACACTTTTCTCCAACACACCTGAATCTGATTACCTAATCGTTTCTTCTGCACATCATCCAGCTCTGCAGAGGCCAGGCAACAAGCCCTTCATTTGATTCAGCCGAGATGAAAAAGGGTTGCATTGAAAAGTTGCAGGATGTTAGATCGAGGACTGAACTTGGGCAGCCCTGGTTTAAAGGCTCTTTAGTACACTGGATTAACAGCAATGATATGCACTGCCACTTTGTGCCCTGAAAATGTATCAACTTGTACTCCATCTGTAGGGATGGAACCTTGTGCGTAGGACTTTGGATTTCATCAAAATCAGTTGATTTTGCTCTCAATAACTTGTCATGTCAAGATAATGACGAACTATTAAAGAGAAAATGGTTTTATTATATTGACACGGATGTTACCTTGTGGCCTCCTGACTTCCACATGTTAAACCTCAGAGTACTTTGTTTAACTACACACTTCACTGTATTATGAAATAAAACTATCATTTTCCGACTAATCCTTCACTTTCTAAGAAGTTATTGCAATAACATTTAAACTGAACATTCATGACACAAAACATTTCCATACCAAGATCAGTTGGTGCTCATTTTATTTATTGATGGTAATTCAGTCTTGTGGGATAGCTAAATTACACCAGTTAAGCATAATACCCCTTTACATAAAGTTAGTTCTTAGTTCACCTTAGCAATCAGTAGCATGTTAGACTCATGAGGACAGCTACAGTGGGTCACCAACATAGGAGATAAGGAAGATGCTTCTACCCATCAGTCACTTTAAAAAAGGACAGAGGTTAAGCTCATCATCATTTATCTGAAAAAACAAAGTGCTCAGTCATACTCAACTTCAGTGAACCACACCAGATTCATAAGTTCCAACTTAGATTTGATGGAAATGGAAATAAAGGCTTTATGACACAACAACAAACACAGTAACTTACTCATACACCTTAGGATTAGACATCCAAAACTAGCTTGTTTTATACAGTCAAAGAAAATATATAAGTAGAATTGGATGTCCCAAAGCAAAGGTTCACCTTTCCCAAAAGTCAAGTATAATATAGAATGTAACATGTTAGGAGTGCAACACTAACATACACTGAAACACAGTGAAAGCTGGCATATAAGAGAACACTTCATACAGACAACACTACAGAGGGATGTGATTGGGTGGAAGGCTGGAGTTCAGTCTGGGCTGCAAAGGGAGCCCTTTGTTTAAGGGTGCCAACACTTTGTTCATCATACTGGCAGGAGTGTAATTAGTAAACTGTTTCAGTGCTAAAGATGTACAGTTAAGGTAAGCTGGTGCCAGTACCACCAATCACACCCAAACAGCCAGAATTATGTGCGACAGGCCAGGATGCATCCGTCCATGGACTTGCCTTTTTAACAGAACAAGTGAGAATAAACAGCAGTTTGTAGTCAGGGTGTATTGATCTGAGGCCCTGAAGATTGGTATGACTGAAGGAGAGACAAATAGAGAAGGAGGAATGGAAATAAATGGAAAAAATGTCACTCCCACTCCAATCAGCTCTTGGGCCGTTGCGGCCATGCCCCGTCTTACAATCCGTTGCATTTTCACCTAAATGCCAAATACTGGAGTGGGAGCCAGGGTGTTGCATGAAAACAGCATAAGCAGGAGTGAGATTAGGAGAACTATGATGGAGCAATGAAAGTGATGGGAGGAAGCGTGGCAGCCATGTCGGCTGTTCAGGGCACAAGAACAACACGCATGGTGTTGGTGTAACCAGAGCCGGGACGCCAGCCGGTCAAGACGATGACGACGTCACCCTCTTTGAAGAAGCCTCTGATCTTGCCTAAAAAGATAAGAGAAAATGTTTGTCATTTCACATAAAAAAGGAGGTTGAACCGTGTTCTGGATCAAAGCTTCAGAAATTAATCCACATTATTTTATACATTTATTTTAGTGTCAGTGTAAACTCAAAGTGGTCATGGTGCTTACCCATTTCCATTGCAAAATTGACCCGCATGTCAACGTCTTCTGCCCACACACTGTTAGAGGGCTTGGTGTAGAGGACGGGGAAGATTCCACGGTACAGGTGGGCCTGGCGAGCTGTCTGGGCATTACGAGTCACAGCAAGGATAGGAGCACGGGGCCTGTACCTAGAGATCAGGTGGGCAGACCTGCAGAGAAGCAGAAATGCAGCTGAGCACAAAAACACCGCACTTTGTGGAGAGTTCAATGTAAATGGATCATTTAAAACTTTCAGTTGTGTGTGTTATGTGACTGAACTTATTGGGACACATGGTCTGATTAATGCATGCTCTTAGGCTAATAACCCACACATGTTTCAAATCTCTGTCAAGCATATAAATTAAAGGCTTTTTGGGAAAAGTAGGTGAGGGCCATGAAATTATACGACTAAAACTATTAGCATAGATGGGATGGCTGACATTTAAAGCAGTTTGTCATCATCCTACAGTTTCTCTACTGTTAGGATTTTATGCAGACATGTAACATGCGATATACTTCTATTAAAACGTAGATAAATTAAAAATGTTTCTGCACGAGTTGTTGGAGTTGGACAGTTCTGACCACTTTGCAAATATGTGGAAGTGGTCTACATTTGAGACTTTTTTCCTCCAATTGTGGAGAAATTTGTTAAATAATGGCTTGTTTAAACATAATTTGGAGTGACACCCTGTAGATTCACACACTTTCCCCAAGAATAGAAATACATCTTATAGAAAACTTTATTTTTTAGGACAACCAGTCCTTCTGATTATTTAAATTTATGTAATTAACCCTACGCAAACAGAAATACTTTGCACCCCATGCACAAGTGTTTCAGATATTTTGGCACATGTTGACTTCTCATGTTTTGAAGGCCCATATTAAGCTTTAGATTCCAAGTACCACAATCTCAAAAGTTATAGTAAAATACACCAAGTTTCCCACTCTGTGTTGTTTAAATGCCAGCACAGCTCTGAGAAGTTAAAACAGACAAATTATCAGACAACACTTGCTGTATAAAGTGCAGAGGTACTGTCAGTAACCCAGCTGATGTCCACTAAATGAGATTCAAGTTAGAGCAGTCAAGACTCAAAGATGCTGAACATGGAAATGTACTTCTCTAGAAATGGTTTTAATGTTGTCATGCTATTAATCCCAGATTGACAGAGAAGTTGGCAAGAAAAATGCTGGTGATAATAGATGCAGAGCATCCATGATGTTTGAAAAGAAATCAGTGTTACGTTATGTATGTAAAACTGTACTTTACCATCTTCTGCCTGAAGTTAATCCACCAAGACGACAAGCAAGAGAATGCTTCATCATGCGTTTTGAGCAGCTCATATACACAGATTTTTCTACAAGCATGAGTGATGTCAGCAGTCTCACGAGTGGACACCTGAACTGGGTACATGACATTCCCCACAAACACCACTAATTACTTGCTGTCTCCATACACCTTGTATATCCACTCACATCACTCTCATTCACACACACACAGCCAAAGGAATGAGATTTTTGGGAGCATAATGATTGAAGTCATGCTAACAGGGCGGTCATGTATTTGGCAGCACCTTACCTTTAAGACCAGGATCGCTTCACCCTTGCACCTCTCTTACCTCCCAGTCTTTGTGAGAACAATGATGGCACTAGCGCAGCATTTGAAGGATGACTCCACAGCTCCAGCAGCTACAGCATCTGAAGGGTCTCTGGTAACGTGGGAATGTCTCCTCAGTTCCTCGAACAGCTGCCTGTGGAAGGTGGCGGCCTCGGCCTCTCGTGCTATCTGAGCCCCGAAGGGAAGGGTGGGCCGGGGGTTACTCTCAATCACACTCCACAATGGCACATTGAGGCACTCACACTCTTAGGAGGGACTGGCAAACATGTGGCTAGACTCTTTGTTAAATAAAAAGCAGTCAGTGAAATCATTTGGAGATGGCCAAGAGTAGAAATGAAGGTGGGTGGATTAAATATTTTTTAGAACTAGATGTCATATCAAAATTTGCACAATAAATAAACAAATGATTAAAATATTAAAAAAAACTGTCTAGCTGAAGTGTTTGCCAGCCCTCCCAGTTGCTCCTTTTTCTTAATCCCTGACTGGCCCTGCTCTCCATCTCTCTTCAGTGACCTCCATGTGGTGTCAGAACCAGATAACCTCCCTACCTTCCAGAGCCAGTGAGCACAATCATCGCAGAGGCTAAGCTCTTAAAGGATGCCTCGACAGCACCGATTGCAATGGCCTCAGCGGGGTCTTTGCAGTGCGGCGTGGAACGACGCAGGTCCTCAAACACCTGCCGGTGGAACATGGCTGCCTCGGCCTCACGAGCAATCTGGCACAAGTCAGGGCAAGATTTATCGAGCGAATGCATTTCCACACCAGATGAGGAAATAAAGAAGAACCAAGACAAGAAGGGAGAAAAGACAGGGGAAACAAAGATGGAGAAAGTTAAAGAGTCAGAAAAACAAAAGTGAAAGAGAAGAAGGACAGAACGAACAGTTAGAGAGGAGAAATATTGTTGAAATGATAAAAATTATTGGCATGATGTTACATTTCTAACTGAAATACAGCCTAATTTGAGGTTAAAGCAACTGCACAGCAACATGGGCAAAGAACTATTAATTATATCTAAAAACTCATTAGCTTTTTAAAACCATAAAAGAAAAAGAAAAAAGGAGGCTCTCAAAAAAAGTCCAGCTTGTGCTAAATGAGAGGCAAAAACAAGCAAGAGTTTAGATGCCACACTGCACAAAGTTTATTAGATAGTTAAAAACAGACAGGAAAAAAGAAGCAGATGGATTTTTAGTAATACTGGCTTAAAGGTTAGTCAGTGCTGTTTTTCTGTTCCCCAACTACGACTGGCTTAAGACCAACAACAGTGTTTCTTTACTCTGAGGCATCAGACACCACTTCAGTTCAAGCTCTATGCAAGCAGCATAAAAACTGCTGAGTCACAGACATCTGCACTGCATCTACAGAAACTAGCAAAGGAAGACTTGAACAGTGTAGCAAGACAGCGATGAATGCTCTGTTCATCTATGCAATGTTAACGTTGATGGAAGCACTTATTAAAACTAAATTATTTTGAACAATATTGTGATACCTTAAAAATGGGTTGTTGTTATCTGTCCCTGACTCAACAACTGTGAATCAAGAGAGCCTCATTTAAAGCAAATGCGGTTTTTAAGGTCAGTGATTATTACCTGTTATGCATTTTGTAGAAAATGTGATTTTCTTTTGTGCCGTCCCTAAAATTAGCCATTTTCACCATTTCACTTTGAATATCAGACCTGATTAAAAACACCAGACGTATACAGTGTGTATTCAGGTGATAAAGGATTGAAGCAGATTAGTTTAGAGATTCCATGAAACCAACCAAGAAGTGCTTCAGAACAGCGGCTATAGTGTGTTTATTAGGTAAAGAGGTGTAGGCAACAGGCATTCACCTTAGTTTGGAGCAGGCATACCCACAAGCCATTTAGGTAGGAAACAACCACATGCATAATGCAAAGAGTTTGCAGCAGGCCATCTGTTTAAAGGTTGCACAGAACTGGGATTAATCACTAGAGGTTAAAGTTCTTGCAAATTTGGGCTTTTTCAATACAATTATCCTCAAGTGATTAGGTTTTGTGATTGATGTCCATTTAATCATTTTTTTCTTCTCATTATGTCTAACTGAACATGAATATTTTATAAAATCACTAGAACTAGAAGTATCACTCCAGCTGACACCAGTTTTCAGTTTGGCCAAATAGAACAGAAAGAAGCTGCAGCATCAATGTGCAAATGAATAGAAATCAACAGATGTGTTCAGAAGACAGAAAATCTGGAAAAAAAAATCCATCTCCAAAAAGCTGCCGTTTTATTTTCTTTAACCTCTTTCTTATATTCTATTTAAAAACTGCTTTCATGCAATCTCATGCAAACATAGTTGATGTCTAATCATTGAGTCATGCCAATTTAATTTGATCTTGAATAGTTTTCACATTGCTACTATTGTTAATGTACAAAAACTCACCATGTGCTGTGTGCGAACGGCTTCCAGTGGGTAATCACCCTTGGCAGTCTCCCCACTCAGCATGATGCAGTCAGCTCCATCCAGAACAGCATTAGCTACATCACTGCCCTCAGCACGGGTGGGTCTGGGCTTCTTAATCATGCTCTCTAACATCTGAGAAGTTTAAGAAAATGAGGAAATATTTTTGCCTAAAAGTTGGCACAATTTTTTCCATTATCTACAAAATCTTCTCTACTGGAATAAATCTTGTTTAGCAAAACTGAATTGTGTGTTATCGGACCTGGGTGGCACATGTAATTGGCTTGCCAGCTCTGTTGCAGCGGCCAATCATCATCTTTTGAGCCAAGAAGACCTTTTCTGTGGGGATCTCAATACCCAGGTCACCGCGGGCAACCATGATGCCATCACTTGCCTCCATAATCTCATCAAATCTGCAGAACAGGTAAGCATAAAATTCATTGATGCTCATCATTAAGCACAAGATGCAAATTAGTTTTGATGGCAAATATGTCAGTAAAAAAAATTGACCTGCAAGCACCTCATCCACATACACACCTGCGTACACCCTCGTGGTTCTCCAGCTTGCTAATGATCTTAATGTTTTTGCCCTTCTCCCCCAGCACTGCTCTGACAGCATGCACATCTTCTGCTTTGCGAATGAAGGAGGCAAAGACCATGTCGACTCCCTGCTCAACACCAAACTGCAGGTCCTTGATGTCTTTATCTGAAACAGCAGGCAGGTCTACAGCAGCACCGGGGAGGTTCACTCCTTTCTTGCTGCCCAGGGTGCCACCATTCTCAACCTCACACATGAGGTAATCAGAGCCTAAATACATAAACAAAAACAATAATCCACTTACAGCAAGACTTTTGAGAGAGACTCATTACATCTTCCACCCTAAAACTCACCGATCTCCTTGACCTGCAGGGATATGAGTCCATCATCAATGTAGATCTTGCTACCAGTTTCCACCACTTTGGTAATGTTCTTGTAGTCCAGCCAGAGAACCTCCTCACTGCAGTTTTCCTGGTACGAGTCATCCAAAGTGAGCTTGATCACCTTGCCCTTCTTCAGCTCCACTTCAGCAGTGCCACTCTGTCAGATCAACAGGGTAAGATTTTTGCCATTGCATCCCACTGTGGCCTAAGTTCTTGAAACATTATGAATATTGTGGTGTGGAAACAAAAGCAAACGCAGATAAAGATGACAATTAACTTACTCCCCGAATGAGACCAGTCCTAATCTCTGGGCCCTTGGTGTCCAGAGCAATACCAATAGGCCTGTATTGGATGCTGCCAGGTTCAAAGCTCTCGCAGGCCTCACGGATATTTTTGATAGTCTCGCCGTGGTACTGAAAAATTAAGGAATTTCATATAAAATATTTCCCCCAGAGAATATATTTATCAAAATATAAGAACTTTGAAAACATCTTTCAGAAAAGGTTCTGTGACTGTAGCCTGTATTTCTGTCCAATCTTCTACTTTTGTCACACACTTAATACATTTAATTGGTGGATGTGAAAATCAAGATGGGACTGTTAACACACAAGGTGTGTTAAGACAACTCACACAACCATAAAATGAGTCATATGTGTACTATGAGCATCTCCATGGGTTATACAGTTCATTCTCCCAACCTAACTGATATGCAAAGCACTACTGGCAGAAACTGAAACCAGATTTGAAACTTATGTGGCACAGTAACTGTAATACTGCAGTAGCCAAGTATAAATCTGGCCATAAACTTAATGGCAATCATAATACTGGCTAAAATGGGCTTATTTAAAGATAGGTGCCATCGTAAACAGATGTCCTTGAGCACACCTTGATGACATGATTACCAGCATCGTGGACAACATAACCTGCTGCTTTGTGTCCATAAAAAAAAAAAAAAAAAAAAAAAAAAAAAGGCACTTTGAACAAGCAAACTGTTCCACCATGGAGAAATGCCTGTTACGTTTATAATCATCAACAGGCACAATGACATGGACCAAATTAAATCCTACCTCAATTAGAAAAGAAAAAAACTAACTGATGGGTGTTTTGCTTAGATTCCTGCTTAGAAAAACTTTATAAACAAATCAAAGTAAGTGCACCCTTGTCTTGTCACACGCCTCTCATTCTTGCAGTGAGAAATGCTAGAAGACTGTCATTATGGCCGTGTTTTCAGATCCTTTATGGAGGCTAATTTAAAAGTAGAGCAGTGTTTGTGGTTGTGACAACAACTGTGTGCTGCACATGGCTTTGGCTGCTCACACCAGGTAACCAGAGCTTTCAGTAATAACCTAAGTGGCAGGTAATCACATTTACTGCTTTCCACTCTGGCCACACACCAAGTGAAACTACAATCTGCACAAAGACCTGGATGGTGTCATTACCAACATCTACTAAAAAGAGAAAGAAAAAACTTTGGTGTTTAAAACCAAGGTATAGATTTCTAAATGAGGTTTTTTTTGCCCACAACAGTGTTTTAAGGTTCACAGTCTAAATCTAAACACCCCTTAGGTGATTTGGCTGCTTTAGTCTGATCTCTCATAAAATATCTTTTTCTGTTGTTTGCAATGGTTACAGAATCAAGATGGCAAATGCATCCAACTAATGTCTTTTTACTTTGTATCAAAACCAGTCGTGCTTCAGGTGGAAGGAAGTCATTTGTGTGTGTGTACCAATTCTTCAAAATAAATGATCAGATACCATATGTGGCAGGCGAAGGTTTGCTTATCCCAGATTATTGGATCTAATCGATCATTTCAGTGTTTACAACAAAGTCAGTTTGTTTGGATTTGCTTTGAAAAGTAAAATGACACTACAATCTCCAACACACTTCCTTTAAATAGTTTTGCAGATGAGAAAAAAAAAAACAATCGTCAAACATCTGTGGAACATTACAGATTGCAATGACATTACCCAAAAGCACTTTTACCTAACACTAAAAAAAAAGAAAAAAAAAGGAAAAAAACAATAGCATCTGACTGATGTTGACTGTGAGAAAAAGTATAAATTTTCAGCCTTAAGCTCTGATTAGCAGGTAACACAAACATCTGAGTGGGTACTTAAACATTCACTGTGCATTTGGATAAAAAAAAGTGACAGTTGCAAATTAGCTTAAAAAGTATTATTTTCAGACCAGAGGCACTAAATAGGACACAAGCAGAAACACATGGACAAGAAGGGCAATGGTTGCTTTTTACAACTGCAAGGTGGCTGGTACTCAGCTGTAAAGAGCCAACAGTTCACACAAAAATAGTAAACCGTCTCCCTCCGCCCTACCACACAATAATCATGCTGCTTTTGATAACCTTGTATGAGCAGCTACCTGCATTATAAAAACACTGTATAAGCTCATTTTAGTGGAAAGTGTGAAACATCAGTAGCTCATGTTAATTGAACATTTTCAAAGCAAAATATAAACTAATGTTTGTGTTTCTTTCCCTATGCTTTAATCAGCTACATGTGGAGTGGATGCTGTTTCATAATTACTGTAGTGATGATTTCTAATTGTTTTCTAATTTAGCTTTTGTTAAGTAAAAAGTAACAATGCTCGAGTTAAAATTTGCATGGCATCTGCTTTGTATTAAAAGTTGGCTGGTTTATAAAGTTCCTGCTCACCTAAGCCTTACAAGATCATCTTGTTATAAATTTAATCTGATAAGTTTGCACACATTTTGCATATATTCACGTAAGCTGGCCTAGTGTTGTGTCAAGCTGATTATAGTTCATAATGCCTTACGTGCAGATTCACTAAGAAGCACAAGAGAAAACAAAGTTTGCTACATACCAACTACGGTACTAAACTGTGATAAAGCACAGAACCAAGTTTGATGAAAACTATCAGCAGAATAAGGATAGGACTTCTATCTAAATTGACAAAATCCCTTGCCCAACCCATTTAAAGAACTAAAATAAAGACACCCACCTCATGTGAGCCATGGGAGAAGTTCAAGCGAGCAATATTCATTCCAGATTTAATCATCTCCTTCAGCATCTCCACAGAACGAGAGGCTGGTCCTGTGGGAAGTTATAATCAAAATCACTGATCATATAATGGCAAATGAGGTTGTTTGTTTAAATTACTTTTGTTTTTAAAAAGGTGACCATCTACAACATCACATCACAAAAACAACAAAGCATTGACCAACCAATGGTGCAAATGATGCCAGTGTTGCGAGCAGTGGTGGGCTCGGAGTCGATGTCCAGCAGGCACATGTGGTCCAGGAAAGTGTCAGCCATGGCAGCATTGAGCTGCTGTGTCTGGATAAAGGCAGAGCCCATGTCTTGAGACTTTGGAAGAGGCATGGCGATCACTGGAGGAGTTCTTAAACAATAAAAAAAAAACAACATCACCCTTTTCACAATTGTACAGACTAAAGGAATTAAATCACTCTGTTCAGCAGTACTTAGGTTTTTAAACTGTGTATCCATGTGTATACCATGACTTTAAAGAATGTTTGTGGGAAAGGTTTTTATTTCTCAAGTCAAGATACTAATGTTCAAAGACAATTTAAGTACCAGACCATAGTAAATATTAAAGCGTCAATATGTGTGCACCCACAAATATACAAATGAAAAAAAAAACTAAGTACATTAGTGCATCTCTGCTTTACTTACCGTAAGTTATTAATTTATGATGCGTACAATCAGCAGTGAATACCTGAATGCTGCCAACAGTTTACAATTTGATAACAAGTTACACAAAACTGATCTAAACAGTGCAACACCCCACCATTATCATGTAGGCCTACAATCTAACTCAATGAATTGCAACACCTTATTGTACATTCTGTCTCCTCGCCAACTTCTTACTGGGTAACCAATGGCAACACCACCATTGCAAAACTACAAGGTGGGAAATTCTAAGATTTCATCACATTAACTTCTAGCACAGAAAGCATGTTGCATAAAATCTGCTTACTTTCTGTAACACACCTCAACTTCCTCGTTTAGTCCCAACCTTCAGAAAACCTGACACCCTGAATAAACTCACTGACATAAAGACATATCTGCACCGACAGCCGACTTACAATATTACATCTGATAATAAAGGCACCTGCCTCTTTTACAGCCTTTTGCTGCACTAACATAGTTCAATGACCAGTCAATACTTTGATAGAGAAAATAATGTGTTTTATTAACCCCTTGCATTGAATCTGGAATAAGGTATTCATCGTCAAATGTGTTAAAACAAAAATACAAAAGTCCCCAACAATGACAGAAAATAACTACCATATTTACTAAAATTAGAGGCCACGAGCAAATTAAGTAAAGGTGTGCAGCTAACAATTATCTTTATAGTCAACTCCTGCACCAAATGCCAATTCACTCCATGGCTGAACAACCCAATGGAGATATTAAGTTTCCTTTAGTTTAAATTATACATGCCGTTATACATACAGTTTTGTCCTTCAGACAAGAACACTCTCACTGGCTGAGCAAAAAGCAGACAACCCAATTCAACTTTGGTGAAGGAGACTTTAGGGACCTACATGTTTATTTCTTACATGGCTATGCACAAGTTACGTACAACTATGCTAAACAAATCAAGAGCTCATCCAAATACACCACCATGTCAGGTATGTTCATCTATAACCAGCTAGGTAGTTAAAATCTAAAAGTGCTGGACAATAATGACTGCAAGAGTTTTCAGCTTTAATGTCAGCAAACAGACTACTGAGAATCTCCTTTATGAGCATGTTTAATTTGCTTCAATAGAACAAAATACAAAGGCTAGTGGACTAAGATAATACAGTACAAGATAATTCTGGTGCAACTGCATCTAAATGGAACAAATATAGTGCTCTCAGAGAGGGAAAATCTGTTTCTTTACACAGCAACAATAGTATCGTATTCTGACTTCCTTTGACTCATCACATCCTCATCATGCCAGGGGATTTTAATAAAAACCACTCTACCAACAGGAGCTGCAGAGTGATGATGTAACATTTCCATCAACGAGGCAGACTAGTGCAGTATGTGATTGCTGTCACATCCCCACAGCTGCAACTCAGACAACCTCTCTGACTCAAATGAACCACCAGAAAGACCACACAGTGGGTCTGAGTGTAAAGCTGTTGCTCTTTTTATAGAAATGACTACTTCAAAATGTATCACACCATTAACAGGAAGGTGAAAACCAACTAAACTCCTGAATGAAATAAACTGAATTTCTGGATTTTGGGGATGTTTTGTTCTGTAAGGTTTTCCGCTGTTCCGTTACCTTCTGCCAAAAGGAGGTGTTAGCTTACAAAAAGAAAAAAAAATCTGTTTCTAATAGAAATTCTAATAACTCAAGTACAGTACAAAAGAGCTTGTAGCTTCTGGTATGTCTGAAATTGTACAAGCACATGAATTTCCCAGTCAGTTTCCTTTTTAATCACCCCCCTCCTATTTCTCTCTCTCTCTCTCTCTCTCTCTCTCACAAATGCTAATTAGGGGGAAAATATATATCCTTTAATACCTTACATGTTCATCATTTTAGAGAAATATCATCCTGTTGCAGCTTGACCTAAAACACTGCATCCTCAGGTGAAGTTTTATTTTTGGAGCAGCAGGAATGGGATACATCCCCCTAATATAACTTTAATATTAGATGAGGCGCATTCCTAGAAATAGTTGTAACTTTGCCTATCCATCTGACCAAGCAATCCTTGGTTGATATATAAACACCTAATGATGTCATTAGCAGGCATGGCCCACTGAAAAATGACGATATCCTGTTTGACCCCTGGACAGTCAGGGAGGAACCTTGACACAGGTGCAGGACTACTTTAAGAACTGACTACCTAATAGGTAAGCCTTTCCAATCCCTATCCAACATCTACCTTTGTGGCATAACTCATCACTTTCTTTTCATCTTTATCTAAAGAAATTGTAAAGAAAAACTACAGCCAACAATTATTTATTAAATCACTCTTAAAATCATCAACAGTCATAGTAACATAGTTGCCAGGGTGACATGATATTCACTATCACTATAAATGTGATGTAACACTCGGCTAATCCAAGTTGGCTCTCGGAGACAGATGTCTTCAATCACTCACAATCACTCAACCAAGGCACACCTTGAAGGTTACATGACATACCCCCAGTAGATCCTCCTGTTCCTCCTGGGGACAAACAAACACGCTACTAGCAAAGATCTCCAGTGCCACCCCAGTGTGCTGGAGCTCTGTCTTGCAACAGCAGAACTGTCCACCACAGTGCGTGCGCATACGTGCAGCACTTTCAGGAGCTCAAGAGTAAATCCATTCAATGAGGATAAAGGAACATGAAGAGAGCCTGCTGCAACCAAGCATTTGCCATGACATGATCCAACAAGCACATATGAGACTTCCACCACAGCACATCAGAACGCTGGTACACCAATGTTTCCTTTGTTGCCCCCCCCCAAGCCCAAGGCTAAAAACAGAATCATGCCAATTATAACACACACTATGCAGGGCCCAAGTGTAATACTGTAATACTCAGAATATACAACAGTACTGGAACTAAATGGGGCCTATAAACTCATACAATGGGCTGTGGCATATGTACACTAATAGTCCTTAAGATAGCCAGTGTCAGAATATAAATACTTCCATTAAACTTAATCTTGTTTTAGAAAGGCAAGTGTAAGGTAGTCTGCTAAATAACTCCCATAAGTAGGTTCTATGCGACATATGCCATCCTTCATACAGATATGGCTGCTGAGATAATTCATGGCAACAAAACCAGCTGTGAAGAGACAAGTTTCTCAGACTGATCATCCGTTCAGTTGTCATTTTCTTGGCATAGTGTAGTCAATACCTGTCATAGGCTTTTGAAATAAGTTAAACACTTGTGTTCTTGATAATACTACATTATTGTGTTATTTAAAAATCAACAGTGCATATATGTGAACAAGTTACATTTGTCTAGACTCGTTAAAAAAAGCACTCAGTTACAATTAGGTGTTAAGTGGGTTTGCTTTTACTAAGATACCAAGTACACATTTCTAAACATTTATACACTTTAGAGGAGTTACAAACTTTAAGAAAACTGAGTCACGTGACATTATGACCTTCCTCATTCCTCGGGAGTAAAGACTACATTTTGACAATCGACCATAAAAACAAGAAATACAGCATTATGGACTCTGGAAATTTGTTTGTTGCAACACAGTAAATGCAACCTGGCCTGTAGGGTCACTGAAGGTGGAGCTGATGAAAAGGATCACATTACATTTTAAAGACAAACTTTAAGCTTTTTTAAATAGTCTTGTTAAGCTGCATTGAGTAGACAAAAGATGAATACATTCACAGAGCATAACAGTCCAGAGCTGGAGAGGCAGGGTGAGACGTGCCCAGATTCTTGTGTATTCAATAACTCTACTGCAGCAGAAAATCCCAAATGCTAAGAACACGTTTCGAGCTTCATTTTTCACCGGGCAGTTACGATCTTCAACTGAACTCGTGTGGTTTGCGTTTACTTAACGCGAAACGTGACCGGGACAACGAAATATGAGGAGGAACAGGATGAATACACGTTATGACACAAACTGGCGTTAAGAAGAAAAGGATGCAGAAGACACGATTTGTAACATTAAATGGCAGTTGTAGCTTTGGTATATAACTCTTCTTATCGAGTGTTTTTCAATATAATTACGTTAACTGAATTGAAGCTACAGACGATGCGGTAAAGGTCACGTTCTCATCCTGCGTCACATTTTCCTAATCTAAAGACATCACGACTATTAACCAATGAGAGTCCGAGAAGACGGGGGGCCACACCCACATCAGGAGGCAACAGGAAGCGATTCTACCACGGTTAAACACTTGACGCATTAAATTACGATAAATGTAATTATTTTACTAACATCAAGTTTTATTATACAATACGATTAGGGTTCCTTAGGTTAAACGTGCCGAAAAGCTCGTGAAGTCTCAAGTTTATCCTGCATTTACCGCATTTTTAAGTCACAACGTTATTAACTAACAGATTACTTCGGCATATAAAATTAAGAACCTCATTCGCTTTTTACAACCACCCAGAAAAAGAGTGCAGTGCAGATATAATGTGCTCGGTAAACATGCTTAGTCTTTTAAGAAGTAAGTAAAAAACACACATGTATCACTATCTCATTATATTCGGAGATACCAGCGGTAAAGATGCTATGAGATGAAAAAATACAAAAAAGTGGTTTCAATGACAGCATCGTGACAACAACAGAACTACCGACTCAACAGCAATATAAAGGCCTGGTTGTAGGTACCCACCTTACTCGTGTTACGAATGCAAGTGACGATGTGACTGCTGACAGACTGAGCTCAGCTCAAGGTGATCTTCTGTAGTTCTCCTCGCTGTGGGACTACTTTCTAGTGATGCTGAGACATATTCATCCGACGGGATACAGATTAACAGGAAAGGTGTGGACCGGTTAATCTCAATTATATATATTAGTCATCGTTGAGTATTTTGGCACGTTTTCTACTGCAGTAATTGCCTTTATCAAAATATTTGAGTTGGTTAAAACGAAGAACAACGCGGAAGGATAAAATGGCTGATGGAAGTGGTTGGTACAGTTGGGAGCCAATCAGGGCGCCTGAATGCATCAGCACAGCATGAACTGCGCCATGTGACTGCTGCATGGCTGAAAGGAATTTCCTTAAAAAAAAAAAGTAGAGAAGGCCACGCGGATATACCAGTTTGTGTGGTATATCAGTGTCAGTTTGTTCAAAGTTTTTATAGATCTCATTTAGGATAATTGTCAATTATTGGTCATAAAAATGTTTTGGTTTAGTTGTGTGAAAGATGGGCCGATGGGCGTCATCAATCCGTAAGGTGAACTAGCTGAATTATTTGCGTCTTTTAACTTCCGAACAGAATTAGTCAGTACGTTACCTAAACTACTATAATTCTTAATCAGTATGAGAATAACAGAGAAGATAAAATAGTAAATTGACAGTGTACAGAATACGAGGCAACATCTCCATCTAGCGATCAATGATGAAATAATTTTGAATCACTTATTTTGTTCCAACATTAGTGGATGCTTAGTTGAAATAGTTTAGTAATTACCACATAAAAGACAAAGGCCTAGTTTTTTAAAAAAGAAATGGTCAAATTTATTACATTGTGTCTGGGAAACTAAAGAGTTTTATACAGTTTTGTAAATTATTGAAATGAATAAATTGGATCTTCTTTGCTTAGTATTCTTCAAACCTTCATTCAGTAAAAGCAAAAGAAACAGTTCTCTATTGGAAATCATTTCTCAATATTTATAATACTGTTTTACGCCACATCTACAAATGCAAGTTAAAAATGACCATCCGCTTATGCAAACTAACAAATAAACCTCCATCATCACTTCTGGGCTTCTTTGGTATTTGACCTGAGCGTATTTAAATGGGACTAATGAGAAATGGAAAGCAATAACCAGAACCAATCAGCTTTTTTGGGAACAATTTGATATATTACAAAGTAAAATATATAACACAAGAGTTCCCAAATTAAGTATGACTGGAAAACATTACACTATTCAAAATTGTTTTCCAAAAGTAGACCTGTTGTAATACAGGTAGGCTTTTTTTTTTTCTTCTTTTGTCTTTATTTTTTACTGGGATAAAATTAACTGTTATCAGCACCGGTACCCCACAGGTCTATGTGCTCTCCCCACTTCTCCCATTTTACTAATGACTTCTTCTGTGAAACTCCTGAAATATACAAACAGCACTGCTGTAATCAGCCTGATCCAGGATGGTGTTGAGTCATACAGGCATGGCGTGGAACAGCTGGTCCACTGGCCCTGACACCAGCCCCTCTCAATGTCCTCAACAACACAGTATCTATGGCAGACACCTTCAGGTTTCTGGGAACCACAATCTCTCAGAACCTGAAGTGGACTCTGCATATAGACGCTGTAAGGAAACAGGTAAGAGTTGTTGATCACATTTTACACCTCAATCATCCAGTCTGTACTCTGCACTTCCATCACAGTTTGGTTTGGATCCACCACCAAACTGGACAAGCAGAGACTGCAGAGGTCAATCAGGTCTGCAGAGAGGGTAATTGGGGACAACCTGCCCTCTATCCAGGACCTGTCCTTGGTTGGGAAGCAGGCAGGTGACATTTATGCAGGCCTCTCACACCCTGCATACACACTTTTCAAACTCCTCCTATCTGATAGGCAGTATAGAGCATTGTACACAAAAACCAGCAGCCACAGAACCAGTTTTTTCCCCCAGGCCATTACTGTCATAAACAAAAACACACGCTGATGCATATTTACACATATCCATGTAACCTCAGCCTGTGATTACTGTCAATTATTATTTAGATACCATATAAATAACATGTGAATGCTGTGTCATTGTTGCTTGTATTTATGTTACTATATTAATTTTTTACTTTATATTTATTTATTTGGCAACTTCTCTCTTGTTGCTTATTTTTTATGTATTAACAGTGAGAGCAACTTGCCACTGGAGTCAAATTCCTTGTTTGTTTGTGCAAACATGGCAAATAAAGTGATTCTGACGTGTTTGTTAATATAATAAATAAGCAATGAAATTAAAAAACACAGACTTTCTCAGTTTAAAGTCTGGTCATTTTTTCCGCTATTTCCAGTATATAAAAAATAAATCCTATCATTGCCAGGTGTTTTTGGTGAGAGTTTACAAAGTGCATAAACCGTAATGAAACTATGCTTGTTGTACCACCACTGGT
>JBAMHV010000001.1:23524774-23538374 GCA_037177535.1 Pseudomugil gertrudae
TAGTGGGTTAAAGGAAATATCTGAAGGTCGAGTCGGATGCATATTATTATCTGGTGGTCAAGGTAATGAAAAACATATTTAGGAACTCGCTTAGGATATGAGTATCCTAAAGGTATGTTAGATATCGGTTTACCATCTCATAAATCTATTTTTCAACTACACGTAGAAAAAATTTCAAAACTACAATCTTTAGCTTTTGTAAAATATAATAAAAAATCTTCTATCCCTCTTTATATTTTAACTAGTAAACATACAAAGGATCATGTCATTAATTTTTTTGAACAACATAATAATTTCGGGTTAGATAGATTACAATTAAAAATAATCGAGCAACACGATTTCCCATGTATTTCCTTAGACAACAATTTTTTCCCTTCTGATATTGGAATAGTCACTTCACCATCAGGTAACGGGAATTTATTTGACGTTCTTCAAGAATCTTCAATTATTTCTGATATGCAAAATCAAGGATTAAAATTTATTCATATATTTGGTGTTGATAATGTACTGACACGTGTTTGTGATCCATATTTTATCGGTTTTGTTAAGACGCATAACTATGAAACAGCTATTAAAGTATCTAAAAATTAATGATGTTATTGAAAAAAATAGTGTGTTATTGATATCAATTGTAAGTTGCAATTGCAGCATACAGCATGTTACCCATCAACACTGTTATTGCCTGTTATTATCTTATTTCAATACATTTAGACAACATATAAACAAGTTTGAGTATAAACCAGAAACCACACTGAAAACACAATGGCACATTGATGGATAGTGACTTATGCAACCAGATGCACGCGCACGCACACACGCGCGCACGCACAAACACAACAGTCAGAGAGCAGAGCCATTTTTCCTCTTTATTTCTCAGCAGCAGTGCAGTCAGCTGCGAGTCACGTGACTGGCCTGCTTACTCTCACTGAGCATGCCCAGACCCCTTAGTGTTGTCAGGCAAAATATAGGAGAGCAGAAAGAGCAGAGATCTGCAATAGATAAACACACAGAGCAACATTCACCAGCTGGTTCGCCTGCAGATACACACTGCCAGCACCGAAAGACAGCTGCTGGAGGATTGTGGGATTGTTGTGCTCCCGTTTCTCCGCTTTCTTCTTTTAACGGACCTATTGTCATCTATCATTTTAGTAAAAAAAGCGACCACCGATACAAAGAGAGAGAGAGAGAGAGAGAGAGAGAGAGAGAGGCAGGTGTGCCCTTTAAGAGGGGCATCAGCTGAGGCAAAGACGGCATCCGAGTCTCCATCCTCTCTGGAGGTAGGTCTGGATGGATGTGGTGCGGGTGCAGAGCGTGGGGGGAGGGGAGATGATTGCATCTGTGTTAGTGCTAAACTGTTATCAAAGCAGAAGAAAGAAGGCGAAGGATGGTGTATATGTGTGGGGGCGGGGGGTGGATCGGTGACTATTGGTATGTAAGACGACAGGGGCTGTAGGAGAATGGCAGGAGGTGTGTGTGTGTGTGATGGGGTGGGGGGGTGATGTAGATGCTAGCAGGGTCGAGGACATGGCAGGGCAGCAGGAGCTGAGGAATAAGATGTGGAAGTGATGGGGAGCTGTTAATGTCAGGAGAGGAGATTTTAAACAAAGAGAGGAGCTACATTAAGGGGCACTCACAAAACCAAAAATGTATATATATATAAAAACCGGAAATATCATCTGAAATGTTTTCTTAAAAGGATAATATTATATAAATGTTACCTAAAGTCCTTCACGCATGTCTGTTCAGACAGACGTGCATGTGGAGTCAAGCTATGTTGTCACAGTCTTTGTTTGCAAGTGTTGCTATATTCCTTCCTCTGTGGTGTTTTGTTTTGCACAGAAAGATTGTTAAATGTAATCTGTATTTTGATGCTGCAGTGATGCAAATCATCTGGATTTGTAGATCCTAAAGATGTCAGAGTTATTGTTTACATGTCTCACAGAACAAAAGTAATACAGCACATTTCACACATCAGACTGTTTACCATTGCTGTTTGTGTTTTTATAATGTTGTATGTTCTCTTTGAGTTTGGGCTGAGTATTTTATTTTTTATTGGGATTACAGTTGTAGATGTTCCCCAAGAGGCAAGCATTAATTTTGTATAAATAGTTGTTTTTTTAAATAACATGTAGCCACAACAGTTTTATTAGGCTAACCTAGGAACTGTGTCATCAGATTGTTTGTTATATTTGTTTACCAGGCATTTAATAACAGTATAAGAGCAGTCAGAGATGCTCAAAACAGAAAATGGGCTTTTTTCCATGTGCTTTTATAAAGGTGTACCAAACTCTGGTGCTTTGATATTAGTAGATTAAGTTTCAGGGGAAATAAAACCTAATCAAAGAGCCAGAGACAGGCTGGATACTGAACGTAAGCCCAAATCTCCCACACACTCTCTCTACAGTGATTAATGCCACTCTGAAAGGAGGCAGAGATGGCTGTTGCTAGGATACATAGCAAGGTGAAATGCAGACGATTTAAAGAAAAAAAGGAGGAGGGCACCATTGACAGAGCCTGGCATTGCTGGCAATAACCTTTTGTTTCGTGCTTTCCTCCTCTGATGACTATTATTTTGCCATATTTTCCAGAGCTGAGTCATTCTGTGAAGAGGAACAAAGACAAGCAGTCAGTCAGAGTTCTTTGGTTATCAGTCCCCAATCTTTTCACCTGGAGAAAGGCTGCAATGGTTGACAAGAACCAAAGGCCTAAACCTATCTGAGAGCGCCCTGTGAATAGCAGACCCAATGGTAAGAGAGCTGAGAGCCTGTTGGTGTCATGACTGAGTCTGATTACCCTGTCTTAGAGCATCGTTGTTTTGTTTTAAGATTTACAAAAATGGTTAATTGTATTAAATACGTTTGCATGCAGAATTATAGATATTTAAAAAAACACATTTGAAAATATTAATTGTTTGATCCGGTAAAGAAATACTGCTCATTTATTCATTTGGACTTCTTCATCTCTTGCTTTGCAGGAAATTGCAAAACAAATTAATTTTCATTGTCAGATAAGCATTTTTTTTAAAGACAGTCAGTGAACATGTTGTATTTCAGAAATAAACCATGGCTGTTCATCTCTCCCTTCTCGATACTATATAAAGCAGTGTTTTGAAGCCTTTGAGTGGAAGGCTAAATTGAGAGATGTGTGATGAAAGGATGTAAAAAAAGCAGATCCATTTGCTTTCTGTTGTGCTTTAATGTTTCACAATGTGTGGTTCTACAGGACATCAAAGGCCAGTGTTGGACAGACGAGGAGTCGGATGGAGAAAACGAATCTGAGCAGTTCCTTTATGGCATTCAGGTAGAGCAGGCACTGTCAACTGATGTTATGTGCAAGATATTGAAACATTACTGGTGTGACCCTACTGCATTTTTTTGTCTGTGTAGTTGCATTATACCATTTTAAAAGCACCAAATATTATTATTATTATTAATGTAGTAAGATGCTTTTTCCTTTTCCCCAACATTACATATTTTCTTACTATAAACTTTGATTGTTGTAATATGTTGGCAAAAAGGTGCACAGTTTACAAAATTTATAATGTATACCGACAACCTGAAACGTATATCGGGAGGTAACCTTATGGTGCATTTTAATTATGCATAACTAAATTGGCATTTAAGGGATGCACATGTATAATCTTTGCACTGTTCACAAGAAAATATGTTTTTAAGATGCTATGACAGACCAGAATGTTGGTTAAGAAGAACCTTTAATTTCTTTAATATTCACATAAAGTGCCACAGTAATGTGGTATGTCGCTGTAGCAGAGCACTCATTTTTATTAATGTAAAGCAAAAATCTCAGTTTTACAAAATAATGAGGGATTAGTGTCAAATATAATTTATTTTTACAAAAGCAAGTATGACCTATTATCATTGGCACTGACATACAATACAAGTTACGGGTTCCAAAAATCTAGTATTTCCTCCCAAATGATCACATCATAATTTATGGTTTATTACATTTATCCAAGCCAAATTCATTTACATAGCCAACAAGCAGTGCATCGTCTTATCTCATAAACTTGATTGCTTCACTTCCACATAAGATCTTAATCTGCTAGTTATCCCTTTTTACTGTTATCTTCCAAGTCTCTTGATTGAAATGTAAATCCAGTAAAGCTCATTTCAGTGAATTTAGAGCACATGAAAGCAGTGCAGTGAAGATAAGGACACTAGTGAACGATCTGTATTACACACTCTGAACTGAGCAGATGAAAATCTGACTTCAAGACACCAGACACATTCATGAAAGGCATGTTCTTGCTATTATTAATAGTACTGTACAATGTTTTCTTTGGAAACTACTAAATGGGCTCACTGCTCACAATTTTGTTCAAATGTACAAATTGTCTACAATAACATGAAGAATGATAAAGGTACAGAGTATTTAATGTAGTATTTTTCACAAAATAAAAGTTAAAGAGTTAAAAACTCAAATATTTGTATTTTTTGTGGGGTGTGTAGTTTTGGTGCATTTGTGAAAAAACTGTTGGGAACCACTGAGAATTAATTCCCTATAACTGTGACCAGTGCTGCTTGTTGCAGGGGAGCTGTGCTGCTGACCTCTACCGCCACCCTCAACTCGATGCAGACATTGAGGCTGTGAAAGACATCTATACTGACAGTGCTGTCTCTGTCAGGTACAGCAAAGATGTACACACAAACACACACATGAACACACACACCTCACTCTGGTCAGATCAAGTTTTCTTGATTTTGCAAAGCAAGAATTGTCCTAATTTATCTACCTCAGAGAGTAATTAGCATATATCATGTTTTACGTTGGTACATCTCTTGTTGTGTCTCTGAGCAGGGAGTATGGAACCATTGATGACGTGGACATCGATCTTCACATTAACATCAGTTTCTTAGACGTGAGTCAGCATCTTCCTTAAACTACAAACACCCCCTTCTGACTTTGCCCATTACTATTCCAACGTTGACATTTTGCAAAGTAACACATCATTTATAATGCATTGCCTGTTCATAAGTTATTTATGTTATGAGAAATAGCCCTAATTAGGCTGCTAACTTTTTACATTTGTGTGTGTTTGTGTGTATGTGTGTGTGTGTTTGACTCAGGAGGAGGTTGCGACAGCTTGGAAAGTTATCAGAACAGAGCCCATTATTTTGAGACTGCGCTTTTCTCTTTCTCAGTACCTTGATGGACCTGGTGAGTAAAGATGTCAGTGTGGATGTTGGTTTTCTGGGAGGGACATTAGGTAGTGTGCCACTCACTAAGCGTGGGAGGTAAGTACAATCTGTGCTGCACAAGAGGGCGAGTGTTTGTGCATCTGTTCATTATGTATTAACGTTAGTCATCTTTATTTCTTCAGAGCCGTCAGTAGAAGTGTTCCAGCCTTCAAATAAAGAGGGCTTTAGCCTTGGCCTGCAACTAAAAAAGTAAGTGATGTGTTCAGTTATATTTTCTTCACGTGTTTTGCATGTAATCGTGACCTACTGCTGGTGAAATTTTCCCCACATTTTGTTATCTATAATCCTGGTTTTTATTATAAACAAACAAATAAAAATAAACAAGATGGATTCTATGATATAATGTGGAAGCAGCTACATTTTTTAAATTGATCACCAGTTTGAAGGGGAAATAAGATGCTGATTGAGCCGGTTCACTCACTCACATGGTTGTTAATGTGACAGGATCTTGAATACATTCACCTCGCAGCAGTGGAAACACCTCAGTAATGAGTTCCTCAAGGCTCAGCAGGAGAAAAGGCACAGCTGGTTCAAAGCTGGAGGAACCATCAAGAAGTTCCGTGCTGGGCTTAGCATCTTCTCCCCGATTCCCAAGTAGGTCTCTTTTCTGTACTGTTGCTCTCTCATAGCATCAACAAAACCAGTAACCCGACACTTCTTGATGTAGGTAATAATTGGACCATTGCCTTTTGCAGATATTTCTCTTTTTTATCTAAAAATTTTATTTGATTTTTTTAACTCTTTTTTTTTAAGAAAAAATAAACCCACACACTTCCCATACCTGATATTTATTCATCAGTCTTTTAGTGTAATAGTGTTTTTGCACCGTGTAGTTAATTTGATTTAATATTTTTTCTCATTCTTCTTGTTTTATTGCAGTTGTAGCATTGCAGTTTACCTAGTCTGGGATCAATAAAGCACATCTGACTGTAATCACAACTAACCATCAATCATTGTTGGTTAATAACTAGTTAGCAATTTTAAAATTGTCTAGTGAACACAAAGATCATGGTTTAAGAGGGGATCTCTACTTGAAAACCCAATATATCTGCTTAACAATGAATCTGTGTTAATTAGATGTTCAATTTAAACAAATATATATATATATATATATACAGAATATACTTTTATATATTGTATATTACATGTATTACTTATTAATATGTGTGTTTCTGTAGGTAACACATATATATAATGTAGTGTACTTTTGTAATATATTTCTAGAAAGTTCCCTTGAGAGAAAAGTACTCTCTTCAGTCTCTGTTTTATACTCGGACATTTTGACAGTAGTCGCTGCTCAGAGGACTGAATTCCTGCCTATTTGATGGCGGTCAGCTCCACTAACTAGTATGTCTTGACATCCTCAGGATTTGGTCTCATGTCTGCTGGCTGCAAGGATGTACTGCAAGTAATGGGAGAAGTGAACACTGGTTCTTGAGCTCAAACTGTTAGTAACTGGAGGTGCTGTCCAAACTGATTTCAGACCTCTGGGCTAGTATAAACCTCAGGTTTTCTGTAGTGTGTATCTAAACAACCATCTGCACAAAATTACCCACCCACATGCTGTAATTTCACCTTGTCAACTATAATCATGTGCTTTAGGATTTAACTTCTAACTAACCTCCCAACACACACACACACTTGGTCACGTAAAAGATGAAAATAGTAGGACTTTATTTGAACAGTTGATATTCAGAGATGCACATGTCATGTGTTTTTACCTTTGCCAGGTCCCCGAGTTTTCCTCTGATCCAAGACACAGTTTTGAAGGGGAAGCTGAGCGTCCCTGAGCTGAGAGTGACCCGCCTGATGAACCGCTCGATCTCATGTACCATGAAGAACCCTAAAGGGGAGCTCTTCAGCTATCCACCAAATAGCCAGGTTAGAGCTAGCCTGGACCAGTCAACACCTAAACACCAAAAAGCTTACAGTATGAAATCCAATTTATGGGTAAAATTTCCCCTAATTCCTTACTTATTTTTATGTAACATATCTCACAGACAAGCATGTGATTGTCAGGTTATTTCCACAATTTCAAAGCTCTTTTTATTTGAAATTTAGCCTTGTCATATAATGCTACATTGTTGTGAATTCAGCTTTTTTCCCCTCTGTTTAAACCCACTTTGATCCACTCTGACCCTCCTCCCAGACACCCGCCACCTGCACTGTTCCTACCTGAGTCTTTCCCCTTTACTCTTAATGAACGATGGCTCATGCACCCTTTCCCATAATGCTTTGTCTTCACTTGACTCATCAGACTGTGGCTGTCCCAGCGGCCAGGGCCCCAGCGCAGATTACCACGCGGCAGCTGATTGAATTGTTTTTCTCATCCCAGGCGGGTGGCCACTGCAAGAACATCCCTACCTTGGAGTATGGCTTCTTAGTGCAGGTCAGATCTTAAGGAGATATGAGTTCTCTGATAGACACCTGTCCTCTGTCAGGTTTATTGGACCATGATTTTAGTAAAAAAGTCACTTAAGGACTTATCAAGCAAAGACTTTCCCCTGTGGTTGATTGTAAGTACTGTACATAAGAGTATTATAGTTACTAGAGAGTGATTTACTAATGTCTCTTTGGGAGTTGTGAGCAGTAATAAAATCCTACAATGTCTGTTTTGTAATAGCTCTTTGTATAGATTGTGTTGCTGCATCTCTTTATTACATCGGCAGAACAGATTTGATTAGTAGAAATTCCAGAGATGAATTGGATTTCTTTATCAATCCAAGAAGTCTTTGTTCCTGTGTTTGGCAGGAGGTGGGAGTTATAAATGGGAACTCCTCTGTGCTTTTCTCCTGACAGATAATGAAGTACTCGGAGCAGAGGATCCCCACGCTAAACGAGTACTGCGTGGTGTGTGATGAACAGCATGTCTTTCAGAACGGATCAATGTTGAAGGTATCAGAGACATAAAATAAACAAAGAAAGGAAAAATAGATACAGCTTGGAACATCATCTACATGAGAGCTTTCTCTTTCTGTCATATGATCCTGTTAATAGCGTTTCCAGTACTAGACTTAGTTTGAGAAAGAAGGAGTGTGTGTAACTGGTGATACTGTGATTGGCTTTGGTTTCATTTTACTTTGCCTACGTGTGTGTTTATGCAGCCTGCTGTTTGCACCCGGGAGCTGTGTGTGTTCTCCTTTTACACCCTGGGTGTGATGTCTGGAGCTGCAGAGGAGGTGGCAACTGGAGCTGAGGTAAAGTAGTATATGACTTGATTCTAAATATTTCCATGTTTTCCTAAAGTTTCCTCAAGTTTTTAACTCATAATTTAACAATCCACCATTTTTAATCTCTGATTAATCTTTCTGCTTAATCTCTAATAGTTTAAATTTTCATTTGATTGAATCTAAGGAAGATTTTTTATTTCACAAAGTGCATACAGATTTATTTATAAAACAGGGATCAAATGTAAAACTCAGATCCTTTTTTTGTCAGGTGGTAGACCTACTTGTTGCTATGTGTCGAGCAGCTCTTGAATCTCCCCGTAAAAGCATCATCTTTGAGCCCTACCCATCAGTTGTTGATCCCAATGACCCCAAGACTCTTGCCTTCAACCCAAAGGTCAGGATCCTCACTGCTGTAACCATGACTACAAATCAAATCTATAATCAAACTTGCATATGAAAAGTGTTTATGTTTGGTAATCATACATATTTAACTTAAATAGTACATCCTTACTATTTGAGGTGATGTCAGACTCTTTTTGTTGTTGTTTTTTTTTCCTGTTGCACACGATGGATGCTTGTCTCAACTGATAAACACAGAAGAAGAATTATGAAAGGCTGCAGAAAGCACTGGATAGTGTTATGTCCATCCGTGAAATGACCCAGGTACGTGAAAGAGGCGGGACAGGAAGACGTTGTAATGAAAGCAGACTTTTCAAATAGTTTTAATATTTATATCCCCGAAAGGGAGTTTTGGGGATATGGTGGTTTTAGGGGCAACGCGTCCGCTACCGCCGGCTCCGCCGCCAACTGGCCCTGTGAATGCAATAACTTGACAGACTTTCATTGGATTTCTTTCAAATTGCATAGGAGTATTGATCACTATGAGAGGATGAACTGATTAGATTCAACATTTTTTAATGATAACTTCTGCCACCAGGGGGAGTTTTATGTAATGAGATTCAAAAATTTTTTTTGTCATAATTCAGAAAGTATTTGTCCGATTGGTTTGAAGTTTTGTTCATAAGAAAGCACTAAATGAGGACTTGCCACATGGGAGGACATGCCTCAGAAAACCTTTGAGTTTTCTGAAGTTCATGAATTTGCCACCAGGGGGTGTTTGGCACTCTTTTCTTTATTCAATACATTTTTGGACATAACTCATTAACCTTTGGTCCCATCTAGGTAAAAATAAATGCAAATTAAGCAACTAGTGATTACACTTCTTATAGTTGTGTGTACTAATCCCCGATGTTCAAAAGTTTCCCACTAGGGGGAGCTTTTTATCTGAAATTTCATGTTTTTGGCTATATCTCATCAATCGTTTGCCTGATTTATGTCAAACCAAATGTTGCTAAAGCGATTAATGATCACACTTCCTACGATTTTGTGTACTAACCCTGGATGTTCCAAAATTTCCCACTAGGGGGACCTTTTATATAAAAAGTTCACATTAGAGCTTTGCAACAGATAGGCATATTGTATTGGTTGAAGAAAGAAAAAACTCGCTCAGCTGATATTTTCATATGAAAAATCCAAACAACTTATTTATATAGAAACAAAGTTAATAATTAGCTCACTCCCATTTTTGAAGACAAAAATCCAACAAATAACTAATTTATTTGGAATGGCCTGGTGCTCCAAAATTTATATTGGGATGGCATCGGCATTTGGGGGCTTTCGGGGGTACACCTCTGGCAGTCGGGGGCGACTGCATAGGCCTAAGTTATTGTGATATATTGCTGATGATATTTGAACTGTACTGGATACAGTTTTATTTTTTTATGAAAACTGTACTCAGTCTGAGCTGCTTTCTTGCTGAATCACACTTTGACTTGTATACTGCCGGTATCAGTGCTGCTAAGCACAAATCTGAATGTAAAGATTTATTCACTTTGTAAAGAAAATCTGAGAAAATCCTTGTATGCTTTTTTCAGGGTTCATATTTAGAGATTAAAAAACAGATGGATAAACTGGACCCATTGGCCCATCCCTTGCTGCAATGGTGAGTAGAGAGAATCTGATCCCTAACTTTACCTATTTCATACTGTAAATGGTGATGGGCAACAAAACAATTACTTGATCTGGTGCTCTGGAAAGGCCTTTAGATTATTCAGAGTGGGAAAAAAGGTTTACATACTGTCAGTACTAAATTCTGCTCAGTTGCCTTGGCTTTGGGGTTCTGATATTGGTTTACTGTCATGCCTTGTTGACTGACTTCCACTCTGCTGTTCCCATTTTTCCTTAAAATTCCCCCTTTTAAAAACAATGGCTATCCAAACAGTTAAAATTATGATGCAATGTATTATTGTTATTCCTTTCTGTGTCTCTGCAGGATAATTTCCAGCAACAGATCTCATATCGTCAAGCTTCCTCTAAGTAGGGTAGGAAACCAGAACAGCATCGCCTAAAATCTGCTTGGACAAATGTTTTCTTCTTCCATGCATTTTTTCTTTCTGACTCTTCCTTTCTCCCCGGCTCTCTGATCACATCGTAACAGCAACTGAAATTCATGCACACCTCCCACCAATTCCTGCTACTCAGCAGCCCTCCAGCCAAGGAAGCTCGTTTTCGCACTGCCAAAAAGCTCTACGGCAGCACATTCGCCTTCCAGTGAGTTACAGCTGTTAGTTTATGTTTTTGTAAATTCAAAACTGCAAGAACTTAATGAATAACTTTAAAAACATCCAACTTTATATGCAAAGTCATTCAAAAAATATCTGGGAATCTTGCCTGGTATTGGTAATTCAATGCTGTTTTAGCATTATAGCACCACAGCATGTCAGACATGAATGTTTTTCAGTGTTAGACCTGCTGATAACTTGAGTGAATGGAGCCACTCAAGCAGATTTTAATGGAAGTGTCGCAAACAGGAGCACAGAGCAGGAGCTTGGACACAGAAGGCAACTTTCTCAGCCAGCACATGCAGCCAGCAATAATTGGAGATAGAGAATTACACTGTAGCAGATGGAGCTCTGCAGAATATTTTAGATACACGCGACCCATCTGGGCACTTGCAGTGCACAACTAATGCACAATCTCTCTTTCTGCTGCTTAATGCTTAAGATTTAACCGTTCTTACCATAAAATGCCAAACATTTAATTTAGCCTGGATGCCATGTTGATATTGATATAATTAGAAACACACAAATGTTTATTAAAAAAAGAAGGCAGTCACACACAGCTATTTCTGATGGGAATTTACAAACTGTTTCATGCATTTCTGTTTTAAAGTGTAGCGATAATGATCTATTGGTGCTTTGAAAATTACAACTTTATTGACAGAACTGTGACTCCAAATATTTGCACTGGAACATGCAGCAGCCATCATGATCTTTCATCTCTTCCTTTGATATTTAGTTTCTAAATATCAAGTGATGTAAACTTGGAGAATGGTGCTTATGTAACAGATAGTCCTTAAATGTTCCTGCACAAATGATATAAATAGATTGCTACAGTGCCTCTGTTGTGCCTGGCTGAACAGAATAGCTTTCCTCACTCATCATAAATCTGAGTTGAAGATTTTAGAAAATACAGGAGTGATTAAAAACTAAAACGGTATAAAACTACAAGTATTTTCTGTAGATTTTTAGAACATAAGTCAATGATCAAAATTGTACAAAATTAAAGGATCTTGCACAGCAGTGGTTAGACACTGAAATCCAGGCAGTTTATATTTGAGCAACACTTTTTTAATCTTTCTGTTTTGTCTCTTTCTTTTCACTTCTTCCAGTGGTTCCCATATAGAAAACTGGCACTCAGTTCTGAGAAATGGACTAGTCAACGCCTCCTATACCAAACTGCAGGTATGTAACAATGACAGGTGGTAGAAATTTATGATGGATCTTTTCTCAGACAGCAAACCTGCTCCTGCAGGCTTGATGTTCAGCTGATTTCTTTTGAAAGTTTTTGGATGCCAGCTTTGTGTTTGTCAGCTTTTATTAGCAGGGGACAGTGGGAGATTTTCCTGGTCATTGTTGGCTACTTTCTGCCTCCTCTGCTGAAATCGAAGTGATTGCATGTCTATCCTTGTTGTGGTACAGAAGAGGTAGAGTGTGTGTCACTCGGGATGTCCGGAGCCTGTCTGTGTACCATGTTTGTTGAGGTTAACCACCTATAGCACTGAGTAGACTGAACTGTAAGAGGGTGAAAAGGGCAAAGGATCAGCTGTGTAAGAGAGAGTGTCTTCCTTTGGATAAATACAGGCTTCTGTTGAGCCCGTATTTGCATTATCTTTTATAACTTGAAACAAGTTGTAGTCACAGATCATTATTGAGTCAAGCAAAATAATTATATTTAAAGTGAAGCAGATATAAATGAGCGAATAAAAGCAAATCCCAAATGTATAAAATTAACATCCTCGGCTAAAACGCTGCCTGACAGATTACAGACCATCTGAAATGAGTCATACGGATTACACTTCTTTGTAGTTTAACTGAACTAAACTAAACTACAAAGACATGAAACAAGGAATGCATATCCCAAATAACTTTTATTTCAAGCTTTGGGCAAAGCTATCAACATTGTTGCATTGTGCTGCGTTGTATCTAAGGACTTGGTTAATGTGGCACATTAGCAGAGATCAGAGAAGTCAAATTTGGTCAAAATAAACTAAGTCAACAATGTAACTGTTAATCCCTCCTGTTTCTGCTAAGTTTTTTTAAATTTTTAGATAAATGATGAGAATAATGACACAATTGTTGGTAGTACGCCTCAAATCTGCATCACTATCTGCACAATCAGTCATCTAATCTAACTTCCAACTAGAAGTTGTTCCTCTGATTTCAGCTGTTAAGGCATGAAGCCCTCAAATCTCTGCAGTGCAGCACTGACTCTACTCCATGTTGTGATACTCCAGTTAGTAATATACATATAAGTCTTGACAATCAAAGTACAAAACCATTATTTGGCCATTTAATCCAGTAAGCATAAATATGAGTCTCTAAACTTGTTCAGAGAATTTCCATCATCTTAGCTGCAGTGTTTCAAATTCATAAAGTTTGCAAGTAGGCAGATTGGTAGCTAGCATGATTGGTTAGGCTTCTATATTTCTAACATTGTGGGGGCGGGGGCTGCTTTTGTTTGCCCTAAATACCTCCTTACCGCATCACAGAGCTTCAATTTTTTTTGTCACACTCTAGAATCTGTTTTAACAGTAACTCCACAATTCAGTACATCACAGTGTATACATACACACACACACAAAGATATATA
>JBAMHV010000001.1:23538474-23560687 GCA_037177535.1 Pseudomugil gertrudae
TTTTGTCCTATATTTTTAATATTTAAAGAAAAATCAACAATCTCTTCGTCGGTCATATCGCAAAAACGTGGGGCGATTCTTTTAGGTGATATTAAAACATCTTTTAAACTAATTTAATTACGGCCAGGGACTATTGGCGAAAGGTTAACAAATGAAAAACAATGTTTAGATTCAAAAAATATAATTGAATTATTTATAAAATATTTGCCAAAATAACGACCTTCGTTTATCATTGTTTATGTTTAGTTGGGAGTTTTTTCAATATAAACGAAGATAAGAATGTCGAAACCACTAAAATAGAATATTCAAGGGTTCTACCATAACAGCGCAAATATGCATTTATAAAAATTTTTTACGAATAAATTTTGATTAAGGACAATGATGGGCGAACTATGGATAGATGGCCACACTAGGTTGGGAGGTCTTATACTTCCTACAGAGCGCTGTTCTAAAAAAATAAGTGCTTTTCAAAAATATTATTGTTAAAAAATTAAATTTAGATTCATTTTTTAAAATTTAGACGTTTTCAACACTTTAGTTATACCGGGTTTTGCAATCAAAATTAGCCATTTTATCATTAATCGTAGCCGGATTAACAATCAAAAGTAGCTATTTTGATATTCAAAATTAGCCCAAAATTTAAATTCTTTTAAAATAAATTAGAATAGAATTTCCAATTTAAATAATATTTTTGACAAAATTTAATGTTTTTTTCAATTTTTAAATTGTATGATTCTAAAATGCAAAAAAAAACTGTTTTAATCGAAATGAGAAGTTTAATTTATAAACTTATCTTTAAAGAAAGAAAATCAAGAAGCGAAGTCCGCATAACATTCAATATTCCCTTATCTATATTAAGAAAATTCCTAATAAATTCGAAAAAACAGGATCTCTTGCTCGTTTGCCTCTATATGGAACAAGGCACAACAGATTAACTGCCGAAATTCTGTCAATTTTTTCGAATATGAATGAAAATAACTTTCCTCATATTTTATCGGATTTTGTGTTCCAAACAAACACAAATGTTCATTCTTACACTATGTGGAGATAATTAAAATATATTGGCATGTCCTGAAAATAGATTAAACCTAATTACGGTAGATGTGAAATCTCAGGCCTCTTTCACGGCAGCTGTAATTACTCTTATCATGGTAATGTGTCTCATTTATTCTTTCTTTGTTCATCTACTTTTTGAACTTTCAATTTTTGATTTCTCCTCTGTGCTTAACTGCTCCACCTCCCCCCCTTTCTTCGTTTCACCTTGAGAATCGACACTCAAATCCTGAGTTTCTCAGGAGAAGAGGAATTGAATGGGCCTCCATCTTCAGCCATCACACAAAACCTTTTATCTTTTGTTCCTCGTCATTTCTTCCACATTTGCCACATACTGACCCCCCTCCCTCATCTACCTTCAAATTATGCTCTCTGTTCTTTCTCCATCGGCTCGTTTTTGTCTCTTTTAAACTGAGCTCATTATATTTGCAGTTGCTCTGTTTCTTTAATATGGGCATTCTTCTGAGATGGATTTTCACCATCAACCATCCCCAGACTTTGGTTTTATCTTCATTGCCACAAACATTCTTATCTTTATTTCTCATTTGTCATGTGAGCATTGCTTTGATAGTTGGCCTTTGTGTTAAATAATTTCGTGCACAAAATTCAGGAGTATGTAATCATCACTATAATGGAAAATCAGGTCACGTTTAGCCATCTATGACGTTTAAGAATGTGATTAGTGAACTACATAAACTTTTAGAGAACTGAATATACTGAATATAGATTATTCATACTTTCTTTGGTTTTTTGCTGTCCACTGTAAAACTATAAGGTTTTATAAGGTTTTCTTATTTGTATGTGCAGACAGTTAACATGCTTGTTTGATAAAGTTTACCAGGTAAACTGTCTTATCCATATACAATGACTTGCACCGTATGGGTGCAGCTGTATGTGTTAATGCAAGGTTGTCATGTGCAAATGCTTAGTTACCCTTCCTTCCTTCCTACTCTTTTCAAACCCAAGCTGCATGGGGCAGCTTATGGAAAGGGCATCTATCTGAGCCCCATCTCCAGCATATCTTTTGGATACTCAGGTAGGAAATGGCTCATTCTTTGCCACTAAGATCCCACTGGCCCCCCCTGTTGCTTTTTTTCACCACATTCACTGAGTCTGTTCATAACATGGCCTGATCACTGTCTTGGAACTCGCCATTTCCAGATGTGGGAGTTTCCCATATATTATCCTAGTGTGTTGTGCTGTGGTGTGTGTTCATTGTGGGTTCTGTGCTTTGGGCTTGTGAGCTTGTGTATCACCTGCAATACCATTATTTATGTTCTGTCTGTATAAAAAAAAGAAAAAAGACTTGGTACTGGATTTGTGTGTGTTGCTTTGATGACTTTCTCACTCTTAATTTATATATATATATATATATATATATAAAATGCATTTCACATCTTGTTGTTTTTCAACAGAAAAGTTCATTTTGATTTCTATAATGGTGGTCTGATTTAGTGCTGGGTATGGGGACATTAGCAGGTTGCTAATGGGGCCCCTTTGCACCATTAATATGTCTCAGCTTGATGAATGGGTATGCAAGTCTTGAATCTAGGCTGAGGGCTGAAAATCTGATGGTTTAAGGCACAAAATCAGCTGGTTTGACCTTTTTGTTCTACTCCCTTCAGGACGTAGAGTACATTTTTGAGTAGCATACAGAATTTAAACAGCTTCCCAATTCCTCAAAATGTCGGTCTTTCTAAATTGCTCTATGTTTTTTTTACCAATTTGCTTTTCTTTAAGGAGTATTTTAAGAAGCTATTTTGCCAAATAACCTGCAAATAAATGAGCAAAAACAACTTCACAGCATGCATGACTGCAGGTTAAATTATTCTGATTTATTTCTGGGCCTTGTACTTCTTGTTACAGGAATGGGGAAAGGACAGCACCGTATGCCCACCAAAGATGAGCTCGTGCAGCGCTACAACCGCATGAACACCATACCACAAGTAAGGACAACATTACATCTTTCTTTGTATTGAATGAATGAATAGCCACAACATGTGTGAAATATTTTAGGCACCACTGACGCATTTTTCTATTCCCATAATAAGGAATATGTCAGAATATTTGGCAACTTCAAACAGTCCATTCTTGACTTGACTTTGAATATCACTGTGACATTGTCCTCCTGATGCCTCAGTTAGATCATGGATTTTTACAGCCACCCACCTCCTTATCTTTTACAACAGAGCCGGCCAATACAATCAAGGTTTCTTCAAAGTCGAAACTTGAACTGCATCGCTCTTTGTGAAGGTAATTCCTACACTGAGGGTAGAATTAATTTTAGCAAATATGCAGCTGTTATAGCTTGGAATTAAAATGAATACATATTTAAATGATTAGAGATTCAACATTAATTAAAAATAACAGATACATTTTAATGTTTAATCAAATTTGGTAATAATTTGTTTAAGAAAAATATAAAAGACATAATATATGATTAAAATGTCTGTGTATCAGTGTGTAATTATACTTAACAATAGTATTAGTTATTTATATTAAGAATTTTGTATTTACTGCCACTTGTTACATAAAAATATGACAAGTAATTCAATTAAATAGAAACAATAATCTATTTCCTGTAACCAGTTATAACATCCAAGGATCTGCAGAAACACGGGAACATATGGGTGTGTCCTGTATCAGACCACGTCTGTACTCGTTTCTTTTTTGTGTAAGTACTATCATTTACTTAAAAATATTTGCAGAATGAATGCAGTAATATTGAGTGAGTTGGGATACCAACGGAATTAGAATTAAGATTTACTTCACTTTCTGTACATCTGCAGGTATGAGGATGGCCAAGTAGGAGATGCCAACATCAACACCCAGGAGCCTAAGGTTCAAAAGGAAATAATGCGTGTGATTGGGACCCAGATCTACTCCAGCTAATGGAGGCTAAGCAGTGAATCCATTTACCATTCTGCTGGAGGCCACATGCAGACAGATAGTTGAAGGGATTGTTGGGTGAGCTGTCTTCTGGTCTTACACTGAAGGATGAGGAGGCTCATGAGCACGTTACTTCAATAGCTTTGTTCTGGTCTTCTTGTTTCTTCCATGTTCCTCTCCTCTGAATTGTTACACATTACATGTTCACATGAGCATCAGTTAGATTTAACCTGGTTAAAGTCTGTTTTTCTCAGTTTATGGCTTTTACAGCTTTTTAAAAAAGCATAACAAAAGAATGTGTGTTTGTTATCGCTATCTTAGCGTTTTTCCACAGCCATATACACTCCTTGGATTATTTATCTGCATTTTTCATTTCTCTTTGTGACTATATAGTAAAACAAATTGTCAGTTTACATCTGCATAGCAATGTATCTTACAGTGTTTGCAAAGTTATTTCTCATCTGTTTATTTAACATCCTCTGACGAATGAGATAAATTAAGGTCTGTGACATGGTACCCACATGGTTGAGGATTACTCTGTGGTTTTGAGCTTGTCCATTGATGCTACCCGTTTCCAAAACAGTGTTGCTGCAACACAACCTTTGCACATAATAAGCACTTTGTTTTTGAGAACTAAGACTTTTTGATTGATGGTGCAATTTCAAACCCCTGAAAATAGTTTTCTTTTTATGTACTAAAAATCCGTGTGAAAACAGATGTGTAACTTTGCAAGTTTCATGAGAACAAACTAGCCACAAGTTCCTCAAATATTTATCTTGTGAATATAGCATTTTATTAAATAAAGGCTTGAAATGTTGAAGGGCTGGTATTACAATGCTACAGAATTAACCAAGATATCTGAAGCTTTTAGATAGTTTTGGAGCAGTCATAAAACACATGATCATTTGTTGTTTTCCTCAACTCCAGCTCTTCTGTTCTGCCTTTGCACTTTGGGGTCTGCAGCTCTTCAACGCTAACAAAACAACTGACAAAGGATCTTTATTACAGACGTTTAAAATGAAAATAAATCTTCATGTGTATGAACTACAATCCACTGTACAAGACGTTATGGACAGTTTCTCCAAGCTATTCACTGGCAGTAATGAGTCCAGGTGAGCTTGCGTTGTCTTTCACTCCCTGCATAATGGACTCTAATGTGTCATTTAGGTGCATTAAATATGCAACTCTCTGAATTCACGTTTGAGACTGGCAACCTTGTATAGCTAATCGAGTTTATCAGTTAGTCATGTACTGTATGTATGTATGTTTGTACGTGTGGCTTTGTATTTTCTTGACATTATACTAGACATTGCACTTATTCAGCGTTTGCCTAAACTGGAGAAAACGACTGTCCTTGGACCTGCAGCAGATCGACAATGGAAGAAAAGAGACTATAAGATACTTATTTATGGCATTAGAAGGACCATAATATCCAACATCTTAACTCTGTCTGTAATAAGGTAGACTTTCAGTCTCCTGGAACATGGACTGTGACTTCAGTGAGACACCGAAAGGGAAGCAAATTGTAAATAAGGACACTGGAGACCTTGTTGAAATGTAATGTCCAGAAGGAGATGTGCAGCTGACACAGTGCACCACCAGACTCCGCTCATAACTAACACCTGTTTCTCCCAGAAACACAGAGTCTGTCTCTGGTGTGTGATGTTGATGACGGCAATGGTAATTATGATGATGACTGAAATGGGCAATGCAGGAGGGAAAAAATAAAGCCTGATTTTGCACAGTTTTACAAACAGTCTTATTTTCTTTGACATCTCTGTGGAAAGCAAATAGCTCTGTGGCTATTTCTCCAGCTGCTGATGTGTTTGCATTTTAACAGAAGGGGGCAGTAGTACTCCACCTTTTGATCAACATAATTCCTCTGTTGTACTTCAAGTTTAAAAATCCGACCAAGCTTCATGCCGTCTTGTTCATACCTCTCACATGTATAGTGTTTTAAATAATTAAGGTATTTTTGGTTTCTATTACAAATCAATCATCATCAGTCAGCACTACTATTCACTACTATTTCTTACAGAAAGCGTTTGAGAAAACGTGTGTAGTCTCACATTGTCAGATAAGATAACCTCTTAAATTTTTTTTTTAAATGTTGGGGTAATTCTGTCCAAGAATGATAAAATACAGAGAATGGACTCTGATAAGTATTAGAATACACCATAGACAGAAAATGCTGCTTTCTGGTGCTAATTCATGCAGACAATAATGCAATTTCCAAAGTTGAAGGTGTGTGTATATATACATAAAACAAGCAAGGCAATCATAAGGTTATGCATTCCATATAAACCAAACGAAAGGCTCCAAAACTACCTTGTTATAATTGATAATTACTTGGATAATACGTTTATTTTTGTGAGAGGTTTAATGACAAAGCAAATGAATATAATAAAATGGAAGAGCTACTTTGAAGTAGGTTTAAGAACCTGCAATCTCAGAAAAACTAAAGATTACTAATTTCATCATATTCATAACTAGTAACTTCCTGCTGTGAACACATATTTCCCCATACTCAAATTTTGTTTTGCTAATTAAAAATGTATGCAATTACTGTTTTGATATGCCTTTGCAAAACAAAACAAGGTAAACCCTCCCCTCGCTCGAAAAAAAAAATCAAAAGCAAGTCAAACCTTTTAATAAGAACCAGTGTTTTTCAAACAATTTTCTGTTAAAAACAATTAATTAACCTTCACAGGAAGTGTTGCAGAAGAGGCCAGTAGCCTAGACATACATAGCTACTCCACAACTAACGGGTTGGCTAGGACTACGCCCTGGTGTTTTCACTTTATTGCATCATTCTTTCTTTTAAATCTATTTCCATTTACTTGAAACATTTCAGCTTTCACCTCAAACAGAAGACATCGCTAATAGTTTCAGACCACCCAACTGCTCACTCTGTCTTCCCTCTCATTGCTCTCTCCGACCACAAAAACCTCTTCTTTTTCAAATGATGGCTGTTTTGGCACAGGAGGCCCTGTATGTGTACAACAAGTGCTGGGTATGTGGAGAGTAGGCTTAATCATAGGGAAGCTGAAGCACTCATGGACCCTTGAAAGGCACTTTATGTGTGTATTTGTGGGCATGGTAATTGGGCACCTCCCTTTTGTAAGCTGACCCATTTGACAGGGCCTGTGGCTGGGCTTTTGTACTGGTTTCTGTATATGTGCATGTGAGTAGCAGATGATGTGTATGGTTCAAGAATTACTATGATCTCTGAAACCCGGCCCTCATGTTGGACATGGTCCCCTGGTTTGGCTTTGTCCCCCATTACCAAAGCCAGCTGGCTGGTGGCACAAGCCTGCAAAATCGTGTTTTTACATGTGTAGTTTCAAGCTTTACCACTGAGAGGAGCTCTGGTGTTTTTCTGCTCTGTCTTTGTTTCAGCAGATTTATTTGCAAACTTAACATACACACCAAGAGACATGCACGGGGCATCATCACATACGCATGCAGGTAAACACACACTATACAGCCACTGTTCGGTCAGATAAAGGAGCAGTGACGGGAGGGCACAGGGTCACTGAGGGTGCCTGGCCCTCAGCGGAAGCGACTGCTCCCAGCCTCCCTTTCTCTTGCCGCCGTAATAAGTATGAACGTTTGATTTCTGCACAAAAGGAGCAATTACAGAGAGTTGTTTAATCACCCACACTTTTATTGAGCACAGGGTCTCTTAGCTTGCAGCTCAGGCCCCCGTCCACTGCAGCAGCGGGCGACAGGAGTGACAGAGAAGGTCAGTGGTTTAACGGGGCGCGAAGGGGTCTCGTTTGAATTAAGACTTGCAGACTACTCTGCACACTATGGAGGCCCCAGGGACAGAGACAAAGAGCTAGACAAGGCCAGGAGACAAGTTGGCCAGCCAAACAAAGAGATAGAGGAACTCAAATGAGAGAATTTCAGAGATTAGGGGGTCGAGTATGGTGGACACCTCAGAATGAAAATCATTCCTTGAAGAGGCAGTAACACAATATAAAAGAGCTATTTAGGTACCTGAGAGTGTAGTTGCACTTGTTGAGCAGGTGTAGTGAAATCCCAGGAGGAGTAAAGCAGAACTAAAATGTTAAAAGAAAAATGTTAGAAAGGAGCAGCAGCATGAACAACTCTTCTACCGTAAACGCAATGTAGCATGAAAGGTAGTCCTGATTGAAACAAACATGTTTTTTCTTCTTTTTTTTAATAAAGATGGTGAGAATACAACAGTATTCACTTTAGCTATTTTACAGTCAGCCAAGAACCCCAGAGAGCCCAAACTTTCATTCAAAACAATAGCAAGAACCGTCAGTGTCAGTGTTTTTTATTGAATTTTCAGCCTGGGTGTTACTCTATATTTGTGTGCATGCGGAGTTCCTCCTCCTCCTCCTCTTCTTCTTATTGCCAGGATATGAATGATGGAGTGCAAGTCCTTGTCTCGCCCCTTAGAGATAGCAAACATGTTGGTGTGAGGCGAAGAACGTGATGGCGATGGATGGAATAGCTGATGGTGGTGTGTAAAATGCCACAAAATGGCAAAGAATAGCACCACTATGTGGCGACCGGGGGAGAAGGGTGGATGGTGGGGGTAGAAAGAGACCGAGTGTGGATGAGATGACAGGGAGAGGGAGGGAGGAAGTGAGTACACCATTGCTTGCTCATAAAGCCAACAGCTGTGTGGGTAATGTTTTGTGACACCGAGCCTCTCTGAGCCCTTCTGTTTCCCAGAGAGCAGGGAGACGCCATATTCCGTCGTCACAAATGGCTCTGTCATTCACCCCCTAAGTCTTAATTATCGCTCCCAGTTTTTTGGCCACGTTTTGCTCAGGCGTATGGATCCATCTGCACGCTGTATAATTCCACTTCGCAATTTACAAGTGGCATTTATTACAATGGCCTCCGCACCATCTCCTCTTTAACACCAGCAGCCCTTTCCAGAGAGACGAGGGGGAACAAAAGAGCCGTGCAATCTGGCAGCAACAGTGCCCACCCTCAGTTCCCTCAAATCTTTTTTTTTCCATCTGCATCACTGCTATCTGCACAACTCCCTCCACCCCCGTATTACACGTTTTTTAGCTTCTATTTGTGTGTGTGAGTGATTTTTTTCCCTTTGTTATTAATTTAATTTTTATGGGATTCACAGTACTCGCACAAACCGCCCCCTATCTGCCTTGAAGCAGAGGAAAAGGAAATAGCTGATGTGGATTTTTCCCCCCCTCTCTTCCCCCCTTTGTAATTCATTTTGGATTAATTCCCCTTGTCTTCAGAGACAATCCTAATTCTTTATTATTTCCACTTCACAGGCTTGATGACATGCCTGTATCCACATATCATATCCAGGGGAAACTTTACACCCAGCAGACCTCCTTGTTTTCTCCCCTCTTCTCTCTTTTGCACTCTCCTCCTGTCTCACTTTCAGCTTCTTTAAATTTTATCTCCGTCGTCCCTCTGTAGTGGTCTTACTATTCATTTTCTTTTTGCTCTCTTTTTCTCTTCAGCCTCCCCCTACTCTGTCTTTCTCCACCAGATTAGAGTTGCCTGTTAGAAGGCACACACACCTTCCCACTTCACTCAGTCAACATCATACGGTGTTGTGTGCATGCCATGTCTGCTTGTCTCTCACTATTCATATGAGAATAAAATGACACTGAGTGTTCATTGCCATTTAAGTGCCACTGTGAAAAAAAAATCATTTGTCACTTGTCTTCCTCTCTTTATGTGGCAGTGCACATATCTCTTTGCCTCCTTCAAACCACTGATATGTCAATTTCCAGAGATGTTCATTGACAGGTGGACACTCATGTTCATCATTTAGCTATTTTATTTGTTTCTTTGTTCTTCTGCACTCTGTCTCCTTCTCTACATGTATTTGCACTGCTGATTTTCTCCTGCCTCTGCATTTCAGTCTCCCTCTACAAGCCACTTTATTAAATCTGTCTTCTCATTCTTTCTCTAATATTATCTATACATCATGTTATTATTAATATCTCTGTATGCTATTTGTCTTTGTCTTTTTTTGCATCCCACTTAATTTCCTTTCATTTTTAAGATGCCCTCTTTTTTGCTCAAATCAAGTAGTTTCTCAAAACACTATTGTTCAAATTCTCAGTGACCATATTCGATGCTACCATGGGAACTCTCTTTTGTCCCTACTAACCACAATCGCCTTCACTCTTTCTCTCCCTCTCTCTCTCTCTCTCTCTCTCTCTCTCTCTCTCACACACACACACACACACACTCACACACAATGTCCATCTCCAATTCACCATAAAGTGGGCCCCGAATTTCCCCAGAGCTCTGGTATGGTGGCAGTCGCCTCTGGAGTCCGGCTGTGCTAGATGTGTTGTCTGCTCCGTTACCATTCAATTACCCTCCTGTAATCTGACAGGCTCCTCATGGCCTGCACTGGGACCATCGCTAGTGTTGTGTGTGTGTGTGTGACTGTGCATGTTTCCTATAGGAGTGCACTATTCTCTCTTTTACTTTTGTATTATGCATGTCTGCATGTGTGTATTTGTGTATTTTGTCTTATTGTGCAATTTCCCTGCACTCTGAATTCATGCAAAACCAAATGAATTTCCATTTATGTCTCTCGCTCTTCTCTTCTTTTCCGTATCTGTATCACTTCTAGCACTCAAAGTCACCTTTAGATCTCCGGCCTGAAGTCACTTGACATCCTGCTAGTTTAGCGACAAACTAAAAGGAACTCATTTCAGCTAAAAACAACCAAACCATCAATTTGTCCTCGTGTTCTGTTATTTTTGCTCTACTGTGTCAATCTTCTCCCATATTCTTTTCTTCTCTCTATGAATTCATAATTCATATAACTCTCTTTTCCTTATCATTTTTATCATGCTGTCCTAATCACTCTCCCCCTGCCCCCAAACCATCACCATCACCACTGCCCCAGGCCCCTTTCTGTCTGTGCGAGGCAGGCTGGCTCTCGGTGTTGACCTGAGAAGGACTGACATTCAGAGGCCGGTCCCCTGCCTGCAGCACTGACATTTCTGCCAGACTTTGATGGCGCCTTTGAACAGAGATGTGTGGAGGGAAGAGCTGCCTGTCTCTCCGCCTTCCAGCAGCTCCAACTCTGCCTCTCCGCCACTCAGGCTGAGATTTACTGTAGCAGCCGGCTCTCTCATCATACACACAGGCACACGCGCACACTCATATGCACGCTCACATGATAGAATAGTGCATGTACGCATTTGGTACAACACCTGAACTCATTTACTTAGCCTTATTTACTTTATCTCTCATTGGAACACATTAATCTTGCACTATGCTTTCATATCTGTGCATAAAGCTATGCACATTTATATGACAAACACAGACACACAGCCACACACAATCATACAGCTCCTGCTGGAATGCCTTCAAAGACCCTCATTGCCCCCCTCGGATAAAATTGGCACAAGGAGAGAGGCAGAAGAGCAGGGTGTTGGATGGGACACAGTTATCTCTCCCACCTCTCCCCTATCTACCCATCCCCTCCAACCCCCTCCTGCTGTGGTGCCTTCAAAGACACCCATGTCACTTCAGTACCCTTCTGGCTCCCCTCCTCATTCTCCTCTTCGTCTTCCTCTTTGCCTTCCAATCTTCTGTAACCGTTCCTTCCTGCAACACACTCCCTTTGTTACCACATGGTTACAAAACACACTGAAGAAGGAAATAAATAAATATATTCAGAGTGAAATTTGTTTTATGGCGGTTGCTCATCTAGCAATCAGTACAGCATGATGTAAAAATGGTGCTACATACCGTTATTCAGTGAGAGCCAGCTCTGTGCCAAACTGCCTGCTTTGGCAGATCCCCCCGTCTCTCTGCTGTCACTACAGGGAATGGGACTCTTCTTTTTCATGTGCTGGAGGTAGGGACTGAAGCATGTGGTGCTCTGTGAGTCTAATTAAAATGACTTGGCGATTTTGCCATGTGACGGTGTCTGAGAGAGGTGGATGAGAATTGCAACACTTAATTTTGTTTCGCTTACTTCTTTTTCTCTGTGGAGTTGGACTGAGCGGAGCCTTGATGAAAATGTGGCTTTGATAGTTGTGTAGGCATGCAGTTGACAAATGCACGTGTGCATCTGAGTGTTTGAAGCATTATAAATGTTCAAGTCACTTAATTTACATTTAATTTGTGTTAGTTCTATTGTCATGACAAATATGACGTACAACGCAGGAGCAATGAAATGTCCAGCTCTCAAAGTGAGGATGCAGGGCTCTAATCAGGAAGTTTCTGAGCTGACTTCATCTGCTGGTTTTATTGATATTAAGCAGGAGACTGATACGTCAGATGTAAAAATGAAGCATTTGCTGTCATCATTTCCTTCTTTTATTATACGTGTTGAAATCAGTCATCCTACATGATATAATGGTGTGTAGGACAAATTCACAGGAGTCGAATGCAACAAAGTCACTTTCAGCGGTATTCTTGAACTAATTGATAGTTGTGTGAAAGAGGCAGATAAATTGCTTTCTTTGCAGAGTCTGTCACCTGTTTGAAAGACAAATGTTTAGGAAAAGACTTAATGAGAAACACATGACAATAAATAACTGTGCAAAACTCTTGGGCCATCCTGTATTTCGTTACATTTTGCTTCCAAGGGTCCAATCTTTGAAGTGGTCTTGAGCAGACGTTCTACAAGCTTTATGCAGATCGTTTTTATTGTTCTTTTAGACAATGGCTGCCTTTTCAGTCGGGTTTAGTTTTGTTAGCTTTGTTGAAGAATAAAAGCAAACGTGACAATTATTCTCCATGAAGCTTAATATTTCCATTTATCTTTGCAATTTCAATAAATTGCTGCAACAATTTCCAATTTTTCAGAAAACTCCCCTCAGTAAAGTACATACAATAAATGATGAGAAGCATGGACATACTGTGTGTCTATAAATGAAGATCATTGTCAGTATATATTTTAAATATAAATAGACATGCAGACAATATATCATTTTGTTATTATTCAAATGAATTTTTCGACATACATAAGTTCAACTTTTATTATTTCTTATTGAGTCTGGCTGAGGGGGCAGGATTCGCTATTATGGTTGCTTTAACTCTTGTTCCTTGGTTTGTTAACTTTATCAGACTTGATTTTAATTAGAAAGCCAGATTTTGGACATTAATGTGAAGACAAATTGAACTGATGTGTTTCGTCTTCTCTGTGTTTGAGTATGTGTGCAGAGAAAGAGGAAGTGACAGGTCCAACAGCCCTCTGGCCCAGTAGCGTGGCGTGATTTCACCTCAGCCTTTTTTGTCAGCTCCCTTTCCTTCCAAACTCTCCACCCTGCTTCCCCCTCCTCCTTCTTTTTCCTTCCTCCAAGCTGGGGCCCCAGGGTGCTTGCAGCTTTCCTGTACAGGGCTATTGATTGGGAACGGGGCTGCAGCTCACCTGCTAATTGAAAGCCGATTGGGGCCCTGGGGCGGCGCTGTAAAACAGGCCCCACGTGGCATTAAAGCTGAAGGCTGATGGGCCACTGTAAATTCAGACCTGCTAACAGTGCTTGTGTAAATCCCAAGTATATTACAGTTGAAAAAGAGGGTATGTTTATATGTGCGTGTCTCTGTATGTTCTTATTCTGTTCAGTATGATGCATATACTGTAAATGTGCAGTTTCTGTGTGGCTTTTTAAGTGTTTATGCTCTTGTTGTAAGTGCATCTGAGCCAGCAAATGTGTTAAAATGTCTGTGCATGTCTGATTAGATTCATTGGAACATTATGCACCTATATTTGCAATCTAAACATGCAGACATCACATCCACACACATACACATTCATGCACAGGTGGTTCATGGTGACAATCTAGTTTCCCAGTGCACCAGGAGAACAGTCGTGTCTGTAATGGACACATTCTTCCTCTTTCTTCAATCCTCCTGACAAAAGCAGGGAGAGTGCTCCATCTCTGCCTCCCTCCCTCTTCCACTGTCTCTCTTACTTTCCCCTCCTTAAGATTTCTCTTCTTTCTTTGTCTCTGCACAAGTCACACCTGTGATCCTCCACTGAGACATCAGCTCTTGAGTTAAGCCTAATTTTTTTTCTCCTTCCTTCATTGTAATTTCCCCTCTTTTTTATGACTGCTCAACCTCTCTGAACTCATTTTCTTTGCCAAATAGTACTACAGGTATGGTCTTACTTTTGAATGACTAATTTATGTACTGCATGCATGCATGTGCATAAAGTGTGATGGAGCTGATGTCACCTCTCCTAATTCGTGGCCCTTTGTTTAGTTCAAACAACCAAATTGTCCCTTACCAACAGTCCTCTATATGAACAGGCAAGTTTGCATTCACAGTTTATCCATCTGTCTTTCCCTCTTACCCTCAACGCTTCATTCTTCTTCCATTAAATCTCACTTTACTTCTCACTCTCTCTCATTCTCTGTCTATCTTTCTCCAAGCAGAGTGATTGAGTAGGGATGGTGCTGGCCGTCCTGCAGCATGGTGCGTGGAAACAGAGGTTAATTGGATTGTAATTAGAGCGGAGGTGATTAATTGATAGCATCTGTAAATTTGGATGTTTCCATTGTAAATGTGACAAATGAGAGCATGGCAGGCCGGAGAAGGAAGGGCAGAGAGAGGAAAAGAGAAAGAGGAACATGAATAGGTAGAAGAGGTTACAGAGTTAATGGAGGGAAAAAGCAGAGGATATATAAGTAATAAAGAAATGTTTATCTTCTGTTTGTACCCCATGGCCTAGTGTTTAGCAAAATTTAATTAATTTTATGTGTGATCCAGCAGCATATGACATATGCAGAAAACTTTAGTGAGTTTTAAGTTAGAGAATAGACAGGAACTTTTTTGCATGTCACAGAATTTAGAGGTGATATTGAAACTGAGTTCAAACGTTCTAAATGCAAAATGTTTTATGTCACATCTAGAGCAGCGTCAGTGGTGCAGCGTTCAGGCTACTGCAAGCAAAGGGGCATAGCAATAACATGGAGATAAACATGAAGTTTATGAATGTTGAAATAAGCGATACTGGCAGGTTGAATTGGCTCTACAGTCTGAAAGCTGAGATATGTGGTAATGACCCCTATATTGTTACCATAGCAACTCATTGGTTTGGGATGGTTTTATCTGGTCATTTGAAAAGAAAAGCTTGAATGTCATAAAATTGAATGAGGTAATTATGATTAATTAATTAGAGAAAAATATTCTTTAAAACATTAACACATTTATTTGCAGTATGCATTGCAAACAATCTGTAATTTTCTGGTATATACTTGTGCACACAATAGAGCTGCGCTACTAACCTAGCAACTTTGGGACTATATTTAGTGTATTTTTGAACCTTTGAGTGACTCTATTTTTTTTTTTAATGTCACTAGCCACAAATCCTGTGACTTTTCTGGCGTTATTGAAGACTTGTGATTGACATGTAGCAATTCAGTAAGTAGCATTGAGGCTACAGACTCTTCTCTGTTTGAAACACTCACAAAAGGCTTGGTCTGCACAAGCATCCAGTTCCAAGCTGCAGCCAAAGCAAGAGATGATAACCTCTGCCTCATGACCAGACTGAAAAAAAACATGAAAAGTTGCCATTTAATCTTCCCACACTTGCTTCCAGTCAGATATTATGCTTATTAATGTTAAGAAAAAGTTAAAAGAGAATGCAAAATGTTGTAGACACCTAATTAGAGAACAGCTGGAGAGTACATAAAATGAGACTTTAACAGTTTTGGCCAGAGATATTTTCCATTTCTTTTTCTACTGGTTTGAATTGGCATGCAATTAAATGCATTTTCCCAGTCAATAATCAAGCTTTAGTTTACAATATTAATGTTAGTATCTTCTGTTTGATCCATCAAAATTCCATTTAAATATATATTTAAAAGAACGGTTTTAGGCTAAATTTTTACACGATTAAAATGTGATTAAGAAGGATAAATATTAATAAAACCTCTTATTAATTAGATTTACAATTTACAAGAATACACATGGGACTGTTCTAATCCTGAGAGAGGTGGTGGAGGTGGTGGAGGAATTCAAGTACCTTGGAGTTCTGCTGGACAACAGACCTGAGTGGAAAAGTAACACGGGGTACATCTATAAGAAAGGTCTTATAGATTATAGATTGTAGAGATTACTCTGCAGAGTAATCTCTACTTCTTAAGGAAGCTGAGATCTTTTAATGTCTGCACCAAGATGTTGCTCATCTTCTACAGGTCTGTTGTTGAAAGTGTAATCAGCTTTGCAGTGGTCTGCAGGGGCAGCAGCATAAAAAACAGACCTGAAGAGGATCAACAAACTGTTTAAGAAAGCTGGTTCCGTGCTTGGAGAAACTCTGGAGCCGCTGGAGCTGATCGTCTAAAAAAGAATACTGCACAACCGGATGGAGGATTCGTCCCACCCACTCCACAACACAGTGATGAAACATTAGTAACTGGCTTGTTCAGGTCCAATGTAGGACTGAGAGATAAAGATCATTCCTTCTAGCAGCCATCAGCCCCAGGAACAAAATCCTTCATTACTAATTTTTGTATTTAAAAAACTAAAACAAAAAAAAAACCTACTACAATTTGAATTTCTCTCTGGGATCAATAAAGTATTTTTAATTTCAGTCATATATATAAGTGGTGGTTCAATAGTTAATAAATAAATGAATAAATAAATAAACAAACAAACAATAAATAATTAAACCAGACATTTTTAAGGTGAGGAGATTATTTATTTTTTTATTCTGGAAATGGAATAACATTTTACATAGTGTCAGTCTAAACTTTGGCAACTTCACAGAAAAGCATTGCAAAAATGTGGGCTAGCATATGTGCTGTGCCTATGTGGGCAAGTGAGTGAAAATTTAAGCAAAGTGCAGATATAAAAGGCTGGCACTAAACACATTTTGATGTCATGAACATGCTTATTTATCACATGCTGCTGAGTAGCAACATTTTGCCACATTTCAGCAGACCCTTTTAGCAGCACAGTTGGGGAAGCAGGGAAGGAGTGGGGCTAAGAGGGTAAGCCAAGCTAACAGATTTCAACAACAACGCCCTCCCCCCACCCCCCAAAACTTACTCTTCTCTCCTGACAGCAGGACACTGGCTCATAAATACTTCACGCTGCCATATTTTGCATCATCATTTTTTTCATATTAAAAAATATGCATAAAAATATGAAATAGTTTCAGAGCATGTTAAAGCTTGTTGTTTGTTTACTACATTTTCCGCATTTTCCAAACAGCAGCCTTTCTGTATGGAGTTTGCATGTTCTCCCCGTATTAGCGTGAGTTCGCTCCAGATACTCTGACTTCCTCCCACTGTCTACATGTGTGTTAGGTTATGTGGTCATTCAAAATTCTCTATAGAAATGAATGTGAGTGTGAATGTCTGTCTATCTTTGTTGCCTCGTGATGGACTGGCGACCTGTCCAGGTACCCCGCCTCTCATCTGAATGATCGCTGAGATAGACTCCAGCTACAAGAAGTTGATGTGAGACTTTGTTTTATGCAATCCCATAATCCATCCATCCATCCATTTTCTACCGCTTAATCCCTTGCGGGGTCGCGGGGGGGCTGGAGCCTATCCCAGCTGCCTACGGGCGAGAGGCGGGGTACACCCTGAACAGGTCACCAGTTCATCCAGGGCAATCCCATAATGTGGTAGGAAAAACATCTTTCTCTTTTGTTGAGCTTTGGAAGAAAGCTTAATGACTTTGAAAGGGGACAACATTTTTTTTAACTTAATACAGGAGATAAAATACTTCCCAAATCCCAAACTAATGTTGTGGCATCTCATGAGCATTCATATTAATACATTTGGTCATAATATTCATCCTGCTGGTGGATCCGTACATAAATGTACATGCAGCTATTTTATGTTTTTCCTGTCCAATTACAATAGTACAGTAGTCAGTGGGTGCTTGTTCTGACCTGTTGTATCTCAGCAGTGAATTCTGCTTTTTAAGTCAACAGTTTTCTAGCTTTCTGTTACAATCTAGCATTGTATGTTGTCAAGTATTGCTATGTGAAATTGTTTAAATCCATTACTGCTGGCATGCAGTTAAACCTTAATTTATAAATGAAGGATTCAGATAAACCCATTATTTGCTGACATGTTGGATTTTGCCAGTGTTAGCATCATCAGCAGAATGAAGTGAAACTCCAGATAAATGTACTGTGGCATGCAGAACTGAGCAGCTGAATCAGTAAAAAAAAATATTGTTTTCTGAAGTGGAAAGTGAAATCTTTACTTCATACTTTCTCTTTTACAGTTTAGAAATATAAAAGAAATATAAGTGCCACGAGAAAAGGTTTAAGCCATTTGTCATGAAGACCTTTTGTAGCATCTAATCATCTTGCTGTAGATGTTTGGAGGGATTCACTCATTCCTACTGCCAGAGACATTCTTTTGGCCACATTTGGTCACAATAAATACTACTCTATGCATCTCCATATTTTCTTAAGTTTAGTTCAGGGAGCTGTGTCGAACTGTGTCGAACATGACAAAGCATGATGATGGATATTTTGAGGTAACTTTGGGGACTTTAGGGGGTGTTTTGACTCCTTCATCTTCTCTTCGTCTTCAGCTTTGCACTGATGGTCTGATATTTGCCTCCAATATTTGTTGATATTTATTTGAATACATCCATCCCCTATCAGTCAAATGGTTCCCCATAGTGGTGGATGTAACATAATCTAACCACCTCTATACTTAACTTATCAAGCATTGATGTGCTTGTTTAACAAGCAAATCATAAAAATGTGTAAGTATCGGAATGAGGTCTTTCATAACATTAATTCATTTATTTTCGACTCCGCCATTCAGAGTTCCAGGAAAGCTGAAGCCTATCCCAGTAAGGAGCAGGCGAGAGGAAGAGTACACCCTGGACAGGTCACCAGTCCATCTCATTCTTCCATAACATGCTGCACACATTTGCCTCCAAACATATCTACATTTAATCCATTTTCTATATATTATGTTAGCATCCTTAGTGCACAAAACTTGTTTAAATGGAAGCCATGCAAGGAAAGTTTTACCTCTATTTATTCTGTGGAGGTCATATTTAGAGGAGTGGATTTAGTTTGTTTGGGATCGAATACAATCCCAGCTTCAGGGCCCTCACCATCCCCTATTTTACCACATTTTTGCCCTTAATTATCTAAGACCTATCTGTAGTTTTTTATATCAAGCAGTTTTCACTCAGTCAGACTCAATCTGTTTGAATGTCCACAAAATAGAAGATTGAAGACCACCAGATGGTTGAAAATTGCAATTAATTTTCAGAAAATTTATTTCCAGCTGTTTGCCTCAAAAGATAATATCTTGATTAACTTGATCTATAGCTATGGATATTTGTGGCCTCTCTGACAGATTGCCAGGTATTCATGTTTTTGATTTAGTCTCAAGTAGGCTGAAAGATTTTTCCAGACATTGAACCCATCCCTCTTTAGCTGTGCATGGTTAAAGACAGAGTAATGATACTTTTTTCCATTATAAATAAATCTGGATGCTTTCATTTTAATCTTCATTCTCCATTTGCAAAATAGTTGCTGCCTGCTAATCAAAATGATCTTTGTTTTTTGTCTGTGACCGGTTCTCTTTGAACTTGAATGACAGCTTAGTACATTTGTAGAGACCCTTGGTGGTTTGAAAGCTACATTTTCATACTTTTATAAAGAGGGTATTTGATTTTCCTATTTTTAAAGTGACCCTATTGCGCACATATTGCTTCATATTTTAATATGAATGTCCAAAAGTGCAGGAATTAAACATTTTTCATGAATCCATTTATTTATGTCACATTGAACCTTGCTGTAGGCCCTCAGATCTGCCTCTGCAAGAAACAAGCACAAAGAAAATGCGTCATCTCTGATTGGTCAACTGCTATGAGTAATTGTCAGAGCGTGCACTACAGTTGTCTGTGATGATATCAGGTGTTTTCGTCATAGAAACAGCAGCAGAACTAGCAAACAAACTAAAGCTACTCAGCCAATAATGTCAACACAGAGCATGCAGCGGTATGTGTTGTAACCCAAATCCGACCCATAAAACAACTCATAGATGCAGCAGGATGTATCTGTTTGGTACTCTTGCTTTCCAGCTATGGTCCATTTCAGGTTTGTAACATCCGTCTAACTATATCTATTGTTTCACATAATGACCTAGATGGTGTTACATCAGTCGTTACATTTCAAGCATCCCCCCCACCTCTGTAGCCTACTGTCATGAAATATACAAAGCATGTTAAGACGAATAATACTACTCACTGCATAGTATTTCTCAAATACCATAGTTTCAATAAAATGTATGACAGTAATTTCTTTAGTTTGATCATTCCACAATAACTATCTAAACAAAACCAACAACATTTTTCGATTCATTAGGTTTTACTTACAGCTTGCTGCTCAGGATTGGAAATTCTTCTATCATAGGAACACGGTTCATAAATCTCTCTGTCTCAAACACCACTGACTCACATATCATCCTCTTTTGTGAGACGCATTTTAGCATAAAAAGCTGAGTTATAGTGTGAAAAAACCTTCAAACTACATTCACTTCAAAACAAACCAGTGTTCATTTGAACTATGTGAGGGATCTGTGCTGGTCTGAGGAGTAGAAACTATGCAGAAAAAGTGGTAACACAAACACATAATACTGGTTTCTTTTATAATAAGACTATTATGCTGCTAATCTATGTCTTACAGGATATAGTTGTTTACTGATGTAAAAAAAAAAATGGTGCCTAAATTTAAAAAAATCATTAAATTTCTGACAAATTTTCTTCCAGCAATCAGCAAACATTAGCTCCTTTATAAGCTACCTACCTGTATATGCACTCAGAACATTTAGATGATAATACTAATAAAGATACACTCACAAAGCAAAAGAAAATAATATATAATTTAATACAAAATGTGTTGCTTACAGTTTCCAAAGACTGTAATTAAAGACCCAAGATGAAAATGAAATCTTAAACTTTAAATTTAGAGCTGCAATCAAACCAAATTAATTTATTGTCTTCACAGTTTAAAAAAATATAAATAGCAGATAATCTAACACATTTCAAACAACAAAAAAGAAAGATCCAAGTTTTCTCAAATATAATGTCACAAGCAAAGTTTTATTTTTAACTGTGTGTCAGTTAGATTTAATTTCCTTCATAACATAGTTTGATGAGACTTTTGCATGTCACTAACTTCACAATCTGAGGTAAATCTCACAACTTTTCTGGCATAAAATAAAAATAGTAAGCTCGAGCATGTATGTTTTCCGTATAAGAGCGATGCTGCTGCTTTGATGGAGCTGTGTGCTGAAATAAAACAGAGAGGATATTAGATGGAAGCGTAATTATTTTGCCCCAAGTGATGTTTATGTTGAGATTTGGGGGCTTCAATCTTCAAATAAACCTTTTTATAAGCAACATATACATTGAGATAAAATTATATCATCCCAAGGGGGGGATTCAGTTACATGCACAGTAGTGGACATCATGTGCTGCATTAATGAGGAACAACATGAATAGTAGGCCCCTAGGATAATACAAAACCTGTGCAAGTCATGAAATTAAGGCATCATCCAAGCACAGAGACATTAACAAGGCTGTTTTCCATCATCTGAGCGCAGAAAAATTAATAGGGCAGTACTTTTTACAATCACAGGTTCTCCAGTGTAATTTCTTGAGTAGGCATCGCAACCATGAAAACCTTTTCATTGAGAACACGCTTGCTCTTGTGGTTCGCTGCTCAATGGAACAAATTGTTCATTAACTGTGGACCTAATTCTCAAACAAATGTCCCGGGAACATTGCTGTGGTGGTCCACATGAGGATGGAATTCAGCTAATCAAAAAAGCCTTCAGTCATGTCCTATCAGAAAGCTCCAGACTGCATCATATGAGCCCATGTTTCAAAATTTACATTTCATCTTCCCCAAGGGACAGGTAAGGTCCCACCTTGCAATCGTTTCCTCCCCCAATCGGCATGTGGGAGGAGATGGACAAAAACCGATATGAGTGTGGTTCCTGGCTGTGCCGTAAACTTCTCCTGCCACAGCCTGGGCAATCTTCCGGTGAATTAGAGAGAGAAAATAGAGAAGATGACAGCAGGGAAAATATTTGCTGTTGTGGTTGGAGCACCACTCATATCCCAAGAATGAGGGCTGGGCATATTTGTGCAGCTGTCCTAATCCCAAACGTTGAATGTCTGAGTGTGTGTCCGCTGGAGTCTGTTTGTTTGACAAAGTCACTATTTCTGCGATCTGTGAGATAAGACTTACCAAAGAAAAAAGAAAAATAAAGACTTTGGGCATATGGCTGTGCACTCCTCACATTTTCTCTCCCTCATATATATA
>JBAMHV010000001.1:23569600-23583146 GCA_037177535.1 Pseudomugil gertrudae
ATCTATCTATCTATCTATCTATCTATCTATCTATCTATCTATCTATCTATCTATCTATCTATCTATCTATCTATAACCACATTGAATCAAAAAGAATAGAAGTACACTCTGTGAAAACATCCCTAAAAACTTCTCTTGTGGCAGCAGAGACAAGAAATAATAGACACACTCATCATTATTACCTCATTCATAATGGTGTCTGAAACACGCAGCTATTTTTAAACTTTCCTCAGTTGTTTCGTTCATATGAGTGATGTTTGTTGATGAAAATTTCCTTTTCACAAAAATAACATTCACTAATTCCTCAATAAAGACATTCCCAGTTGAGATTGAGTTGAGAAATGAATAAACCTGTAACCTTCCCTGAAATAATGATTTCATTCCTCGTAGCACTAAGGTATACTGTATATTCTCAACGCTCTTTGGTCTCTGATCCGTTTTTTTTTCTACAGTGTGATTGTGCAATATCTTATCTTTGTTTCATTTTGGTGCAGGGATCATTGCAGCCTCTTCGGCTTTATCTCAAAACTGTCTTGGTTGTTCTTAACAATACAGCTTGTGCACACATTCACTTGTGCTTGACACAAGCTTCTGACTGCTCTCCGTGACTTACTTTCCTCTATAAAGTTGTTGTCTCAGAGGGTGAGCTTTATGAATAAAAAAATGTAAGTTTTAGAAAGAGTACTAAAGAATCTGGACTGAAAAAGAACTACTCTTGTCCATATATCCATATTTTTCATAGACAGTATCTGCTCAATCTGCAGCCCATTTCTGCTATCATGGCATGACAGGCAGGGAACACCATAATATGTCTTCTAAATGTTCTGACTCATACCACCATGTACACACATGTTCATGCATGGGGGAAATTTCAAAATGCCCAATAGTAAGATGTTTAGAGTGTATTAAAGAGATTAAAGAAATTAAATACACAGAGAAAAAGCTAAAGTCAATAAACAATGGATGAAACAAAAGTTAGTCAGCAGCTGTTACCATACACTGATCCAATAGGTTTCAGAAAGGTATGCATGATGTGTAAGACCCATAGCATTTAAAATAATGAATGCCACATTCAAACCATTTGTCTGTGTATGTTATCTACTTCTCAGTCTGTATAGTATGGTAGCCATGCTGTGTTTTCCTCCATGTTACAGATGTAAACCTGAAGCTTCACAGACAGAATTGATTTCAGTGTGTTGCCCAAGGACAAATGTTGTGGACTGGGCAAGCCAAGGGTCCAGCCACTGACAACTGCTGCTATTTCCATTTAATGAGGCGTTTGGAAAGTGCCTACAACTGATTCCACGCACACTCTGTGGGCATAGTGTATGTTTTCTTTTCTTTTTCTAAAGTTTTCTCTACACAAGAACCAAATAATGTTTTAACCCAATTAATATTTTAAATACGATGAGTTACAGGTGGTGTTGCTGTACATCTGCTAAAATCATTTTATTTTCTGATTGTGACTTTAAACTTTAAACCATTTTGATCATCGGTCATAAACTTGGTTGAAATGGTCTGTCTGAAAGAGGTGGTGACAGACATACAGTCAAGCTTTGACTACTTTTAAAGTTCATTGCTCAACAAATTGTATACAACTCCATAGCAACTTTATAATAAATCTCTAAGATTTGATTTCAAGGCTTTTCACAAGTCTCAGGGCCTTTGTTCTGAAGTTGACCTCTTTGCTCTCCAGTGACCTGGCAACGACTCCCATGGCTCAATTGTCTTGTCCCGTGTATTAACTTTCAGACTAAATGCACATCTTCCCCTCCTTCTTATGCATCATGCTGCATCTATCTCTTTTTATCCCCCTTGCTTAGCTCTGTCCTCACTTGTTTCATCTTGCCTTATCCTGCCAATCGCATGTCCTTGTTATCCCTCCGTCTCCCACCTCCACACACCTCCCTCCTTCCTCCCCCATCCTCCCTTTCCACTGTCCATCTCACCCTCATTTCCCTCCCTCCCCTGTTCCCTCTGCTGTGGAGGTCAGCTATGATGCAGAGCCAGAGAGCTCGCGCGTGTTTAATTACATTAATAAAACACCCTGTGAGGTAGAATGACCTCGCACCCCACAACCCTCTCTACACCACCGTGTAGCTCACTCTCCCCCCATTTCCCCCTCCCTGTTGTTCTGCAGGCCTAGGTCTATTGAGGCTCCCTGCAGGCCCAGTCCAATCGGTGCCAGGTTGCATTTCATGGCTGATTGCAAGGCATGTGTTTCTCCCTCTCCAGCATTGGTTCCACCTTCAATCTCCAGCGGTTCTTGACATGCTCACTTCACCGGAGGTCATGTCAGAGACTTTTCCTTCCCTCTCTGACCTGCTGTAGCTGGAGGACACAGAGGAGGGCATGCTGGCATAACGAGACCTCCCTCCAAACAGCTGTAATGAGGAACATGCCCTTCTGAATGAGTATCTTTGAGGTGTAAAGCATTCCAATCACTCTTATTCATTTTTGTTTATATGCAGCCATCTTTGGCTTTGTCAGCAAAAAAACCTCACATCTTCACCTTTTTACTTATTCTTGCGAAGTATGAATTTAGAGAGATATTGTGGATATTGTGGTTCACCTGAAACACTCTCCTCGTTGTGCCATAAAGCTGGAATCTGAGAATCACACCAAATTCCCCCTAGGCCAGAAGACAATGTTCCCCTGCACATGAATTATAACAGAAGCAGGGTGGCATATGACAAGCAGCAGTAACTTACTATTATTGCCTGCAACCAATGATGACAACTCCGATAGCAGCCAACAGGTTGATGCAATGTAATATGCATTGGATTCATGCAAATGGGAAATGTCTAAAACATGTGTCAGAAATACTGCTGGTACTGTGTAGAAATCCAGTATCTTTGAAAAGCAGGCTTATTTCCATATAGATAATCATCTGCTTTTATTGTAGTTTATGAATAGTGTGGGCCTTGGGTTCCACACAGCTGGCACTCCCTATAAAGAACAGCATAAACCCTCAGCTCAGGTAGAAACTAGTTTTCTGCAGTCATGTCCATGATTTTCACAAACAGTCAATAACTATACTGTAAAAAGTAGCCTCATCTTCCCAAAGACCACTACAGCTTAATAAAGACATATAACTTAGATTTCCTCCACAATGGGAACACAGCATTGACTGGAGTGCTGTGCGCTTTTTCTTGCAGTACATGTATGATGACTGTGTAATGCTGTGGTGGCATGCTGGCAATATGTTATGGCATAATGGCAAAAAACCACACACAGGGACACTGGCACTTTAATAGCTTTGTTGGTGGATGCTCTGAGTTAGATTGTAATAGCAAAAACTAGCTAAGAGTGTTATATGCTGCAGGCATTGCTAGTCTTTTCGGTGTCAGAGAGCTGTTTTCTGTCCACAGCCACTTCTGTTCACAACAACAACATTCATCCAAAGACGGGACACAAACTCTGTAAGAGCAGAACATGTTGCTCATGTTTATTTGATAAAAGCCATCCATTTATGTAATGAGATCATTTCATATCCCCTTGGGTTAACTTTAAATCTCTGTGTAAAACATCTGGCAGGAAGGATTTTTAGAATATTTGCATTTAGCTTCCCTATTTTTACTTTAAACCTGTACTTCTAATATCTTTTTCAAGTCATAACTGCCATTTTTATTTTTTCTCCTTATGAGTTTGAATTGTAGTTGGCTCAGTTTCTGGGAAACATTAACTACTTTTAATAGCTATACCAACAGTGTTTATTATTATGATTATTTGATATATTCTCTTGTGTGCATTGTTCTCCTCCCTTTGTTCTACTTCATACACTCTTCACTGTCTGCTTTGTTATTTGTTTGGAGGGTTTTCATTAGATTCCCTGACTGGCAATTAGTGTTCCTCTATAAAGCAAAGGCAGAACAGTGGCACTCAGTGCCCCATCTCTTTATTGCATGGCTAAGTACCCTTCAGACTCACATAGTTATTAATAACATCATTGCTAAATCACACAAAAAGCACTGCAGCTAACTAGGTTACCACACTGTTTACTTTGCCTCAAAACATCAGGTTGAACAAATTTACCTTTCCCCTCTTTCACGCTGTGTGTCCTCCCTCTCCTTATCTCGCTTTCCTCAGTTTGAATGTGGGAACAAAGAGAGCCAGAGAGGAAAGTTAATTAGAGAGAAGTCCAATTGGGGGGGCTAGTAATGGAAAAGGGCTGCATGGAAACAGATGGCCCAGAATTTATTAACTTGCAGGAGTGCTTCAAGGAAGCTACAGCGACCAGACATTAGGCCAGTCACTGTCTGGGTGGGGGCTAGCAGGCGGCTGGATACAGGTAGAGACTGTCAGAGCCTAAAAATAGAAAGCGGATTTATCTCTGGATTGTTGCAAATGATCCATCAGAGAACAATGGATGCAATCAGACTCAGTGTTTGGGGGTTTTACTTAATGCCTTTCACGACACAATACCAGTATTACCTGCATAAATATAATGTTGTATTTTTCAATGCACAGGTGTTATTGATTACAGATGTTCTCAATGCTTTAACAACATAATGTTGCTGAATAACGGATCATATATATCCCCAAACATACACTCTTGGCCCTGCATGCATTTAGCTTTAATGGTATTTACTATATCTTGTTTTATTTAAACATAATAAGAAATGTGGCTTAGAAAAAAAGAGAAAGAAAAATGTGTATTTAAAAATGTATTGCATTGCAATTGTTAAAGGACAAACAACAGCTTGCAGTTCAAAGATAAACAAATATCAGCTGTAATGTGTTAACTGCATCCACTCAAGAAGCATAATTATAAACAAATTCGATTCTTAATGTAGTTTTAGCCTAAGGTTAACCTAAGCTGATTAGTTTATGAAACAGTCAATGGAACAATTTGTCCCTAATTTGCTGCTCATGCAACATGTTTGAATGCGAGAACAACAGCCGCAATGAGTAATTCATAAACACTTGGAAGGCAAATTAAGTTTTCAGTATGAGTCTGCTCTGCAGTTTTCATCTGGACTGCGATGTACGAAAAAAACAAGACATTCACAAAAAACGTTTTTAAAGAATAAAATATATTAGAAAATATTTAGATCTGAAAACTCCTACATGTGGACTTTAACTTGTTCTTTGTGTCAGAGCTGTTATGCAGTATTAAACATATAGCCTTGAGTGCTTGGAGACACAAAATACATCCTTTAGACTACAAAACAAACACACCCTGTCCTTCTAGCACAATAAACAGCATTATATTGGATGGAAACACACTACTGGGACTGGAACATTCTTAGAAAATAAGTAGAAAACAACAATATTATATTGAGCCCCTGAGGTCCTCAGACATCTTACGAGAGGTGGGCTCCAACTCTGCCACATACTCAGGCTAGTGTGTGATACATATAGTGGCACACACAGACATATAGACATAAAAACACTCAAATGCTCAGTGTACTTTCAATATGTGGATCTCAGTGGGGAAATGGAAGGAGATTCAGTACAAGAAAAGAAGCAAAGACAGTTACAGGTGCAGAAAAAGTCCCAATAAAATTATATTCTGCTGTGTTGATCTTGTTTTTCATCAGTTAGTGCAACTACATTTACTATTTGTATAAAAAAACAAGACTTATTTGAGGTTGAAGTAAACTGATACATGTAGGTGTAACGCCTACATATTTCTGCTGCGTTTTTTCAGTTTCCTATTTCTGGACTCACATGCAAGGAGCAGTTTAAATAGTTGTGAGGAATTGTAGGAGTTTTGCTGCACTGAGCCAAAGTTCAAAAGGCAACAATGTTGAAATCAAACAATATCCACGCCAAGCACTAAGACTAATGAAAAAAATAGTTGTTACTGCATTTCACTCTCTCCAAAGAAACAGGTTGGCAAGCAACATGTGCAACAGAACAGCTTGTGAACTTCTTGTGTAGGCTCTGTAAAGCAGAGTCGTTTGTGACTCAGCAGCATGCGCTTCTAAATGCCACACCATTGATCCTGCAAGGCTGTTACCAACATAAAAATAGACTATGATGACATCTCTGTGGCGCCATAACTCCAATAACAATGTGTGTTTCTGGTGTTGTCCCTCACCTCAAGCTGTTGAAGCAGTCTGCAGGAAAAACAAAACCAGCCACACATGTTGATAAAACCATTCCTGCTGCAAGAGAAAATAACAAAATTATACTTTTAAACAAAGACAAAAGCAGCTAACAAGGTTTGAATTGCTACAGTGCCACACATTTGATGAAGACATGAAGCAGACCGCGTCTGCAAGGAATGGAAATAGATGCTAATGATGTGAAATACACCCTGTGCAATTTCTTTTAAACTATACATTTGCTTTGTCCTGATCTGACTCTTTATATAAAGTGATATATAGTGAACTACATTGATTGCATGAATACCTCTCTGAGGGAATAAAAGGGCACAATAGTGAGATGGGTCACAGATGTATTTGAATAAACTGGGACAGGGGCAAGGCCAAAGGGCTGGCCAAGGGTGGCCCATGCACACATGCTGAGATGCATAATGAACACACACAGAGATGCAAAATAGCTATAGCAAATGACAGCAATAAAACACAAAAAAGAACTATAAAGAGAGAGAATATGACTGAAAAATGATTGTAGATCCCTTAAAACAATGCAAAATGATGACAAAGAGGCAGAAAAAAAACTACAAAAGAGACATGTTACAGCCAAAGCAAATTATCATAAGATTATCATAAAAACAAACTAAATTATGTAGATAAATTACAAACATCATATATGATTGAAGAAGAAACACAAAACAGCCAAATCTGTGATATTTTGCTTCTCTTGATCATATAAGAAAAGTGTGGAAAATTTCATGTTTGAATGGCCGACATTTGTATTTCATAACAAAAAATACTAAATAACCTTTTTTGTGTGTATTTTGATATGTACAAACATTTAACATTTTTTTCCTGTTTTGTATAACAACACAAGCTATGGGAAAAGTTTATTCAAATTCAGTCCTCGAGGGTCACTGTCCTGCACGTTTTCATTAGTTTCCCTAATGTTTACCTGACAGTCAGTAGCACCTGAATGTCACTGATGGTTATGCAAGCATTTCAGTGTTATAAGTCTAGAGGTCTGACTGTGTGTCTGTGGCCGCTCAGTGCTGCAGCATCATGATCGAGCAGTCAGAAGCTCGCTTTGAGAAAGCCTGACAACTAATGTCATTTGAACTGATAAATCCAGAGCTGTTTTCACAGTTTAAGGCCAGTTTCCCCCCAAATTAACTGGATGTCGCATGTGAACATTTCGCAATGATGTGCAAAGAGAAACTAAAGGGTGAACTGATCTTCCTAGGGTGACTTAAATCTTGTATATTGTAATGGGACACTTTTATGTTAAAATGTGATCCATTTGTCTCAAAAATATATGTTAGCCCTCCCACTCAGTGTGACCACAAACCGTCACTGTCTATTTTACTCCATTGTGGAACAATAATTAAAATCCAGGTCAAATAATCTCCTTTATCATTACTTTTTCTAACACCACTGTGTGTTGAGTGAATCTCTTCCATCTAGCTTTTGATAAAACGTGGAATGCAACTAAACCAAATGTCGTTCATTTGCATGATCAAGTTTGATCTCTTAGTTAGTTTAATTATTTATTTTCTATGCCTCTTCTTTCATTGTCTTTTGGTTTGTTCTGTGGAGTAGACCTTGTTGTTCTTGTGTCATTGTTACCCGAGTATGCAGCATGATTTCTCAATATCTCTGCACCGATGTCAGTGAGATAAATCCATGAACATATGCAGCGTAGATCTACAACTGAGCTGAAAAATGCTGCTGCTAATGAGGACATTACTTTTTTTTACATCAAATTTAGAGGACAGATGCTTTATTAGTATTTCCCTAAGTTAATCTTACAACCTGCCTCCCTACAATTGGGTTTTTTTTTATTATGTCATCATGATCATGAACAGATAAGTGATACTAATTCCCATAACGTTAATGGTTTCAATGCTTCCAGTGGCCCTTCTAGTGTTAGGTATTAAAAACATGCTGATTTAGAATCCAAGGACAACCATACTACATCAACATTTACGTCTTCTCTAATTTTATATTTACGAAAACATCTGTCAACACGTGCTACTGCGAATTGAAAGAAAGAGCAATTTTCCTCTGATGTTGTTAGACACTGATGACATTGTGCTGATGGTAATACTTGTAATAATGTGATTGGAGGTGTGCTTATTGTAAAAACACTTGTGATTAGAGCTCTAAAATGTATTCTTTTTGCATGCTGTTAAAAACATAATTTTATAGTGTGTAGGCACTGTTTTCTCTGACTGCTTTATAAAAGAAAAGCACTTTTAATTCTGACAAATAAAGCACATTCTTTGTGTAGTTACATATATGCCTGGTCTTTGTATTTGGAGCTATTTAGTCCATAGCATTGCAATGCTGGCATTCTGAACATCCATGCACATAGTCTGCTATATTCTTCTAAATAGTTTACTTATTCAAAGCTGCACAAACATCCTCTGTTCGTTCACTACATTATAATACAAGTAAAGCTTCTTAGAGGAAAATAGCTTCCTCTGAATTCCAAAAAATATTGAAGAAAGGTCTTTATATTTTCAAAACCTTCAAAAATCCTCTACAGAGATGCATTTGCTCTGACAAATGACTTCACAGGTTTCTAAAACCTTTGGGCCATCCTTCTAAAAGAAGCATGTGCCATTATTGTAAAGGATATTTTTCAAAAAGGTCATCATCAGCAACACTGTGAGTTACACTGTATGTATCCAGTAAGGTAACCTAAAAATGAACTCATGAAAAAATGACATCATGACCGAGTGTATCCATATTTGACTTTTTGAAAAACACTGCAACCTGTTTTTACACATGCAATATTTTTATTCTATTTTACTTAGACTGACACAGTGATGGTTTTTAAATTAGTAGCTTTATTTGACTTTGTATTAACTTTGTGTATACATTTTTATCTATTCTCTAGAAATACTTGCAAATTAAGCACATGAAAAATAAGATCAGGTACTACTCAACAACCAGACGCTGCATCTAAACATAAGACAAAAGTATTATCTCTATTAGGGAATTCAACAGATAATCATTAAGAGCACCTGCAGAAAGTACAGACCCAAACAACAACCAGCTAAAAACAGATGGAAATACAAGCATCTCAGAGTGAGCGTGTAAGTGCAACCATATGCAGAGGGGAATCGTGCTCGTGAAGGAGAAGTGACTGTCCTCAACCCAGAAACATCAGAAGAAGGCAATGATGGATTCAAAACCCAAAACCCAACCCTCAGAGTACAGAACTCAGGAGCGCCAAGGTAGGGAGAACTGCACTCCCACCATGCCGAGAGCAGAGGAAGCCCCCGATCAGAACCCCCAGCAATACAGAGCACAAGTGCCAAGCAGCACAGGACAATGGCAAGCAGGCTGGAATGTGTGTGCCATGCAAAGCCAGCAATGTTTTCTGGTTTGAGCTCTGCCCAAGAACTTGACAGAACTAGACTAGTACACACAAAACCACCACGGGTCAGTGTTTGTCCCAATGTCAAGACCAAGCGTTTAACCTTTGTGCCATCAGGCCACGCTGCATGAGACACTGTCACTCTGCTATAATAGATAAATCTACAAAGACTCATTAAAATGATTTGTTTTCACTCTGTCGACTCCACTGCTGTATTCAGAAGTGTTAGTGGAAATATTATAACACAAGGAGAAAGCTGTATATTAACAGCGCTCAGAAAGAAAGTGGGATTTTCTGGACACATGAGCCTGATGAGTCTACGTTTTAGCTGCTTTAACACAAATGTGATTATACATGACAAAGATGAGTGAGACCATCTGAGCTGCTATGAGTGAATGTTGTAAAAGTCCACATTTAAGATTATATGCACTTTCAACACCTTCCTTGGGATAGATGGTTTTTATATGTCAGAGGATACCATTGATGCAGACATGTTTTAAAATTACAGAGAGAGATTTGCTACTTATAAAGTAACATCTCTTCCCAAAAGCTCTGTGGTTGTTGTAGCAGGACAGTATCAGACCTTATTCTCTACAACTTAATACAGCATGGCTTCATACACATAATGTGTTTTAGAAATGTGTTTCTTGATGCAAGTTTAAATTTTGTTTAGTCTTAAATACCATGAAGGTGGTCAGTGAACACCATGAAAATGATTTAATTTAACTTTGGTCTACTAAATAAACTATTTGTTGCAATTGAGGAAATTCCACAAATTTTCTAGAAACAGGGCTAATATGTTTTTATGAAAAACATGAACCATCCGGTCTCATTTTTTAAGTTCTTACCAAGTATTTCCTTCCTTTGGCCTTTTCTTGACTCTGTAAAGTCTCCTCTCCTGGGATACCTCAGAGGCAGCCTGAAGACTCCTGGCTGAGATGCCGTCTCCATCTGGAGTCTCATCTCCAACAGATTCCATCATCGCTGACCTTATATTCTCTGCCCCTCAATCAGCATCCCTAGGCATTTATTCTAGAAAAAAAGTCTTATTCTACACAACCAAAACTGCTATGTAATGGTCCTGCCACTCTTGTAAAGCTCTTTTTTTTAAACTGTGTTAATCTATTTTATCTTTACAAAATAAAATAAGTAGGTCAACTTACTGAAGTAAGGCCACAACACGATGTAAGTACTGAATTGGTTTTTAAAAATACCTTTGATACATATTACATCAAAAGAAAAAAACTACAGAGATATAATAAACCTTCAACAACCTATATATTTTATTTAGATATAAACAGAAAAAAGCAGGAATCTTTTGATGTTTAATTACCTGCACAGGTTAGTGAAGGAATACCATAACGAGAACAACACTTTTAAAATTGTACAAATTTCACTGCAGATTATGCATTTAAATAGGTACTTTTAAGATTCATGTTGGAGGATAATGGCTTGAATGAAAACATCTATAGCAGTATCCTATGGAAGGAAGTTTAATATGCATGCATGTGCCATCATATAGGAAAGCACTACACATATACACCACACACAGGTCAAGTGAGCAACACGGCTCATGCAATGCAACATATAAGAAATCCTGCATCACTACCTGTACATGGATGTTACTTTGACTCATGACACCAATCTAACCATTTGTGGCACCAAGCCTCACCATCCCACACCAGGACAGAATTGGCTTGCACTTAAGCTGTGTAAGAAGAAGTCAAATAACTGAGAAATAACTCTAAAATGTTTCTCTGGCCTCAAAACTCTTTAGATACCAATCTGACAGGATCTGATGGCATCTGTGGGAGCCAAGTCTGACTCACCAAAACCCAGAATCAACATCCCGCAGGGCTAATGTCCTGATATAAGACATCAAAGGACACTCTCAAGTGTTCTTTGTCTACTTCCTGGCTGCTCAGAGCTCCTTTGGCAGCATGAATGAAAATGTTAGGCTGGTTTAGCAACAATGTTGAATTGCGCATTTGCAGCATAGTTTTCCATCAAAATGTTGAAAACAGGAAACACGTAAACACTCAAGAGTGACACTTACAATTAAAGCCACTATTTTTCTAACTATTTTAAAAAGTATTTTTGATGCAATAAAATGAGATAACATCTTGTAACAATAGAAAATATAAATGTAATCAATGGCTACATTAGAGATTTATTTCTCCCCACTTTGCATTGCTAGAAAATTTAAACATGCACCAAGATGCATGGGTATCATTAAATAGCACCTCAAAAGGAGCACACATGAAACACAATCCATAGAGGAAAAACAGTAATTCATCTTTTCCAAATAAAAATGAGCAAAACTTAAACTAGTAAAAACATTGTTCAGCATTGTTCAACAATCAATCCTGCATTTTCCCTACAGCAAAGAAACAAATGAACTGGCAAGAAATGGTGTTTTAAGAGAAAATTATGGCTCCTGAGTGAGTGATTCTTTATCTTGAATCTTGCACTGTGCATGTGGAAATGTGTGCAGTTGAGGTTTGAGGCTGCTCTGGTATTACCATATACACTCAGAGATTCACAAAAAATACTGTCACACTTTACACTGGCTGTGCCATGAATATCAATGGCTGCTCTCTTTTTGGACTTACTCTACAAAACAGACGGTGAAAAGATGTTCATGCATGACTACGTTCAACCTAGCCCACTCCGTATATCCAGTTTAATGGGATAATGAACACGTGGTATAAAGGAATTGTGCATGACACCAAGCTGTTATGCACAATGCATGACTTATGTCACTGATTGGCTTCTTCAAGGAACTATATTTTTGGAGCTGTTTCAAGTGGTGTGTCTGTGACATTCCTACAAGTCACCTTGACAGCAGTGTGAATAATTTCAGTAATAAAAACAGAAATGGCACTCATTCTCGTCTGCAAAATAGAAGATGTACAATGTGAAATCTCCAGGGTAAATAATTTTTGGCATTAGTCTGGAAATGATTTTTGACACATTTATGTTCAACCCTCCTCCCTCTCTCTCCAATCTCAATACTGCTCAGCTTTGTGAAGAAAACTCCTTACTCATTTCTAATGTGAAAATACACTTTTCACCTAGAAATATTACAGAATTTATTAAAATGAAATGTGTATCCTGGAGACACTTGAGGGGCTTCTTTTTTCCCCTTTATTCCCTCTTCACAAACACGGCTGGAACAATTCTGACTATTCTTTTGTGTTTAAAAAAATCAATCAGCAGAGGTGCCCTATGCAACCATCCAGGTGCTTAGCTTGGCACAGACAAGAGGAGAAACCCGTCAACCTTTCTGATACGCCTGCCTGTGTTCGAACAAAGAGGATGCTTACACGCAGGCATAATTGAAGAGAACATGCAGTACCTGCATTTCTTCCTGCCTGGTATTTTTTAAATCTCTGCAGTTGTGCAGACAAACTATCCCGCAGAGGAATGACAAAAAAAAAACAAAAAAAACAAGGAAACAAAAATCACAATGCCAATAAGCACCACTGATGTTAAATTAGCTATGTCTGTCTAGAAACAATGGCCCTGATGGTATTGACAAGGGAGACCTGTTGTATTTTAATTCCCATCCAGGGGAGAAAAAAAACAAACAAAAAATACCCTGAATGATTTTCTAGTATTTGTTTTATTTATGTTTTAGATTTCCTACAAAGACACAACTAAACAGGAAATAATTAAATAATAGGAACAAAGAGAATGCCATACCAGATGTTAGTGTTACTCTCAGAACGCAACTATCCCCAAAGAGCCCTCAGTCTGACAAACATCAGGGGTAAATGCGCACACAAGCCTACAAAGCAAACAGCACATAATCCATCAAAGCTGACTTCTCTACTACCTTGTGACCACATAAGTTCTTTGCTTATGTTTTGACACTTTCCACTGGAGTGATTCTTCCACAAAAAGTTAACTCATATAATGCTGTCATGTTGGCTCCAAGTTTTTTTTTTTTTTTTTTTTTTACAAATGATTGCCCATTTAAGCCAGAGAAGACTAAACCCCAACTGACTCCAAAATTATGCTTTTTTCTATTAGTTCACATAGATAGATAGATAGATAGATAGATAGATAGATAGATAGATAGATAGATAGATAGATAGATAGATAGATAGAT
>JBAMHV010000001.1:23585077-23598115 GCA_037177535.1 Pseudomugil gertrudae
TATATAAGAATCAACGCTGTCTCTGCTGTAGCAGAATGCCCTGTGGGGCCATCATGCGTTCCCATTGGCTTGGACCGCTCTCATTATGAAAATCAGAGAGTGGGTGTGGTTTGTTCGTAAAAGTACGAGGTGACGTCACAGGTATGAGTGGCACTTAGTGGTTTGAGATGCGTGCGTGTGTGCATGTGTTAGGCTGGCAGGAGGGGGCGGCTTTGAAATGACAACACATAAAGCAGATGATAAAATAAACTAGGCTAATTCCAAATAAGGCAGCTTTTTAGGGTATAACAGAAAAAAGTAGGGAGGAGAACTGAGGAGGAGTGGGAAGAGAGGAAGACATAAGGGAGGGGGGGAGAGTGTGCATTGTGGCACTGTGTAGGTAGAGAGAGAGAGAGAGAGAGAGAGAGATAGAGATAGATAGAGAGCAGCCCGTCGGCCCATTGAGGAAAGATGGCTACAGTCACTGCAAACGGAGTGCAGCAGGAGAATGGATTCAGCACCACGAACAGCGCCGGCAGGATGAACGGGCTTACCATCGGCCAGAACACCATTCCAATGAAGGACCACGACGCCATCAAGCTTTTCATCGGGCAGATTCCGAGAAACCTGGAGGAAAAAGACCTGAAACCCCTGTTTGAGGAATTCGGAAAGATATACGAACTCACTGTACTGAAAGACAGGTTTACGGGAATGCATAAAGGTTGGTTGTTTTGCCCTCTTTACTTTTGAGATGCTGATGAGAATGAGAAAAGATACGGAAGAAGAGTTGTTTTTAAGAAGAGGAAGGAAGGTCCCGTCTCAGCTGCGGGCACGGGGCAACAAAAGTGTGTTAATTTGCTGATGTTTGGGACAGAGTAGCAACCCTGAAGCCTCCACGATCACACACACGCGCGTAAATATGTACATAAGAGGTGTGAGAGGCAGAACACGTGGAGGCGAATGACTCGCAAGTGCAGGGTTAATTGTTAACACGTCCAGCCAATCCACGTGAATACTACAGCTGCAAACGCCTTTGTGTGTTTACATTGACGATCATGTGCTGAGCATCCCTGTTAAGGCCAGTTAAGGGGGCGGGACAGGGGGAGAAAGCGCGCGGGATGCAGCTGTGTTTGCCTTTACAACTTCAGTACTAATGAGGATAATAAAATAAATACATCATCTATCAGGCAGACAATCTAGCGTATAATGTCAGAGAGAAAAAAGCTTTATGAGGAGCCGAAATGCAAACCGTTAGCAGAGATTCAGGATCGGTGATTAAGGTGGTGTTGGTTGGCTGCTTTGACCTTTCAGCGGGGGCTAAAATTCAGTTTTCAGGGGTCTTCATCTGAGGAAAACACTATTTACATGCCATCTGTATTGTAATGATGCTACGTGGGCGGGTTGCAGTCACGCGCATAGCAGGATGATAGTAGCGGTTGAGATCCAGCATGCATCTTTTCACTTTTCTGCTCACATCGCGCACCTTTAACCCCACTTTTTATCCAAAACAGCGGGGTCTGTGTTCACTTAGTAATCAGTGAGACACGCCGCGGAACATCAGGGATCGATCGAGTTGTAATGACACTCTAGATAATTATAATACTAATAACAGAGGTTTGGGAATAAATCAGAAAAAGCTCGAAAGATGTTGTAGTTTAGGAGAAAGAAAAACAAATGCCCAAAGTCAATTTTGATGTTCAGATCGGTTCTAACTGCGGCTTCATTTACTGTCATGTAATTTTAATTTAAAGTCTTTGGTTGGGTTTGTATTTAAATATTTTAAGCAAAATAAAAGTATTTTAATAAAATTTTTATTCTTAATTTCAACAAGCAGACCAGTAATTGTGGTTGACCGATTCCCTTTCCATTTAAATGCAAGTAGTATATTAGCTTCTTCTTCTTATTATTATTACTGTAAACATTTTGTTGTATCATAGATTTATATTATTTGGGTATAAATAAAAATATTACAATCTATGGTGAATTAAACACTATTTTAGAAAGACTCTAAAGAAAAACTTTCTCTCTCACAGTGACACACACACACACACACACACACACACACACACACACACATACATACATCTACATGTTGTACATTCACATACACATTCGCACATGCACCAGTGGCAATAAATTTGCACTCAGCTCAGTCCTGATAAAAAATAATTCACAAGGCAGGCAATTTATGTATGATATGTAAGTCAGTGGCTACAGTTCATGATCTTATTGATTAGCACAAGCCAACTACTCTTGTGTGAGAAATGAGCGTGGGCTCAGCAGCGCTGTCTCATGCGTGCACCCCTGAAGATATTCATGCACCACCTGTTCCTCCAACCATCAGCCGCTGGTGTTCAATCCACTCCTCTTTCTTCCCGAGTGCTTCTTTTGAGCTGATTGGATGATCGATTAAAACACAATATTTCTGATGTTCGTGTTGTTTACGCCTGTCCTCAACCATCCCTGAATGTCAACACTCTGGAGGACGGTTGCCACGGGAAGGATAATCCTGTTCCAAAACCAGACTGTACAGCATGCTCGCTAAAATCATCCTCTACCAAGGCCACTCTGATGTATGCGTTATGCCCACTTCATCCTGCATGACATTCAAAGTCACTTTGGGAGCACAGACATGTACTTTTAATAAGATTTCACCAATGCATTATATGGATGAGTTTTTCTTATTGGCGACTGTTACAAAGCCTACATGCCCCCCACTGCTTCGATGTGTGATTACTGTAGAATGAGGATTTATGGTGCACAAGTAAGAAAATTAGATTAGTGTCATTTACAAAACAGAAGTGGGTATATATTTTAAGTAGATGTGTCACCAAAGAGAAGAACATCAACTACTTGCTGTTTGCTTTTTTGAAACTGAGGAAACTTTGTAGAGAATTAGCACACAATGATAACTGACACAATTTTACTTTTAAACTTAACACCAAACCAACCTAACAAAAGAAATAAATTCAAATCAATCATAGTAAGCAGAAAAAAAACAACAAAGTTAAAGCAGTTTTACTGTGTGTTGCCAAACTCCTACAGTATTTACATTACAGAGAAAATTTTGATTTAAATGTAAAAAACAAAACCCAAAATTTTACCCCCCCCTCTCGGTCGGTGTGTCTTTGCATACATGTACTAGCAGTTTTAAAACACTCAGCCACATAGCTGCATGGTTGTGGATTAGTTTCATTTTGGATAGAGGGCAGAATTTCTTACAATTCCCATTTGGGTTATGGCTTAACTGCCAACATTATAGCTTCCCTTGAGTCCTTTTGAGTTTATTCAGCATGTAGATATCTCTGCAATCAAAAGCACCCAAATGCCCAGATGCTTGTTAAAAATGCACTTTAACTGAACCATCATGGAAGGCATATTGAAAGTTGGTAACATTACTACTAAAACAGAAATGATCACCTTGATCTGCTGGCCTTTATTGTGTCTTTTAGCAGTTTTTTTCTTTATTTATTAAAAAAAGACACGATGAAGACATAAAGTTGACATGAATGAGAGCACAAAGGAGAATGAATTTGGGCTGATATTTTTTAGGTCACCATTGATGTGACTCCAAATGAATGATAATGGTAAACACACAGTCTTTTTTTCACAGCTAAACCATATCAAGTAAAAACTTATTAAAATATATTATTAAAATATATTATTAATATATATCATAATAACATAAATAAAGTTGTGTCTGGTCTAAATAAAAACTGAAAAGTTAGATAAAAAAACTGGATTATATCTGTTGTTGGAACCTGGACTTTATAAACTCTTTGAAATGAAATATGTTGGATGGCTGATAGATGTTAGAATCACATGACAGTCTCAGATTCGCCTCCTCCCAGAAATCTCTCCAATGATGTACATCACAATCCCATAGTTTCATTTCAACCTGACGCTATCCTGGCTGGATGAAAAGACATTAATCCATTCAGCCAATTTCAAAGTAGTTATAGTACTTATGCCGACACTGCAATAGGGCGGGTGTTGCGTCTTTTCCTTTGTCTTTAACAAAATACTTTTGGAATAAGTGCAGATAGCGATTTAAAAAGTAGTTTGGTGCCTCCTGTTTGCTTCATAAAAACACAAAATATCCCAATAGATAGTGACAAGCTATTATGGCCAAGGCCCAGGAGGCTGCCAGCACCGTTAAATTCTTGCAAATTCAATCCACTCTTTTTTCTCATAACACACACATTTTTCACAGCAAAGCAACAGGGAAGCTGAGATGGATATAAGTAGCTTGTCTTTACAATCCTAAAAAACAAGAAAAAAGGTTCTGAAAGGTTTTGTTTGGTGCAATAAATATAGTTTGATATCTATACTGAAATGCATCTTAGTCTTATTTGTGGGTGAGGAAGCTTTAATTAGATTCACAGAGATGATGAATATGACTGCTGGCATCAGTTAGTAAAGTGTGCCTAATGGATGATTTGCACAACTACCTCTTTTCATGCCCCAAGTCCTATGACAAAAATTGCAACTTAATTCTGAATTTAAGGGCAGATCTAAATGTGTCATGTTTGCTCTGAATAAGGTGGATTTTATTGCAACAATTTGAAGAGAAGCTTAGTGCTTTATGTGTTCTCACTGTGAGTGTTTCAGGTCTCTCTGGGGACTTTATTATCTTTATCTGTGGACTTGTAAGTTTTATACTATTCTGCCTATTAAAGCGTATACATATAACTGTTCATTTTTTAGGTGTTTTTTTTTTAGCAGATTCTGTTCTGTCTTGTAGTTGTTCGATAATGTTGCCTATAAAGTTGATTTGAGCATGTTCAAGGAGCCTTATACGGTGTGTGGGATGACTTGACACTATTAGTGCGCACGACGCTCGTCAGTGAATGCTGCAGCCAGGTCGTGCTGTTTGACATCCATCATTTTGCTGAGCACTAGATTATCATAATACTTAGTGTCAGTTCCAGAATGCATGCATTGTTCAGACATGCTGAATGTTAGTGGGGGGCAAATCTTTTGCTTGAGTAGTGCTATCTATCAATCCGTCTCTGATGCTGAGAGCAGGGACTCTGAGCTGTGCCACACAGCCAGGAAGAAGAGATACAAAAGAGTTGTTAAATATTCTCATCCATTCTCCTCTCCTCGGTAGGTCCATGCAGTCTAATTGGCTATGAAAAGTCTGCTAAATTGACTTAAAAATGGTAAAAAAAAAACTGCCATACGTAAATCACAGCATAAAAATAAAATAGAAATAAAAAAATAGAATTCTTAGGTAGATTTTCAGGTTCTTTTGACATTCAATTATTCTGACTTTCAAAAATGGCCACTAAGTCATGGTGCCATGCTTGTACTGGATTTTATCTACAGCAGGAGCGTTGTAGAGGAAGTGCTAGACAGTGATTGACACTTTGTGTAAGCTGAGTGACAGGTGTAGCTTAAGTCTACAGATGACCTCTTTGATCATTAGAAAAGGGGTTGTGTGTGAACCAGACAGCTAACGTCTGTGAACAGACCGTTTCCAAGTAGATTGATAGAAGAACTGAGAGATGGAAAGATGCACTACTAGTAACGGTGTGGGTAACTCAGACAAAAAGGATGAATCCTTACATCGTATTTGTCTCAATAGCCACAAAAGGGTCAAGCTGTCACATTTGGCAGCATTTAGTTGTTTTACAACTATTTTTCTTTTTCTGTTTTGTGTCTAAAACAACTTTTTGTCTTTTAGGAAATTAATTTGCATTATTTTCACACATTAATGAATTTCTGCTAATGAATAGATTTTCCCCCACACATTTGTTTAACAAATTTCAATTACAGGTACCTGAAACGTTAAAAAGAACCAAACTATTTTTAGTGCCTGGAAACATGCAGCTGAGAGCACATTCTAATTTCCATTTTAAAACAAATTGTTTGAAAAAGCATAAGGATGGGGAAATGTTCTTAAAAGTAATTACCCAAACGTGTCTTGCAAATGCAAACACTAATTTTGCATTTCCTGCTCTCCTAGAACCAGTTCACAAGGTTTAGTTTTCCATTTGCTTTACATCCAATTGGTTGGACTTTTGTCCATTCCTAAAATTATAGTGTGGTAAATTGTATTTGATTATCAAAGTATTATTTTCACCCCACTTAACCTGTTCATCACAAGAAGTCACAAGTCTGTCTACTGAACCTCCACTAGATCTTACCCTTAATTTTCAAATCATGTTCACAAGTTCTGTTCCAATTTTATGCAGTGAACTTTATTCCTCAATCTTTGCTTCAATTTTTGTCACTTTAAATCTTTGGTATTTGCTGAACATGACATTTTAAACAAGAATATAAAAAAAGTTATGTTTCAACCAATCTTTTATCCAATAAAGGCAAAACATTTATTTTTGTACTGATGAACAGCATCACAGTGAATATCATATCAAAACTACTTTATGTGATTGTGCTGTGCCAAATGGAAAAGCGGTTTCTTGTTGTATCAGGGCAGAATAGGGAGGCAAAACTGTCTGATACATTTCTGAGTGCAAATAAAAACTAACATTTATAATAATCTCATTTGAAACTAAGAGCCAGACATCCAACTAGCTGCTGCAGTTTGTTACTTTCCTTCAAACTATTTCTCTCCTCGTACTCTTCAAGTTGAATTCTCATCTGCTCTACATCTGGATCTGAAAGAGAGGGATTACTTTGAGCTTCAGCTGTGCTCTGCGCCAGCACTGATGAAGTGTTCCTCATGTCCTGGAGATATCCCACACAAACAGAGGCAACCATGCTGATTTTTATTCAGCTGCATAAATCTATAAACTGATTTGAGGTAGAAACTGTTTCTGATGTCCCGTATCTGTAGATTCTAAAAAAAACAAAACAAAACAGTACTGGCACTTGTGCCAAACAAATGTGCAACTCGCAGCAATGCAAAACAGTATTGAATTAAAACCTCATAATAATCCAAGGGCAGAAGATGAGTGTCACCATTAGCCTCCAACTCCCATGAGCCTTTGCTTGAACCTATCCCCTAGGAGGCCTTGGCTCATGCTCCACAGTTTTGTAATGTCACACAGGATGAAAAGTGTTTCCCTAGGCTCAAAAACTTTTTTGCTTTGCTGTGAGGCACGCATTTCATCAGTGTCATTTAGGTAATTTTTTCCTCTTGAGTAACTGTCTAGTTGTGGAGGTGGGTGAAGGTTGTCATGGAAAAGGAACTCTTCTGGCCATGTGCCAGTTTGCTGCTTGCTTTTGGGGATGATGGTTTGCTAGGCATGCTGGGTATCTTCAGTGTGAGCAAGTGTGAGTGCGTGCGCTTGTGTGTCTGTGTGTATATATTCTCCCGTGGGAATCCTTGGCAGTAGGTGTGACATGTAGTAATGGGAAATTATGCTGCACAGTGCAAAACCTCTGAACAGGGTCACCCATTGTCAGCTCTGCCAAGCACGTAACAGAGCAACAACTCAACCTTTAATGAAAGCTGTCACATTTTTGTCAGAGACCTATTTACTATACACTAGATATTTACATTCTGTTTCCTGAATTTTCCAACTTAAAGACAAGTCTTCCAGTGATGTGTGAGGGCACGGTTTGTTGTGCATCACCATGCAAACTAATTTGTTGTTCAGTAACTATGATCGTAATCATTGATCAGAAATAAGCAGGCATAATTCCTTTTATTAATGGAGTAGTAATATCTTCTGTTTGGGGGTAACTAAGCATTTTTCTTTTCAGTCACTTCCCATTGAAATGAACCTTTATGCAATAATATTTCATGCCTGTATGTACATTACATTAATGCAAACAATGTGGTAAAATGTTTTACCTTCATAAGGAGAGAAGATATGCACAAGTTCACTAGATCTAATCCAAAGAGGTTGTCACATTTAAAAAAAAGTTTAATTTTAATCGTATTTCTCAAGCAGCATGTTATTTTCTCTCAGGGTATGAAGCTATTAACTTTAGAGAGCCACATCTTAGTTGAAGGGTTATATGAATTCCAATGGCTTGTAAAACTCCAGTCAGCCTTATATTTTAGCCATGCATACAGCAGAATTACCTTGCTAAAATCTTAGATCTCTGGTTCCATTTGGAAGGTTATAGTGAGCTTTTTTAGGTTATATGGATGCTTAATTTTTGAGCAAACAATTAAACTGATTTGTGCAGGTGGGTTTACATGTGGATGATAACAAACCTTTGTTTAAATCAGTATAAGCCAAGTTTTGTAATGAGGCTCTGTTCACTTTGTGTAAACAGATTTATATTTGACAAGCAAGTTTTCTTCACTTCTTCAGATCCACTGGGTGGGTATGACAAGTTTAAAATCTGATTTCTGTAAGAACAATGCAACTTCAAACTTTCCACACTTTATGGTTTGGATTTTCGTTCTGCAAGTATCTTCAACAGTGCTACATATAATAAAAGTATGTATTTCTAAAGTCTAATAATACTTTTATCATCTCTTTCTTGTCTCCATGATACTGTAGGATGTGCCTTTCTAACATACTGTGCCAGAGAGTCAGCACTGAAGGCCCAGAGCGCCCTCCATGAACAGAAGACTCTGCCAGGGGTAAGTGCCCCAAATTTGCCCTTTGTGACAGGCTAAAGCCCTCGGGGTTGCCAGCCTGTTACCAGAACTCACATGATCATAGGAAGTACTTCACACTCACCAACCCATTGAGGCTTATGGGGACACATTATACATTAAGACATACATTTAAGTGAAGACAGATGTATTGAAACAAGTGGTCAGTCAAAAATGTTTTCTCCTCCACCTTTCTCCCACATCATCTTTCACTCACATGCACATACAAACATACCTATAGACATATTACAATAGTGTGAGTGGTCCATCTTACTTTGCAGTGTCCTTTTACACTAATCACATCGCCAGAAATATTTGATATCCGCTCCTTAATAACTGACCGTGCAGTCCCGTGCTCCCACAATATGGCTGCCATGCACACTAATTGCCTTGAGGAGCCAACTTCCATTATTATATATAATGAAACTGTAAGTATAAACAATCATTTTTACCATGTATATCACCATCTGGTGTTTTTGTTTTAATTCTTTAACACCACCGCTTCCTTTTTTCCCCCCAATTTTTCCCACCTGTTTTCCTACATTTGCCAGGTAACTTTCTCAGTTAAGATAATGGCCTCTTCAAATGACACAGGTAAAACATGCCTAGTAGAGGGCTCTTAAGCCCACCCAGGAGGAGGTTCTCAGTCTGGATGAGCGTGAGCTTGTGCTGTCTATCTGTACTTGATGTGTGGGAAGGGGATTCGACTTTCACATCAGGGGGAATTATCGAGGTGTGATTGAATTACGCCTGCAGGTCCCCAGGATAGGGAAGCTTTTCTAGTACCCAGACTTCTTACTGGGCCCCTGTGCTTCCCCCCTTTACTTTCACTACCAGGACAACCTCCCAGGTTGAGTCTTTAATCAGAGCCTGAGGATATCCTTCCGAATGTCTAGGGAGGAAGGGAGGAGGCAGGGGAGACAGAGGGAAACACAAGAGAAGAGGTGAGAAGTAAAAGAAGAAAAGATTATGCATATGGACTGGTATACAAAGGGGGGAAAGGTGGTTATGCATTTATGGGGCTTCATATTGTTCCTGACTATTAGATTAATCAGCTGTTTGCTCTTTGCTAGATGTTAGACACACTGGTACACTGCAGTGAAAATGTCCCTGGGAGACCAGACTCCCCAGCTCCTTACTGCCTCCCACAGCTTCATAATGAGATGATTGCAATGATGGTCCCGGATTGGTGTTCCTGTCTTTATTGCCCTCATGGAGGGACATTCTTGTTTGTCTTCTGTCAAGAAAGAGGTTAATGGCATGTTCTGTGGGGTTTGAGTAAACATTTCCCCTGTACAGCTCACAGCAAGGGGTCAATCCTGCAATCTCAGGCTGAGCACAGACTGAATAAAGAAGACTAATAAACACATTCTGTCTTTCTGTGTGTGGGTGTGTGTGTGAGGCATGAAGATAGGCACAGAAGCAAGGAAAGCGAGAAAAAAGGAACGACAAAGACAGACAGAGACTGGGAGAGGTGACACTTCTGGACAAGCCTCATTGTCACTGTCATGGGCTAATGGTTTGAGATGCTCACTTGTATAATACTGCCATTTTGCTAGCTTCGCCACACACTGTTGCAGACATGATTGTGCAGTCCGCTTGTGGCTGTGGGATTGTCAGGGAACCAAATGCCCATTTTGTTCCAATGAGGCATGTGGCATTAAAAAAAAAACAAATAAATAAATGAAAAGCTCTCCTCTTTGTTTCAAAAAGATGGACGGTGCAAAAATAATCCAAACATTGGCTGAATACTTTTTTGGCTTTAGTAAATCATTTAGCAGCAGCACAGTCTTTTATGGTTTAGCTTTGTAGACTTAGTTATATCTTACTGCCATTATATTATAGTCATTCTTTTTCCTATATGTAAGTAAGATCTAGAGATAGCTAGACTGTTAAACACACATTACCAGCAGGACGCCCTTGTTTGGCTCCCTCCCCTAAGCTTGATTTATGCTACAGGTTAGATCAAAGCTGAGCTTATGGAGGAGAATATTTAAGCTTCCAATGGCTTTGTGATCATTTATACCTGTGTGGCAGTGCATCTGCACAGGCCTGCAGTTACACAGCCAAACGCTACTTCGCAGCAGGGTGTCTATGTTACTGTGGTAAATTTCTTTGTGTGCTTCAAACACATGAAGCTTTAAACAGACATTACTTGATGTACCTCTGCTTCTACTTCGAGTACGTAGGGAGCTAATAAATGTTAAACAGCAGTCACTTTTACTGCAATTACTGCAACCTAAAAAATAAGAAAAGACATCAGCGTCAAGACAGCAACAGGAAGAGACATGAAAAAGAAAGAGCCACCCACAACTTTACAGGCAGAACACTGGCTACTGCATTGGCATTATTATCATGCGTTCAACTACTGTCTATTCCATTTTATATATGTGTTTAAGAATAGTATTTTAAGAGTATTTTATTTAATAGAAGCAACATACCAAATGATCCTCTCATTTGCATTTCTGTTACTTGTAGTTATTTCCGGGCAGATTAACTATTCTGATGTATTGAAGCTACTTACAGACTGCAGCGTTATACTTTAGGTCCTGTGTTTGTCTTCAGCTGGATTTAAAATGGTGCAGCTTATGCATAGGGTCGGTAATGGCGTCGGTTTTTACAAACGCCATGTAGGTCTGTGGAGGCTGGATGCACACTTCTTCCAGTTTTGATGTGTACCTCTGCTACACAGCACAGCTGTGTGGAAGCACTAACAGGTGATTGTCAGTTTGGGATAACATGAAAAAATCTGGATGTTCTTGCTGAATGTCTGTTTTTAAAAATAACATACAAATAGCCAAGTTAATGACAGACTGATAGAAGAAGTTAGGAGATATGAACGCAGTACAGCACTGTGTTGGTACCATGTTGTTTTACAACAGTAAAATCAGCTTAACATACCCAGAATGGCACACGTTTGGTTAATCTGTATACGTAACTTTGAATGTGATGTAACTAAGCTGATGAAACATGGTATAACATTAAAGTTTTCTCTGACATCTTCTTTGTTGGTTAGGGTTAACCATTTGGCTAGGGCTAGGCTTAATTAGTATAATATTTTGACAAAGATGCCAAAACTGACTGATAAACCTATGAGATGAGATATACTTTTATTATCATTGAGCCAAATTAACATTCTAGTACAGCCCAATCTAAGATTACATAAAACCAGACATGAAAATACAGGATCATGGCAGACTGAGGCGCAGTGCTCCTTTACTTAGTTTTGGGAGGAAAACACACATTTCAGAAAGTTGAGGGAAAAATAAGAGAGATAACCTTATTATACATGTGAAGTTGTGGAATGCTATTCTGATGAGGTATGCCAAACTGATAAAACACCAGAACAAAAACAAACCATTGAAAGAGCTCTGTGTTGCGGATGTTACCAGCCATTCTGGCACCTTCAAATTTGGAAGAGAAACTATAATACAACACCCTAACCCTACACTTGAGTGAGAGAGCACATTTTACCAGTGTCAGTACGCCGGCCATACCGTACACAAATGCTGTGTGAGTATAAATCCAGCTTTAGAGGGAGTCATAAATCCAGCTGCAGCACTAAATGTCTATCTGCTTCTCTACAAAGCTATGCAGACTTATGGTTCTCTGTTGTGTTATGTATTGGGAGCAGAAAAACTGAAGACTCATTGTTCTAGTTTAGTTTTAACTCTCATGATGGAAAGTAAACTTGACCCAGATGATTTTACAAGACTTGATGACTCAAAGGGCATCAGCAGATGAGATATTTATTTTGGACCAGAGCCCATCATAATCTTGTACACCTGCATCAAAATGCAAAAATTTTGATGGCATTCTTTGGCACATAGGAAGATTGTAGAGAGAATCACTGTGATATATTCAAAGAACGCAGAGCAAACACAATAAGCTCACAGGTTACAGAAATGTTGCATCAAATAGAAAGAGTGACTGTGTTCTTCAAACAGACATTAGATGTCCAACTATAAAGCCAACATTTATTAATAAATAATTTATTGCTCAAGTAAGAGAGTTGTTTTGTTCCATGCAGTCAACAGGTTAGTGTTGAGGTTTCTACTCTCTGGATGTGCAACATGGTCTCCTGGGGTCCCCAGTAGATCACTTAAAAAAACATTTTTTTTCTCCAAAAACCCAACATATCACGATGACAAGCATTAACAATCCAGAGCTCACATATAAAACTTGATGTCATGGTGGGCACATCATATGCTAAATGAAGCACTCATTAATTTTTATAGTATATTTTAATCACAGTTCTTTACTTTTACTTTTAGTTGTAATAGCAAGGGTTCCATGATAGCTATATATCCATCCATCCACCCATGTTCTACCACTTTTCCCTGAACGGGGTCGCGGTGGGGCTAGAGCCAATCCCAGCTCACAATGGGCGAGAGGCAGGGTACACACTGGACAGGTCACCAGTCCATCACAGGGCCAACACACAGAGACATACAACCAGACACACACACATTCACTCCTATGGGCAATTTAGAGTCTCCAATCAGCCTATCCCCAAGGTGCATGTCTTTGGACTG
>JBAMHV010000001.1:23604022-23621873 GCA_037177535.1 Pseudomugil gertrudae
TGTGGGAGGAAGCCGGAGTACCCGGAGAGAACCCACGCTAACACGGGGAGAACATGCAAACTCCACACAGAAAGGTCCCTGGTTGGACCCCCGCCCCAGTCGGTTGCTTGAACCAGCAACCTTCTTGCTGTTAGGCCACAGTGCTAACCAACTGCAGCCCCATATCTATCAAACTGCTGGTACAAAAGTTATGTAGTGATCCATTATTTGCAGGCAATCATTTTGTATAAGGGAGCCTCCACAAAACGTAGCACCTAAATGTCAAGCCAAACCATTTGCAAGTGACTGAACAATAGAAAAACAAGTTTGTGTAGAATGATGATCTCCTTGTGTCTTTCATGGGAGTTATTAGGCAGACCTGTTTACCTCCTTATGCACCTAAAATGTTTCAGAGACATTTCACAGGATTGGCATTTGCAAATGCAAATGTCTTCAGGATTCATACAGTGCTAGAGTGAAATATCTGAAGACCAGCGAGTGGTGACACAATATATGAATTTTGTACCTCTTCTTCTTGAGAATTTACTGCCATCGCATGAATGAGTAGTTGTGTACCCTGTAGGATATTCTCCTTCATTCTCCTTTCTGGTATAATGCATAGCAACAAGGAGCCTCGTCTACTTTTCTGTCACTGTAACGAAATTGCAGTGATTTCCACAGCGTAATTTCTCCATCGTATTCCGCATCACTTTTGCTTTTGACATATGCTTTTCTCAGCTTCCTGCCTCAAATCTGCCATTATAAAGTTCATGTATGAACAGCAACTATGGAAAAAGTTCCGAACAACTGTCCATGGATGAAAACAGCTATTGCTTTACAGCAACACATTAAAGGAAAAGGCCATCACATATCCACATGTAATAATGCAATGCAATGATTGGGAGGGAGGAAAATCTTGGAATGGTATCCTGGGTGTTTTGGGAGTGCGGTTGTGAAGGCCATGTTTATAGAAGTCAATGCTTACATCCAGTATGAAAACATTGTAAAACATGAGGTGGTCAACACAGTTTTTATAAACACTGTTATAAAAAGCTGTTTATAAATCATCTGACTTATGATACAGTATAGACACTGAATGGTAGGATAAATAAAACAAGCAGTGTCATACTCAAACAAGGTTTACATGCATGTTGATCCTGCATACTCAAATTATGTTGGAACACTCCTTAAAGTGGTGTAATGATCTATGGTGACAAGTAGCACAAATCCTGCATCAGTGCCTGATTGTAGATGGTGTACAATGAGTATTGTATAACATGAATAATATGATTAAAAGCTGCATTACAAAAATGAAGAAAAGATGATGAATAATTGTCCTTGCAAGACCTTAGAATTTGACCATTTTGATAAAAAATGTGTTGAGCTCGATTAACAATTTTTCTTGGTTGCACCAGTGCACTGAACATTTAATGGGTCTAGACTTTAATTGTACCTCTAAATGTTGGTTTGAGTATTCTGTATTCATTCCCTTTGTACCTCAGAGAAAAACACTGTGACACATAGCCAAGAAAAGGAGCAAGTCTGTACCTCTGATCCATAGTATGTGGTGTATTGGTATCAAATTAAGAGCAACACAGATTAAACCTTCTGTATAGAGAAGAACAACAACCACAAGAATACTGGATTCACTTTAAGCCATAATATGATTCAGAAATTACTAAAATGATAGTAGTATCAGTTAGTTTAGTTAGTTTAGCTGTGAGCATTCATGTGATTGAAATGATGTCCCCGGACCAGGTCTAGCATCCATGTGATGGACATGGCATTCTCTACTAACATCGGGCAAAAACTGCTGCCTGTTTCTTGCTGGACTGCAGGTGTTTCTACATCCACCTTCTTGTGACAGTTTTAAAAATCATAAATCTTTGTCAGATCTTAGGGCAGGTTATTGTGTTTTCCAACACTGGCTTTTTGTCCACTGATGGATGTGTGGGCACCTGTATTTGCGTGTAAGTCTATCATGCATGTAGCATCAGGGTGGAAGTCACAGAGAGACACAGAGAAAAGCTATGACATGCAGTCAATGTCTTGATCAGAGCACAATGTCATTGTGTTATGATTAAAAGACAATAATTAAAAAATGTATTCAGATGAGCAGCTGAGTGTGATGCTTTACTGTATAAACTGGGATGGATATAGACCTTTAAAAAGTTAGGCACACTACTGCAACTAATGCAAAAAGTTAATCTGGAGTTTTTCTTTATTCCTCTGTTCTTTGTTCATTTGCAGCAATGGTATTTTTTTTATTATCCTCAGCGTCTAGCAGTCTCTGATACATAAACACTGAATCATACAAATACCAAAGGAAAGCTCAGTGGAGAGACTGTGAATATACATAATATGACTCTTGTTTCCAGTTTGTAAGCACACGCTTTTATAAACTGCATTGCCCTACATTTCTCGAGAGCTTACAGGACATGAAGACAATTTCAACATCTGTTATGGATGAACTATTTGGTTTATCGTGCACAAAATGATTTTCTCTGTCACCATTTCATGTCAAGATGAACTCCCAGAAATGAAAATGTTTCCCTTTTAATACAAATTCGGTGCTACTGCTTGATCGCAAAGAGTAATGATATTGCCCTTTGGCTGTCTTGACTGAAGAAATGGTTTGGAAATATTGATCATTAATCAGGCAGAAAACCTTTACTCGGTTTTATAGCAAATAAACGACAATAAGCAAAAAGGAAATCACATCAACAAAAGTCAAATGTTTGTGCTTTTGAATAATCAGTCGTTTTGATTGATGAGAGAATTTACAAATAGTAAGGCTGGTATTCGATTTGCAATTTACAGTAATTCTATTAGATTTTTCCTCTGTCTTCATCTGCTCTCTTCCTCTATTTTTCTTTTTCTCTCATTTTTCTTTGCTTTTTTCTCCTTGTATAAAAAAAACAAAATTCTATTTGCACACATCCAATCCTCTGGACTTGCTATATGCACACATGGAACATCATCCCAACTTTTCACTGGGAGTTGGCAGGGTAAACTACAATAGCTGATCCAACTGATTCGGACATTTGTGTGCCCACATGCATCCCCTCTGGCTAACGTCTGGAAAGTTCCAAGGCTGCAGTGCATGTGTGAAAATGGCTACAGACTGGTAGATAGCCAGACAGAGGGAAAATGAGAGAGAACAGGACAAGATTCAGAGGAGTGAAAGTAAAATAAGAGTGTACAGGGCCCTGCTAGTTTCTGTTCAGTCAGGGCTGCCACAGCAGAGAAAGGCTCTGACAGTGAGGTGTCAGAAATAGCACCAAGGCTAACACCTCACCTCTTGGTTATTAATGCATCACTCCCATAGCCGCCTTCATATCACAGGCACAATCCTCAGACACACAAACAATGTGACACATCAACAAACTTTTCACATCTCCTTCACTTGTACACAATACAGGTAAGGGTATCTCACCCAAACACAAACACACCTGCACAGGTTCATACCCACACACATATTACATTGTCAGATCAATATTGCATTACTGTGGTATGTTCTCCTCTGAGGAGGTACAGTGATGGGTGAGAGGTGTGGGTGGAAACCCTCTCTTGTGTCAGAGCAGTGGCCAGGTACACAGGGCAGATCGGAGGAGGCTCCACAGCTCTGACAGCCAGTTTCACCTCCTGACTCTCATTTCCCAGCCTTATCCAAGGCTCTGCCAGTGCCCTATAATCAGTGAGTTTGTGTTCGTGAGAGCGCATGCAGGATTTGCATGTCTGAGAATGTCCTAAGAAAACAAAATGCCATTAGATGTTTATGAATGTGCTATTTTCCATGCCTACACTTCCATAAAAAAGCTTTTTCTTTTGATCAGATTTATTGAGAAATTCTGTTTTTTCATATTGCACAGAAGAGAAAAACACATGAGATCATGCTGTTGTGTTTGCTCTGTAGGTGAATTTGTGAATATATATTTGTCCATCAGTATCCAGGTTTTGTGTGTGTGTAAAATACAGAAAGTCCTTGGTGCCGACTGAAGCTTCAGCTTTTCCATTTAAACTGTATCATTAAAACAGGCAAAGAGGAGAAGGAAACGGCCCCTCCACACCTCATAAAGTGTGAGTGCCATGCCAGGCAAAGTGCCACGCACTGCTGCGTTTATGGCGAGCCAAACACACTTTTTACACACCTTGTCCTCCCTCTCTTTCTCTCAAATAACTTCCACAGCTATCTGTTTATGTGATATTATACACTTTTTGCTTTTCTACTTTTTCTGGTTTGCTCCCACTATTGACCGGTATTTCAACTACCGGTACTCTCCTTTCAGTTCCTTTTTTTCTGTCAAAATTCTTCAACAAGGAGTTGGAGCGTAACATTGAAAGGGTATAATCAATGGAAAAGCACCACTTAGGGAACCCATTTGATGCATACTGTAGGGCAGAGTTGATTCAAGGGTGTAGATTGAGTCAAGGCTCATTTCATATCCTCCCCAATTAGTCATCCAGCTTGTGCCCTCTCTAACCTCCTATTCTCGAAAAGCACCAGGCCAGACGGGCTCTGGTACTGCACTAAACTATAGATGAGTTAATTTTTTTTCCACCCTCTGAAATCCAGAGCTCTTTTTTCACAAGATTATAGAACCATATCTTTTCTTTTTTAGCCTTGCCTTTCTTTCATCCTACTTCTCACCTGTGCTGGGATAAAGCCAAGGAGGCTGCCACTCTCCCCCAACCTCAACATATCCGTTCTCACCTCCTCCTCCACTCCCTTGCGCTGTCCAACTTTTCCAACCTGTCCGCCCATTTTCCCTCAACTATAAATCTCTACCTAAATCCTACTTAAACCAGCATCAGCAGCTGTCCTTAAAACTCCATTATCTACAATTACTTCAGCATTAGGGAACCAGGGCACACCTGCCTCCACATAAAAGTGCCCTTATCTAAAAATATTAAACCTGCCCAAAAGGGATTTGGCCTATCTTATTTGTTTATTTACTTTTTCTCCTTTTTTATGTACCTGCATTACAGCAGCCCTCATCGCAAAGCTTGTGAATGAAAATGCCAGCGGTCTGGATTAATGGTTCTGATTAGTGGGTGGGTCTGTGTGCACAGTATTTAGAAGGGTGGACTTCACAGAGAGATCACAGGAGGAAGGTCAATGGCCCTGACTGATTAAAGGAGGGGGGAGCCAATAGCCGGCTGCTTGTGTATTTGCACATTTACAGGCTATTTGACTATTTGAATCAGCCTGGTCATGTAAAAAAAACAAAACAATATATATATATTAATGCAATGTTTTGTTTTTGCTATGAGCTGAGACAAGAATAGACCCGATAATTTGTTATACACATGATCAATGATCAAATAATGATCAAATATAGAAACCAGATTGTGACAAAGGAAAAGAGTTGATCTGCAGCAATGATGCTAAAAGATTCTGCTAAATTCTGAGTTGATCATAAGTTTTTCTACTTTTATGTGTGTGTGTATGTGTGTGTGAGAGAGTGCATGTAAGCAGTGTGTTAGATGCTGCAGGCTATAGGATCTATTGTTTGGGTGTTGCTAATGGACATGTTAGGAGGCTGGTTGTTGGGGGTAAAGGGAGGAGATGATCGAGCGGACTCAGCTGCAGGTTGCCTGATCTGCTCTGATTGACAGTGATGGCAGATAAGGTGCTTGCAGAGAAGGGAATGTGAGCAGAGCTGCAGGCTAAGATAAGGACCAAGATTAGCATCCCACCACGTCCCACACAGAGACAGAGAAGCAGAGTCCAGCCGAGAGCAAAAGATAGAGATGTTGAAGAAAGGCATTGGCTACTGTGAATACAATAGCCAACCATGAGTAAAGGCTAAGTTCACTACATGCATGTGTGAGTGGAAACTTTGTGCATACGTTTGCGCTCAATTGTTCACCAGACCATGTCCCAGTAGCATGCAGGCAGTGAACGAGGGGGGCTTTAAAGAGAAAGGAAGCTAATCAGCTCATAATTCTAGCAGCTCCTGTTTCCTGGGCAACATCGCTATATATCCATGTGTAACAAATAGATACATTCTCTCAATTAATTCTGTTTCTCTTTATATGTTTCTTTACCATCTCAGTTTTTGCAGCTTATTGTGATTTCTCCCTCCTTCATTTCTCTTTTCTGTCAGCAAAGCCCAATATTCTCTTCTAATTCTGTCACTTGTTCCTTTTGCAATGACTTTCTTTCGATTTTCTTTCTTCTCTCTCGAACACAAAGTCACCCATCTTGCCCTCTCCTCCCTGACGTTCTCCCTTTCCAATTTTCTTTTCTCTTGTCCAGACCCATCAAAGTAGCCCCATATATATTTTTTCTCCCCTCCTGATTTTTTCTTTTCCCCTTAAGAATTGACGATCATCAACACTGTCTATCCATTTTTCCTCCACTTTGTCTTTTTCTTTCTAGATTACTGCATTTTATATTACGTCACTCTATCGCCTGAAATTTCTGCCTTCCACACATTTTTTTGCGAAATCCGAACCTGGTCTTCCTTTTCTTGTGCTGGTGCACTTTTTAATTTCCTTTTCTGCCCCTCCCTTTTCCCTCTCTTTTTATTTTTTCTCTCTTCATCCTTTTTTCTGTAAACACTCTTTGTCTTCACCTCCTCCCTTCTCTCATGCCAGGGGGTCCAGGGTTGGTGTATTTGTGCACTGATGTTGGAGGCCTTGATGATCACTCTCTAGGAGATGATTATTTGGTCAGGGCCTGGCAGTCTACTCTTTTGCCCTGCTCGGCTGGAGCTCTGCTCTGACTATGTGTTTTCCTGTGTGTGTGTAAGCATCAAAATGCACAGCATGTAGATAATAGATAATTTTCTTTTTTTAATGTGTATGCATGTTTTTGTTAATCCATTTATTTAGACTGCTGATAAATATGCATGCTGTGTTACTTGCTATATTACAAAAATCTGCCAACCAAAGAATGCATCCATATTTTATGTATTAAATGTTTCATTTCAAATTAAAATAATTTAATTACTGAAAATTGACATGTTTTACTTTCTCTAAATGAGCCTTTGTCATGTGGACAAATCCCACGAGAGTGTGTGAGAAAGAAAGAGTGTGATATGTGTTTGCAGTCACTCTTTCTCACTGTTTATATCATTCACTTGAGTTTTTTGTGTTGTTTAGCTGCAAAAAAAATAAATAAACAGTGCTTTCCCCTTGAAGGAGAGAAAAAATAGCACAAAATCTGTAAAACAAACAAACAAACAAAAAAATTCAACTGTACTGACCTGCCTTTGTTTCATCTCTTCATTTTGTTTCTTCTTCTCCTTTTCTTGACCTTTGCTTTTACTCATCTCATTTTCAGCCCCCCCATCCAAACTACCAAGCTCCACCCTCTGCACAAACACAGATGCCTGCCGCCCCTGGCATTTTGACTACCTAGTATATCTTTACCAGACCAGGCTGTCTGATGAGTCTGGTGTAAATGAGAAAAAGGTGTTGGCGCTGGCGTTTCAGCCAGCCAAATTACCCTCTATCTTTCTCTCTCACTGCTGGAGCAATTGCTCGGCTGCGCTCGTCGCTTTCACCTAGGAACACAAGCAGAAGCTGGGCTGCACCTCCATGCCACAGAGAGACAATCGATTGCTTTCATAAAATAAAATGGTGGACATGAAAGGAGCTTGATAAATGGCAGGCTATTTGGCCCTAATTGCAACCCTTTAAAATGTCTTGGTGATGATTTGAACAGGCTTCGACTGAAGTTACTGTGATCAAAGTGAAGAGAAAAAAAGATTAAAACACACTGGCTGGCTACGTCTTAACTGCATGTCTCCGATCTGGGGCCCCACATGGCCTCCAGCTCAGAGGAGCAGCCGATATTCTGCACCTTAACGGCAAATAAATCAAAGTCTCTACAGAAAGATGTCTTATCATAAGTTACGCTAGTTCCTGGACCCTGTTACAGTTAATCATCATCCTTCAACCTCAGCCTCATTACGGCTCAGGAGTTCTGGATAAACATGCTGTAGGACGGTAAAAGGAGAAAAAGTGGGGGTATATCTTGGTTGTTTATAAGCTGAACGTACACAAAGAAAAACCTGTAACTGTCAGATATACAGTGCAGGCTGCAAACACACACGTCAACACAAGAACTATTAATAAAGATTGATGACAGTCAAACAAAAGTAAAAATCACTAGTCGAGTAACACATTTGTGTGTGTGTGTGTGTGTGTGTAGTGGCTGTGGTGATAGAGATAAATGGGGTTAGATCAGAAGGAGCCATTAGAACGATGGAAGGGAGCAAAGAGGGGGAGAGAGTGGTAGAGACGGTGCTGGTCTGCCCAGCATCCCCTGAGCCGAGTCTGAGACGATGTTTAATCAGGCCTGTGAACCTACGAGACTGAGGTCACCCCGGCACACTCATTAGACTTGATGGGAGCACTGTACCACGACAGATGAGTGCAATCTTTACTCCGTTCATCCATCTCTAAAAACACACACATATAATCACCTCGCCCACCCAATCCCCTCCACTCCTGCTCCCCTTGCCCCAAACCCCTCATTTCCACGTTGTGTTTTCAATGTGCTTGGGGACACCAGCAGAAAAGTTTGGGATCTTCTCAGTGGTTTTGGCAGATGTGCTTCATTTAAGTACCGTAGTAGTAGGGCGAGAGCCAGGGAAGATGAGCCTCACAACCGATACAGTGGACAAAAGGGAATAGCTATAATAGATGGGTGAAAGTTTATATGTATAAATAAATATAATGCTAAAAATACACCATCAGATTAGTAAGAGTCAGTGGGCTGAAAGCTTCATTTGCAGCAGCACTCACTTAAATATATGAAAATGTTGATTAGCCCTGTGGAACCAAACAGGTTGTGTCCGAGGGAGTTGATAAGGGGTTAAATGGGGTTATTTTCCAAAGCTAAGCACACAGTCCTGTTTGCTTCTTCCGCCTACAGCAAGGAGCAGAGATGTATTACCATGCAAATGACAACTCAGAGTGTATGCCAGGGAGTTAATTACATGCCAACCCATCAGAAGAGTTACATGACAAAATAGCTTTGGCATTGGCAGATTAGGATGGAATCGGGGAGAAGAAGAGAAGTTATGAGAGAAAAAAAAAGGGAAGAAAAATGTTGTATGAGCTAGGGATATTCCAGCAATGGTCACAAATATTCAGAGTTTGCTTGGACACACACATATCCACACAGAAACACACACCAGTCAGGTTAGCCCGCTGTGTTGTTATTGTATTCAGTCTAACAAAGAAAGACAATAAGTATGATTCTCTGCTTTATTGCCTCTGTTTTTCTCCCTTCACTACCTTCCTGTTTGGACATATCCAAACTGTTTATATTTTTGCACTTTTTATTTTCATTTATTTATTTTTATTTACTTATTTATTCATTTCTTGGTCCTTTTGGTTATTGGAACTAGCAAGGACAAGAACTGTCGATATAATGAGACAATATTCACACAGCATGCAATGAGAATACAACACAGAGAAAATTGGCCAGTTATCCCAGCAGCAAACAAGAATCTCATTGCCACTGTGCAAAAGAAGCTTACTTCTACAAAAGAAAGGAAGGGATGAAGCATACTTTATATTTCTCTTAAGGGGAGAGTGCAGGAAGAGCAAAGCGATGTCCTATAAATCCTGATTGTGACAGCCATGTAAATATTTATGTTCACAAGTCAGGCCGAGACTAACAGCAGAGGACACAGTGACTGGGGAACTGGGAATGTAGCATTTCCCCGCTCAGCACATTAACTCAATATTCATCTTCCTCCCTGCACTCTGTTTTTCCTAGTATCATCCATGCTGCAGACCACACATGTATATTCATTACTGACCTCTGACTGTCTCAATGGTGGAAGCTGTGAGCCCCGGAGGCCGATATGACGGCTCCATGAGGCTTGTGATAAGTGCACAACGGTGACTCCATGAGACACTTTTGTGTAGCAGAAATGAGAGGTAATGAATGTAGATGCAAGTCGGCGCTGTCCGGGATGGCCATTTGTATCTTTGTTTGCTTCACTGGCATCTTTTCAGTGCAAATGACTTGTGCTGTAGGACTGAGGAGGAGGAGGCAACATTGAAAAGGGCATGCAGAGGATGTTGGAGGAGAGTTGTCTGTGGGGTGCTTGATTAAGGTTTCTCTTAAGATGAAGAGTTTGACAATTGGCATTCAGCAGATCAAATTTGTTATTTACATTTAATGAGTTGGAGTTTAATTATGTCAAGCCAGACAACTTTCATTATTCTATTCTAGTGATTTTTAGCAGGTGCTTTTTTCCAAAGCGACTTACATTTGGGAGGTGGGGTTAGGTGTTTTGCTCAGGGACAGCCTGCAACTGAACCACCAACTTTCTGGGTTGCAGACGACTGCTCTTTCCTCCTAAGCTACACCCCATAATTTTCATATATTGGCAGATTTTTTTTCAGTTATAAAAAGAAAAACTCAGAAAGTTAAATACATTTTTTCTTAAAAATTCATTCTTAAATAAAGACAGTTGCATAGCGTTGCACAGCTAAGACACCAGCTGTTAGATAGCTGATGCATCTAATACATCTACTGCTTTCTGACTCATACATCATCAGGTAATGGTATGGTTAGCTGTGGAAAAGATCAGGGTTTACAAAGTCACAACAAACTCTTCTGCTCTGATATGGTTTAATGGGATACTATGAGTGGTAGCTTCACTTTGAAGGCTATGAATGAAAACTTACAGGTCAGCTTAATTGGAGATAAACTAAATAAATCATTTGGGTAATCTGTCTTGGTAGCTGTAACTACATTTTATACTATAAAAACCACTATTTAATTTGTGCCACTGTCCAAACACCAAACTAATGGACTTGCTAGATAAATGAAGAATTTGGTGACATAATCTAAATGTCTGAGGGTTGAAGCATGAGTTCAAACATTTCTCATGTGTTTTGAGCAAAAGTTACTTTGCTCCTTGCTGGATAAAAAAACAACATTAAGACAGTGTTCAGGCTTATTTTTTTTAGACAAACAGTAAAACAAAAAACAAAACATGTAATTAAATTCATCAGGTTCCACTTCAACATTTGGTTTGTAGCAATTTCAATGAGCTGGTAACTTTAGGAAACTACCAACCACAATGGCTGGTTTTTAATTAATAATTTTTACTTAAAAAAAATTAAAGAAAATATCAAATTTGAAGTTCCTTTTTGACAGCTGTGTGTTACTAGCTTTAAAATACATTTAGTTGTTTCGCCCTTAGCATTGGGTATGTGTCCAGGGTAGCTATTAGTGTTAGTTCCTTATTGCCAGAATAGGAATTTCACAAAACATACAGGATGTATAGTTGATGCTCAGAGAATGTGTGTGTAGATATTTGTGTGTGCGCAATTGTATGTGGGAGATGGGGGACAGTTTGGGCCCGGGAGACAGGGGGTCTAACAAGGATGTATGACTGTTTCAGCTTCCATCTGCAGACATTTTTCCATCGTCGTTCACTCCTTCTGTCTACCCACGACACACCTCATCCCACATGTCCACACACAGAGACAAGCACTCCCACAACAAGCCTCCTTTTGCCATTATACCCACTATAACAGCATTCTCCCAGAGCTAACAAGTCAAAGGCATTCTTGGAATTCAGAGCTGCAGTGGCCCGAGACTTACCTTCACCTCTGTAAACAAGGTACAAAAAGAAAACAAGAAAAAAAAAACCTTTATCAGTCTTTTAAGCTGCTTGGATCTGTCTTTGCCTTCCCCTTTAGGCCATCTAATGTTCTGGACTTACTGTTGCTACAACTAGTAAAGCCCCAAATAAATGCATGTGTTACTGTCTATTTTTCACATTTAGCCAATTTTGTTTGAATTTTATACACATAAATTACATTGCATTTGTTATCTCTTGTTAAATAAGTGCACTATGAGCACTCATCGTATTATTAAGAGTTGTTTGTGGTATTTTAGAGCTAGTCCTTAGATAGATTATAGATTTATGGTTCACTGTGTGTAGACATGGAGGACCCATTTAAAGTAGATATTTTTTTTTATTAAATGGGGAAACACTGTCAGACAATTTCCTCTAGAAGGCTTTGACTGACAGTTTTCGATCAGTTTAAAAAGTGCCACAAAAGGTTAAAAACAAATGGGAAAAACTACAGACAGATAAAATGACTGACACCTCTTGCATGTCCGCATCATGAAAAGTGTTTGACTGCCTGGTTTGTCTCCTTCAGAACATTACAAACACAGCAGTCTGCTGGCAACCGCAGCTGAATGTTAAACTGCTCAAATGACATAAAATGAAAAAAAAAACTGTTTATATGTGATTTGAACTTTAAGTTTTTGCTTCCTGCTTTGAAATAATTCCCTCCTAACCTTTAGGCTGGGTTCAGACCATTTTTAATGTGGTTTACAGCATGTTCATGTTGCATTTTAGGCAACACTTTTGCATATTCAAGGACTTATTATCTTAATAACTAAATAACTGAAATGAATAAATCTTCCATACTTTCCTTACATCCGGTACATGTTTTTTTTTTGCTCTGTTAATGTTTGCTGTCTCAGAAATGAAGCAGATGCTGTATAACAGCTCCTCAATGCAGCAGATTTTTTACAAGCATCAAATTGACTTGAAAGCTTTGATATATAATTTTCAAATCAACTTATTCATACGGATATTGAATAAAAATCTAGTTTTCAGCTATTCTTAAATAAAAGCAACATTTTGCAGCCAAATCCAGCTACCTCACATAGATAACTCTAAAATAAAAAAAACACTTTGTTAAGTATTTAAGTCTTACAGGTCAGGTTTGAGCAGGTTCCTGGTGTTATAAAGCTAGGTTGACATTTCAAGAATAAATTAGTTTATTTGAAGTAATTTCCTCAAGTGTGTTGTGGTTTCCATTATAGCATGGACTTTATTTTGATTTTCTTTTTAAAGGAAATTGAAAGTCGTGATGGGTGTTATAGTTAAGCAACGCTCATTTTCTGATTAGGTTTTCAGGATAAACTCTTTTTATGCACATTTATTTTTTTCATCCTGAACATCATCCCAAACCAAAATTGACAGACTAATAATACATGTATGTAAACAGAAGTTACACACACAGCAAATTGATTGCTTCACCCAGTGAAATTGATTCACTATATATTGTGATCAGGTTTGTTTTTTTCAGCATAAGTGGTGTACATTTGTTTGAAATATATGTGCTAACCGTTTTGAGGCATGTTGAGAAGAAACAAGGGGAAGTTACTAAAATGTGGATTTTTGAATACACATTAGGATCATTATAATCTCCAGTTATCACTGGTTTTCTCATGCAGAATTCCTGCAAACAATAACGAATGGGACCACGGTGGTTTATTCTGCTGTATGGTGCACATCAGAGAACCCACAACACTGCATATACAATGAGTACGTCTTTGAAGATGTTTTCAAAGACGTACTCATTGTATATGTGCAATCCAAATGCCACTTGGAAATAGAGGATTATACAAAAGGTCTGCTTTTGTTTACCTGTTCTTTTATTATTGCAGAAAATATCATCAAATTAAATTTCACAGTCTGTGCTTAAACCTCGACTAATCCAAATATTGAGCTGAGGAGCGGAGTTTAATTAAAGTACCAGGAACACAGTACTAGCCCGCTCTGATTCAGGTGAAAGGTAAAAATCACACACAGAGACAGCAACATCCATATCAAACAATGTCCTTTAAATCAATGAACAGCAAAGCAAGCTGATTTGCATCCTGTACAAACAGAGCTGAAGTCATTGCTATTAGTGCAAAGGGATGCTATTCTGTAAGTCCTGTCATAGGACACGTTTACATATTTGGTCAACTATAATAATGCAAAAAAAACAAAAACAAAACAACAATAACAACACCCCACCCCTACCCTAAAAATAAATAAAAAACAAAACCCTCAATAAACAGATAATTAATGACAGGTTTGTTGAAAGATGAAGCTATCAAACTGACATATTTTGCTCAATTACTGTAGGATTTGTCTGGAATAACAGATAACATTGTGAAACCAAGTCCTTTTTTCTTTTTTTTAAAATGAACTCACACAGGATGTGTTTGTCATTCTGAGCTTCTTGTCAACTTCTTAAGTAGTCAGCGAAGGTACACGTTGTTGCAAAATAAACAATACAGAAGTGCAGCAATTTGACAAAGAAGGCAGACAAATTGTTTAGTGTCAAGACAGTATATAGTACCTTTCATCACACTTTGAACTGTTTGGCCCCACTGATACAGTAATAAGGGATTTATCCAGCTGCACCCCTTTGTCCCAAGCTGGGTGATGTCATTGTCACTGATGTGCTGTGGGAACTACAGTGTGACAGGTCAGCATGCTGCCTCAGCCTACTCCAGCATCCTCTTCTTATCTCAGCCCCCAGCTCACTTTCCTCTCCAAATTTCTCTCTGATAGCTCAATTTGAATCTGGCTCAGTCTGAGCACACGCAAAACAATAGCAGAGGGCTTTCCTGAGGTCTTTAGAGATGCCAGGTTGAATCAGACTAAATCTGCATGCAAGTGAAACACCCAGGAATGTAATGCAATATTTGCCACACTTTGTTAATGCATTCACACTGACACATCCCTGCATAGCACACGCATACCCAGCTCCTCTGAAGTCTCTAAGCTTCTTGTGCCCCTGATGGGAGACAGTGCCTTGCTGGTATTGGTGATAAAGCATTTCCAGACTGTTCAGCCCAGCCTTATAACCTCCTGCCTGTGTCTCTTCCGGCTCTGCAGACCCAAGCCCCTGCTGGCAAAACCTATCGATCCCCACAGCCACACAGCTATGCCCAAGACAAAGCTGCTGTCTTTCCTGTTCTTTCTCACTGAGTTAGAGACAAAGCTGAATCTGCTGCCATGTTTCCCTCTGGTGTGTCAGCAGTGTGGATCTGAACGATGCCTGCTCTGTCAACGTGAGCATGTCTTGTGTGGATTACTGGCACAGGTCTGACACTTTTTTTTCTCCCTGAAAGGACCTTTTTTTCCCCCTCACATTGATGTTCATAAAAAATACTCTTATGAGTCAGTTTATGATGGAGGGCAAGGGCCATGTGTTTGCCCTCCAAGTCTGATTGCAATTAATAGGTAGGGGGGTGTGGGGGTGGGGTGGGTGTGTGGGGGTGACTCCGTTAAAATGGCACTTAAGGTGCTGGGAGCTCAGCTGGCTGGACCCATTTCTGTTAGAGTGGCCGCTGACGACTCCCAATTCTCTTAACCAATTATCTGAGCACTCATCTATGCACAGCAGGGCCACTCCCCTCCCTTGACCAATCAGAAATCTTAGAGCCTGAGGTTAGTTACAGTAAATTAGTCCAGTATTTCAATACAAAGTCACAGGCAGATCTGCAACGTGAATATTTTTCGTTGTTAAAACTAAACCAGAAGATGAAAAATATAGTAAAATATTTAATGCTTTAAAACTGAAACAACAAATAAAATCTGTTAAAAAAAACAGTAACTAACAATATCTTAACAAACAACAGTAACAGAATTGGAAATTAAACTAGAAATAAAATGAAACTGAGATGTAAACCTTATTTACATAAACATTTTTATATATAAATATGATATACCCTATATGAATGAATGGTATAGACAGATTGACTTTTGGATATTTCTGAGGTTACAGTTTTTGTGAAGTCTGGCTCAGCAGCTTAATAAGTCTTTTGTGTATTTATTCATGCATTTTAAATCCTTTTGAATTAGCAAAATGTTGTCTCCTTTTCAACCTCCATCCTGCACGTGTGCAGGATTTATAGGCAACTTAAGGATTATTTTCTGCCCAACTTGCATGTTCATTGGTAGTTTGTTGAGTTAGTATAATCAGTAAAGTGCACTAAAAGTAAAGTGCACACAATCTTTGGTCATAAGAAAATCATGGACCAATATAATCTGTCTTTTTGATGACTGGATAAACTGTTCATCAATGATCTTCCCAGTAGTTTTTTTATACAGTATGTATATAAAAAGGTGTGTTCTTTTTGCACCTAAGATCTCATGTTTGACAATGGATAAAAGTTCTGCGCATACATCAGTAGAGAAAGGGGTCCGGTAATTATTTGCTCATTTTTGAGGCCTTTCTTGGCTTGCCAGGCAGTTCACTGCTTGGACATGTGATGAAACACTGTCCTGGATCACATCCTTCTTGCTATACCACAGTGTGAAGACAACATCTTTTGGGAACTGACAGCAGGGTGGGAAGTTGGTTTTCAGTCTGTCTTCAAAAAGGTCATATGAGCTCATCCTAATGATAGCAACTCATAAAAGTACCACTCCTCAACCCTGCTGGTGCCTGACTCAAAGTGGTGCCCTTTGTCTGTCAGTGATCCAACACGGGGCCATCCATCTGCTATGGAAAGATCTGTTCTCAGTTACACTACCAGTCAAAAGTTTGGAAACATTTTTCCACTAAATTTAATGGGAAAGTGTGTTCAAATCTTTGACTGGTAGTTTATGTCCGCTGTTAATCTGACTGCTTTAGCTTGTAAAACATATTCAGTGGTGGTTGTTTTTCAGCCTCCGTTATTTTAGCTTTCTCAGCATGTACAATTTCCTGGGACACCGATTACACTGATACACATGTCACAGCCCCACTATTAGTGGCTTATTTGAAGTAAAAGCAACTATTAAAGAGTTTAACAGCTATTTCTGGTGATATGGAAACTTTTGGTGACTAACGTTAAAGCATGAGCAGCAGTAACTACTGCCCTTCCCCCATTCGTCACACAGCTCCCAGCTTCTAGCTGCATAGTCAGAGCAGGGGATTGTACGTAGGAGTATTAGGGCCACACTGGGAAAAAAATTTTGGAGGATTATTTTTTTTCCTCCCTTCTTCACTTTGAGAATAAACTTGAAATGTCAAGAATAAAGTTGAAATGAAAATAAAGTTAAATAAACAGGGTGATCACATACTAAATAGGTCTATGTGTGAGCAGCTTCTTATTGTGAAATTAAGTTCATGATACAGTTTTAATAAATTCTGTCATTTTTATCTCTTTATTGTTATTATTGCATAGATTACATATAAAATAAGAACATGGAGAGATGCAGCAGAACTGCAACAACTGCTGTCTTTATTCATCAGACTCAATCAGAAGCATAGACTGTGGTCAGAAGCCCATTTTTCCCACAACCCCAAATCGCCGACTTCCGGTTTGGTCAAAATAAATCAGAAGAAACAATTTACTGAACAATAAATCCTTTACACTATTAATTTGTGAATAGATTTATGACAGTGTGGGCTAATTAACTTGATTAGGTATTGTTAGCTAAACACGCCAATCATTTCCAATTTGATTTCTTTTACTTTATTCTTGAAACTGTATTTCAACTTTATTCTCAACATTTTGACTTTATTCTCAAAGTGAAGAAGGGAGGAAAAAATAATAATCATCCAAATTTTTTTTCCCAGAGTGGCCCTAATCCTCCGTCATAGGATTGTCACTGCTGCAACTAAAACAGAAAACTTTACCACTTGCTTATGTGGTTTATCAGATATTAGTGTCTATTTTTGAAGAGTAAGGATGAAAACATCTAAAACGTAAAGGTACTATAACATGTAGACTGTTCATTGGAGAACAGCCAGAGATGTTAGTTAGTCCAGAAAATGACACTTTTACTTCAGGTCTGTTCAGTTTTGGCCAGAGATTTTTTTCCATTTCTTTTTCTGCTGCTTTGAATTGAAATGCAATTTAATGCATGTTTCCAGTATTAATAGAGCTTGAGCTCACAATATTAATATGCGTGTCTATTATGCTTTACTTACCAACTAAAACTAATTTAAATAAAACAAAAAAGTCTCCTTCTGTTGCAAATATCATTATGAGATTAAGACAAGATTAATTGAGATTAATAAATTAGAAAGCCTGTAATTAATATTTTTTCTATTGCTTGTATACAGTGTGTGTGTGTGTGTGTGTGTGTGTGTG
>JBAMHV010000001.1:23630841-23663883 GCA_037177535.1 Pseudomugil gertrudae
TATGTATGTATGTATAAAGAGCCATTCATGTCTTCAGAAAAACTGCTGAAGTACACGGCCTGTTTTACAGATTTCATGTTACATTGTCTTGTGTTATTGTAACCCAGAATGGAGAGAGCTAACACTGGCTCCAGGGTGAGTCTTTGTGCTTCAGGGTTTCCTTTTTTGTTTGTTTTGTTTTACATGACATTGAAGGAAAATGGTGAGGGGTATTCAATCGGCTGCAGTCTGCAACCCTGCAGCTAGATATCACTAAATCCAGCACACTGGACCTTTAAGTTCTATAACTTTCTTTTTAGTTTTATTATGAATATTTGAACATGTAGATTATTTTCAGTTACTTTAAACAGAATTTATTTTTGTTCATCTAAAATATGAATTAATTACTTTCCTGAGTAATAATTTTTTTTAACACCGTACTTCTGTCACTATTGCAGCTAGGTTTAGAAATAACTTACAACTGCAACTAATTAGTTTTTAAATGTAACAAATCCAACACTGGATATAATAATGATAAGGGATTATTATTTGGTCATCTCCAGAAAGGAGAAGTCAGTGAAAATATAAAATAATAGCATCTGAAATGACAGCGTGTTATTGGCTTTTGCATTGTCATTCCATGATGTCCGGTTGGAGGTAATTGAATTTGTGTCAAAGGCAAAAACAGAACATATTTTTTATTGTATTTGAAAAAAAACAATATAGCAATATAAAAAACATATAAAACAAAAATATTATTGTTAATCAAAATAAGTAACATGATGTGTTCTTGGTTTTCATCTGAGCTGATAAAAATGACTTGTCTTGTATGTTTGTTAGACATTTTACAAATGTTATTTTCCAAAGCTTGTTTCCTAGCAAAATCAGTCACAAAACCTTTAGTACCTTTAGGTTAAATAATAAAAAAAGATATGTTTGAGGTCAGATGACATTGTTGACATGGATATTGTTACTCCATTCAGATATGCAGGATAAAACACATACATTCACAATCTTTAGGATACATTATGCATTCAGGCAAGTTTGTATTGGCATCACATTAACAAGATGCTCTACTTTCCTCTATTTTTCAGTTGTTTATATGAAAACAGCCCCAGTGCTCTCCTGTTCACTCTACCCTCTCGTTCCACTGTAGGGTGTCTCATTTCTCCTTTTCCTCCCCTCCTTTTTAGTTGCACGGTATTAAAAGAAAGAAGCCCCATTTGTACCAAAAGAGCATCAAAGAATAGAGTGCAGGAGAAGGTTTTTACGTAGTTTAGTTTTCTTTCTGTATTCTTTTTTTCCCTGTGCATTGTGAGCAGTGCCTCCTGGGGGAGCAGGGCTGTTGGAGTATCATTCAGAGTGGACACAGGAACTCTGGGGACTGCCACTCTCTTTCTGCCTCCAGGGAAAACTTATTCAGAACAATTTTATTATACAACTCGTCTCACAGAGAATCTTTCCTCTTACATTGGCTTTGTTTTTATTTGGGAAAATGAAGATGGTCCTGTAAAAAGAAGAGATCAGAGGACCTCAGAAACAAAGATGGGGAATCTTGTTTTCTTCTGCGAAGATGTCATCTCCTTGCGGAGAGTTCAAGGATTTGCATCAGAGGGAGATTCATGTTCTGCTCTTTGGTGTGTATTTGATGCTTCACAACTAATTATGCTCTCCACAGAAAGTTAGTCTCTCCACATCTTTAAACATTATGCACAATGATTGTGGCTGTGCAGGGATATAAGCTCCCTGTGGTGACTTGCCAGTTTTCTTTTCTTTTTTTTTTTTCCTTAAATACATTTCTTTGTGTGCAAATGTCCTCTGCACACCTTGGAGCAGTGCTGTAATATGATTAACGCAGGAGTCGCCCCAGCAGTTGCCCATGCTCCAGAGCACTGCGCCTGCCCTTTGGACTGTCTACAGCTGCAGTGATGAAACCAAACACATTTATCAGCGGCGCCGATATTAAACTGAACCAATTTCATCATCCTACTGCCAGGCACAACACCTTGAAAAAATAAAAATAAAAACAGCAGAATCCAATTTGATCAAGCAATAATTGGATTTACAAACTACTGAGGATGGATATGATCTCAGATTATTTATCTAATGAAGTCGTGTGATATTGGCCATATGTAGATTGTTAACTATGGGAAGCGTTTTTAATAAATCCCCCCTGCTCACTTGTGGGGAGGTGTGGAAAAAAATATGTTAATAAAGGTCTTGCATTGGCAAAGTCTGGATGCTGTGAACTGTCAGTGATGTGGGGGGTGCTTGATAAAATTATGAACTGATTGATGTTATGAAAGAGGGACACCTTAAGCAAGGCATGCTGATGGGTAGAGACCCAGGTGAGTTTAAGTGCTCCTAGTCAGGCAGGCTGTGAATGAAAGCTCTCAATAAATAAGCAGGTCAGGCTGGCTATCATGACAGCTCTCTGAGGTAAAGACGAGAAGTGGCATGTAGAAACGTCCTCTCTCTATCCATCTTTGCCACTTCGTCACTGTTTAATCCCTCTATCCCATCTGGGAGGAGTCCAGATTGCACACCTCCTTCATTCGTATAACTTAACTCCCAATGAAACTTGTCCCCAGTGACTCTTGGCTCCTCACAGGCTTTGATTAAAGCTGTTCTGCCTTGGGACAGCAGGCGTCTATAAGGTGACGGCTCATTCTAGGCAGCCACATAATGACACCAGGACTGCGGACTGTATGGAGCCCTCAGTGAAGTATGCATTAATCGCCCTGATGGCAGGGTACATAGACATCCCCTGCAATTCGTCTTTTGTTAGTGGCCTGGAGGGACTTCTCACATGCCCTCAATGCCATGCTGTCTTGAAGCTCGCAGCTTGTCAAAGCGCTCTAAAGTGAAATTTTAATGAGCAACAGTATGCATTACCCCCCAGTGTGATTATTCCATTTGACTTTAAAAAAGTGGATGCCTGTGGATGCTGTCACTGAAATTATCAGCAGTGCAGAGAGCTGCTGATACATGTTCAGAATAGTATGTGACCTGAGTGTAATGGCAAGAGTGGAGCTGGATTCTCTTGTTTCCTGTATTCTTCCCCACTAATCTCCCAGCAGGCTGAATATGATGGACAGACAGGCTCATCCTTCTATTCCCTTTCCTAGCCATGGTAACCTCTCTGCCATCCTCTCAGGCTTTATATTGGTACTGGGACCTATTTTTATAAACACGTTCCTATCTCACCTCCAGGCCAGATGCAGAACAGCTCTGGGGGACATGAAAGAGAGGTTTGCTGTTTACCAAGCGGTTGTCCTCTCCATGTCTTTAGAAGAGGTCACAGCAGCATGAGCTCTGTCACAGACAATCACACAAGGACACACTGCATACTTTACATAGAAAGTATTACAAATTTACACAACTCATCTCCATGAAAGGATGCAGAACTTTGCTGAGCACAATCCTTTGTACAAGCAGACATTTAAATAGCTTCTGCTTGTGAACCCTCTTTGGTTCCACCCAAGGTCTCCTAAAAATTAGGTTTAAAGTATATGGTTAAGAACACAGCTTGTTACCAATTCCCAATTTCCAAGTTATGACATTCAATCTGTTTGATGCACAACATTTTTTGAAGGTTCTTTGATTGGAGCATCTGGCATACCATTCAGAATCGAGTCCTGTGGTCCAGTACCTGGGTGCACGGTAGACCAAGGCAGGGATGAAGACAGGCAGAGGGATGGCTCTCACTTTGTTAACAGTCCCTGGCTACAGCACAGCCCTTGTCGCTTGCTTTGGGAGGGTGATTTTTCAGCCTCCAGGTGTTTACCTGCAGGATATGCATCCCTCCTGAGAAACACATCAGTGTCACACACTAGCTGTGGGCAGACACATTGCTCAGTGCTGACTGAGCGAGTGTGTGAGGGAGACAGCGAGGGTGGGGCTGGTAGTGGCAAACAAACAGAGAATCGAGGGCAGCGCTGCTTTGTGTGCAGCTCTGCTGGAGCTCAGACTCATTAGGTATGAAGCCATCTCGGAGCAGGCATCTGTATCCTGTGAGAGATCCCACCAGAGACTGCACTGAGAGAGCCATCAGATCTTCTACAGCAGGCCCCTTTGAACACAAACTACTGGCCCCCCTTCTTTCCCTCGTTCCAGCTCCCATCTAAACACAGAGACGGGATGGAAATTTAATGAGAATTCTGTGCTGCTTAAGCCTGCTGCAGCTGCTGCATGGAGCAGAGATAGGAATGTTTTGTTCACTTATTTTACTCTCCATGTGCAGGCTGTGGGGTGAAAGTTGCAAATGGATGGGGGAATAATAGATGAGTATCTGCTTGCATCTGATGAAAGGTCTAAGTGATACAAATGTGTCCCATTTCAGTGATCCATCCAGCCCTGTGTCATCGCCGTGATTTGTGGGAAAGGTCGTGCGAGAAATGACTTTGGCTGTGGAGGCGAATCCCCTGTTTATGTTTGCTGTGCTTGGTGCAGTGGCCCACAGAGCGATGCACTGGCTGAGATGGGCTTCTGGTGCAGGTGGTGTTTTTGGAGGATAGGGCTGATATATCATTTGCCAAGGTCGTACTCAATTAGGCTATTTGTTGAGCATAGCTGCATGAGGTTGGTTTAATCAAGCGAAGAATGGAGACAGCAATGAAAAAGGAGGAAATAAATTAGGCATGGCCAGGCTACATTCTCAAGCATGCAGCGGCATGTTGGAAAAATGCTCCATTTAGTTGACCATCTTCTTTCGCCACCAGCATCCTTGTCCTCATGTCAGAACGAGCCTGCACACACCAAACAAATACTTGTCACTTTTTCTGTGACTTTCCATTGCAGTTGAAATGACCTTTTGGAGTTATGACAGGACACAAACATAAGGTCAATTATGCCAGATGGGCACACTTAGTAAATAAAGTGGAAAAAAATTGAGGAGTAAAGTGGGAGCAACTATAATTGCTATGTGTGGCATACATCACACAAAGTGGCACTGCCATGACAAAGAAACAACATTTGTTTACCCTGATTAAGCCAAGACCTTGAGGGGTGCTGAAGCACCTGTGTAAGTGGGTACAGCCCTGGAGGAGTGAAGTCAGACTGTGTTAATAGTGGAGCAATCAGCGGCCATTCAGGTTAATGGTCTTTCAGCTAGTCATCCCTGGCTAATGTGTGATTTGGAGGGTCAGCCCATACCTCAGCAGCAAACATCGGTCACATTCACCCTTGCCACACGATGCAAGCTTTAGTTTCACCGCTCCAGCTTATGACAGTGAATATTTGATTAGATAAATGAAGGATGATTGGCATTTGATGACATTGTGCTCAGGTGACTTGGGTTTCAGTTGCCTCAAAATTAACATTTACATGTCCTCTCTTTTCAGTGTAAACTAAGTTAAAGAGTGAGTGGGCACATTGGACGATAATACCAGGTGAATGATTTAATTTTACAGAAACTCTCTTTAAAATGTAACCGTTTCGCTACAAAGATAAGGAGCAATGCATCAGTCCCGTTGCTGCGTATCCTCACTCTTACCTGTAGCTTTTTACTGCTTTTCTGTTTCTCTCTTCCTCTCTTGCTTTCTGTGAGACCTCTTAAGCTGTGACATTTCCGTTTCCCTGGAGACAGAGTGTGCCAGGCGGTTGTCATAGCAACTCCCTCCTCTTTAAGGCCTGCACAGCATTAGTCTACCCCCTCCCCTACCCCATACCAAAGAAAAAAAAGGGGGGGGGACAAAAAAAGGAGAGTGGGGGCTCCAGAGAAAAGGCACACCTGCTGACTTTCTGTTAATTGGCTTTTTCTTGCTTCCTTCTTATTTGTGCTTTCACTTTTTACCCCCTCCACGGAGTTTCCTTCTTTTTCTACTTCCTTACTGCACCCCATCCACTCAACATATAGTTTGTGATTCTCACTCACTGTTGCTTTGGTTCTTCAACTCCTTCTTTCTCTTTACATTATATTCACTCTTGGTATCCTCTTCCTGTAGAACTGGATCTTATTTAGCTCTATAATTAAAATCTGACTTTCATCTTCCTCTGACCCTGTCCATTTTCATTTTCCTTACTTATTTCATTTTCAAACAGCAGTCTTTTATATATAATCTTGCAGTCCTGCAACAGTAGTTTTACTCCTTTCTAGCATTGCATTTCTAGTGGTACTAGTTGTTTATCATTCAGACAATATAATAGTTTGTCCTTCCTGATAGATGTTATTGCATGAGAGCATCCATTACATGTAATCCTTGTAGTTTTCTTTCACCAAAGTAGCATGTTAAACTGTAGAGACAAGGGCAAATCAACTTCTCATACATATACTCATTGATGTGCATTTCACATTTATACAGGTTTAGCTATGGCATGGTTGAGTGTATTTCATCAGAGAGTGTGTAGGGCTATAGTTAGTTGATTAAACACCAAGTTTACTGTTGACTGCTCATTCTCAGGGGAACTAGATTTTATATTTTTCACACTCAGTCTTCTCTCTTTTCTGATTCCCATGGATAATTAAAACTGCTTTTATTATGCATTTGCTATAACTGCATCTCTTGCATTTCAGTCCTACCAGAGTGCACCGACTGGGTGAACAACATTGTCTGTTAACAGATATCTAAAATGTGCAACATTTGGTTTATCCTGAAGCTGCTGTTCTTCATTTTTTAAATCAAGTGCATTTTGTGATTGGTTTTAAAATGCCCTCTCAGTGTCATAAATGAAACACGAATGCATTCATAAAAGTTGAATATGACTCAGATGCTCATTTCTGTATCCTAGTCTGTTTTTAATTCTGAGCTCAAGGTGTTTTCTTTGTTGATACTTGTCACACGGAGGCTTGACAGGTGGCCAGACCAGCCTGTCAGCCCATCGGCTGGTGACATTTGAGCGATATGAAAATAACTTTGTGTGCATGACGCTGGGGCTCAGCTATTCCTATTCAATTAAGTCCATGAACAAACTGTCTGTGTGTTTTTCTGGTGATAAAGTCATAGCTATTGACTTGTGAGCAACGTGAGCGACGATTATGAAATCTGTTTGCTGCCACAACATGAATGTTGAGCAGTCTGTCTATTTGCCAGCCAGGCGACAGGCAAATAGATGGTTATATCAGCGAAATGGGACTAAGGAGATAAAACAATAACAGCACAACCTAAAGGATAAACCCCAGCCAATGCTTCTGTAAATGTCTCATCTTAGTCATATGATATTGCTTGTCAAAACATTTGCTAAGGTGTATCTACTGTCATTTTTCTTTATATCACATACTTTGCCCAGGGTATAGGAGTCTAAATGGATTTTATTATCATTGAGCTACTCCCTCCCATAATGGTACATTTCTGAAGATGCCAAATGCATTTAAAGCCAAAATGCCAAAATACGGACAGACAAAGCCCTGTGACCTTTTTTAGTTACCGTCTGCTCAGGCTCGCTCCTCCTGGACCTTTTAGCTCCATCACCTGGAGCTCACGATTACACTATTGATCCATTGACTAGCTGGGCTTCATCTGTCCAACCCATCCACCTTTGAGCACTTCAATTATCAAAGCCATCACAGCCACACTGCTGCGAGTGGCAGCTTGTCCAACACTGTAATCTGTCAGGGAATGAGATCCTGACCGCAGCGTCATAGTGCCGAATGCTCCCTCATAAGTCACCTTGATCATGAAGGGCCGTCAGAGGCTGACAGGATTGTGAAAAGACCCAACTAGCCTCAGCGATCACTGCAGTGTAGCTTAGCTTATGCAATCTGCACAACCCATCCCAAACATAAGAGACATGGGCTTTAAAGTTTGTCTTGACCTCATACTGGTAACTTCAAAAACTTTGTACAAACATACTTTGTAAAAATTAGACTGTAGTAATTGGTGACTGTTCTTTGGGTGTTTTTGGCATTTTTCTTAATAATCAAGTAGAGGACTCATATATTAATTATATTAATTACATATTAATTCAGGATCATTTTATAAATAATTCCACTTGTTCTAATTCTAGATCCCTATATTTTAGTTATCTTTTCTATTTGGTATTCATTTTTTAACATTGTCATCATCTTTGTGGTAGGCAATTTTTTTGTTGAAAAAATTCAAGTTATCTTCAAGTTATTTATGCAAATATAAGTAAAAATTAAATCGACTGTAAAGCCATGACCACACAAAGTGACTAGAAATGCATGTTTTCTTTTACCTTTCTAAGTGAGCAGAAATTTGGTCTGAGTGGAAAACACTGTGTGATGCTGCAGCTGAATGTCTCATACATGCTACATGAGGGAATATTATGGACTAAAGAAAGCTCATAAAGGGTTTACTTTACAGGTAATATTTATGACAATCTCCACCAGTTCCATTGACAATGAATAAATCTCTCCTTCAGACTTTTCTTCTTAGGAGAGATTAACCCTTCTGAAGATCTTATATCTTTGCAGCAATATTTACCAGGATGAATTTGCCTTGTAACATACAAGCAGGTTATTTAAAAATAGTTTGTACAAAACCCACAGCTAATTCAGTGCTATTACATAGCAGGTCATAGGTAAAATGTTTCCTTGTAAGATGTTTATGTTACAATATTATGTCATAGAAGAAAAGAAAAATAATTATTATGTAATTCATCACAAATCTCTGAGATGGAGGAGTTCATGGAAAGTTTCCATTTTGCTAAGAAAAGACAACAAACAGAGCAAAAACAAACAGAACCAGTTTGGCAAACAAACAGTCTGAAGAAGCACACAGATGTCTGTGTTCTGCCTTCAGCACTTGTTTTGTTAATTGTTTGTTTACTTAGTGAGCAAATAGAGTTAGTGCTACACTTGGGACAGTTTCAGCAACGTCCACTCTTAATGGTTTAATGCCACTGAAGCATATAAAAGAACACACAAAGTGAGCTCAGTAAAACAAGAAACAAACATAAAGTAATAATTTTTGGAACAGCAGTGAGGAAATTGGGTTGCCTGTATCAGAAGGCGGGTAATAAATGACCAGGCATTTTGTTTTACAAGAGATCACAAGGACAGATTTTCAGAAGCAGCCTGACCGGCCTGAACTAGCAGGCTGGCAGGGGACAGGATATTGATCTGAGATCCAGTCTGAGCTGGGCGAAACAGCACGGCCGTATTGCCGCCCACGCCAACACACAGATGCGCTATAAAAAGATCTGATTCCTGGAGATTAAGTCTCTCTCTGTGTGTGTGTGTGTGTGTGAAAGAGAGAGAGAGAGAGAGAGAGAAAGAGAGATAGTGAGACAGAATGGAAAAAAGGAAAATTTATGGGTGTGATGCTGTGAGGAGCAGACAGTGCATTCTTGTGTGCATGTGAGAGCATGTGTGTGTGTGTGCTTGTCTGTGTGTTTAAAACAAGCCCCCCCACCCCTCCCAGTCAGAGTGACTCCTGCTGACAGCCTCAGGTCTGGAGTTTTGTGACTCAGAGCTGCAGTAATGGACTGAGGTGGGTTGGAAGTGAGGCCGAATTGGCTCCATTCAAGGCACAAATTCATCACCAGGCTTCTTTATGAAACCACTATGATGGTGCAAATGCAGAAGAAAATGCTTTTGTTTAGATACATAAGTGACACTAGCGGCAAATCCTAGAAATTCTAGCTAAACATAATGAGGTTACAACCCAGTGATTCCTGCCGGACTTGTAAAGGAATTATGCTCGTTGTGGTATGGAAGAAAAACTGTTCACTGTATTTAATAGGTTAAGAAAACAACAAACTTCAGACACTTGTGTGTTATCTTCTCAGACATTCTCCATCTGCAGTGTCATAGATGTCCCTGGAAGGAATTTCACAACATTGTTTAGTTGAAGTATTTTTTTTCAAAAGGCTCCACTTTGATTTAAATTCTGATCAAGCTAAGCTGATTCCTCTAAGATTACTAACTAGAAAATAAAAATACTGAATTTTCCCAAGTGCAATTCTAACTGAAACTTTCTCCCATTCATATGTTCCATCTACATAATTTCACTGAGCCATAATTACCATAACAAAGATATGGTGTCCTCCGGTGACATTGCTCAACGAACAAATTCAAGCTCAATAGCTCTCAAATATCATCTAATCTAGAGGAGAATTAGCTGGGATGTTGACAGCTTTATGATATGCAGCAGATAAGGTATAAAATACCCTGAATAAGAACTATTTTCACTGCAAAGTGTCGTTTTTAGCCACCAGAGAAGCAACATTGTGACAGAATTTTCACCCTATAATTCCTGTTAGTCTTGTCTCACTATAATACATAAATCCGAGACTTTTCATCCCTCAGTAAACATTTTACACATTAAATTTTAAAGCTCTGCTTTTGCATATATCCTAAAGTTTAGTAGTAGACTGAGATTCCAATCCTTTCTTTTTACCTTCATAGGTTTTGGAAACGTTTTTATGGATGCAAATTTTGCATAATAATTTGATTCTGTATGATTTTTTTTCCATTTAAACATTTGCTCTCCTGCTTAGATGAAACAAATAGATCACTTCTGATCATTAGACACTTGAAAAGTTAGAATATTCTCCTTTTTTTTTTTTTACTTCTAGACATTGTAGGAAGACATAATCGGATATTGTTACCTAATTATTGGAGGCATGAAAAACTCACCCACTCACTACTTCAGATAATACATACTATATCCTGCAAGAAAATGATTATGTCTTTAAACTTCCTAAAAACTATGGTTAAAAATCAATATATGAAAAAAAAACCATGTCAATGACAGAGTCGCACAGTTGGAGTGAGAAGGATAAGGGCATTATGAAGATGTGCCTGGTCCTGTTTTACCTGTGTTGTGCTTAAACGGGCTCTTTGCTGTGAAACTTTCTGTATTCTCCAACTTGTCTCCCACATACCATAAAACTTGTCAACATTTCACCCCATTTTCATTTATATTGGATTTTTTGAGAGGCGTTGAATAAGAGTTCAATGTCTTTGTTATGGTAAATTCCCCTCTGTAAAATTACACAGGAAAGCAGTAAGTTGGCTCAGTGGCAAGCGGTGTCCCCCTCACAATGAACAGATGATGCCCTGATCTGCATGGTCCTCACTAACTTCTCATTGTGTTTGCAATGGAACTTCTGGTCTATCTGTATTGGTAGAAGTAAAAATAAATCAACTGTGGTTCAATGACTGTACAGCTTCCTTACACGTGTAGAATATCTAATAATATATAGTTAGATTGGCTTTTATTTAAAAACAACCTAAATGTTATAAGCCTGTTGGTCCAGACTGATGCCTGACAGCCCCTTGTCCTTGCAGTGCCAAGCCCTGTGCCCTAGTTCTGTCTGTGCTGTGCCCTGCTCAGGTGTTGCAACAGATTGTCCATGCTGTTTCACAGAAGGAAGACTCCACCCTGCTCTTCTCTCCTGAAGTAATGCTGGGATTAGTATCTTTCCAGCCTTTTATCCACAGCTAACACCTTTACTATGACACCAGCCGCACAAAACAAGTGCCAGTTGAGCCTTGTAGCACACACACACACAGCATGTTCCACAACATGGGTATTCTGACTGCGCCTGGGTGTCAACACCACCCGACTCAATTACTTTAGTCTGCAGCGCACCACTAATCCCCTCCCCTCCCCACCTCTACCCTTCCACCATTATTCCTGTACATCAAGAGATTTGCATGTACTTTCACGCCACTATTTAGTTTGGTGTTTATTTTTAGAAGCCCATGCCTAATTAGGGGGAGCTGGTGTAGAACACAAGCATAAACGGCAACATTAGTGCTGCCACTAATGAGAGAAGATATTGTGGGTAAAGCTCAGTAATTTCATCCTGTACTCAATTATTATTCTTTCATTATCATCTCAGCGAACGGCTGACCCCTCTACCGATCTTCCTCCTGCTCTTTTTTCCTCCTGCTCTTTTGAGTCTTAGGTCCCTTTTCTTCTTAACTTTTATGGGTTCAGGTATACAATGGATGGTTACATGGCGTTTTATTAATAGCAAATTTAAGTATTCTTCGAGTTTACATGAAAATGTTAATTCCGAAATAAAGTTTACCAGAAAACCTTTTAATTTCACTGAGAGTAAATGTGACACACGTACCGATACCGTAAGTAAACAAACCACACTTCCTGCTTCTCGATGTTTATGTACAACATCTAACAACATGAAAATGTAACGAGCAAGCGCACAACGACCAAAATGAAATTGGAGCGAAATCATGATTCACATAATCTGGAATGAACTAATTCCACTTTAAAATGGGAACAAATCAACCACTTTATTGAGTACTTAGTTTAATTCAGAAATATCATTTTAGGTGTTTACATACGTTATTTTTCATCACTTTAGTGATGATGAAGTGAAAACAACTTCTATTTGCATTTAAAGAGGAATTTAAAGTATATTATAAACCTAGCCATTGTGATGCGTGAACATTCACGTTTGCAAGAAGACCTTGACAAAGTGGAAACAATAAGCTATGGGGAATGATGTAAGAAAACCAGTGAAGTGGCCCCTGCACACCCATTTTTCATATCAACCATCATACATGAGTCTACATCTCCAGTCCCACAGCTCCCATATCCACTATTCACAGCACTGGGAGAAGACGCAGTGAAGAGAATTATAAGTAATCAGTGTACGTCAGGGATGCTTCATAAACCTTGCGCTTGTGCTGCAGCAACATTTTGCCCAATCACGAGCTGATTTACGTCTCTCTGATTTTATTTTTTGCCCTGATAAAAGTCATCAGTTACCTTAACACACCTGGGCATGTTCCATGCAGACGCTGATGACTTTTGGTGCAGGGTGGTGCGATTACATCGACTGGTAGGGTGAGACGAAATGGAGAGGTATTGCACAAATTATCCGTCACACTCGCAAAGTGTCGGTGAGCAGAGGATGCATCGCTCTGGGCAGTCGGCTGTGCCGTGCTAAATCTGAGCTTCTCTTCTTATGGGCTCATTACATTTATCAGCTTGCTATTGACAAATGAAACGTGGTGAGTGGACAGCAGTTGAGAAGAAAATATCTCATCATTCTCTGTTAGAAAGTTGTTTTTGAGAAAAGTAAGTCCTATCTATGTACTTTTCAGCTCATAATGTTTAGTGTATAATTCTCCCATCTGGGACGCAGAAGTCAGAGTAGAGTAGGAGTTTTTCCTGATTCATGCTAAAGATTTGCCTGCTAGTTGTCATCGGGTACCTAGTCATTGGTGGCACAAAGCTGCAGGGATGTATGCCGTCATGGCTTGTCTCCCCACTGCCCCTCTCAGGCTGCAGCCCCCTCTGTGCTCTTCTGCCTAATCAGGCTGTTCAGTATGCAGAACAACCTCCCTGACGGCCCAGTGCTCAGCCCCCAGTTGCTGACCTCCCCTAAAGCTATGGAGCTGAGCCGGGCTGAGCTGTGCCCATTCAGCCGGTGCCAGATGTCAGATGGAATGGATGGCAGAGATAGTTTTGCAGTTGCACGAGCCAGTCTGGAACAGGTAGTTTTGGCAAAGCTTTTTTTCTTTTATGAAGTTTGCCTAGTTGGTTGCCAGATCAGTGCTACTTGTTTGTCATGTAAGATAACATAAACCGTGGCTTAGGTTGTTGAAACACAGGCAAAAATATGCTCAGTTTTAACATTATTCTTTTAAGTTGGCTAGGTAATTATGAAGCACTATATTCTGTGAAAGGCCTTTTTTTAAACAGAGCTTTTACTTAAAGTCTAGCAAAATCTTTTACTTTTTAAAAACATAATTATTACCTTTTGATGCATACCGTATGCCTAATTCATAATACTGTTCCTGAAGGAACAAGGGTGGGTTATTTACAATACACAAAGAATGAACTATGTAGTGTGTATTGGTTGCAATATAACTGGGGACATAAGTAACCTGAATATACAAAACAAATCTTTACAGCACTTACACACAGTCTTATCTTCTTTGACCCAGAACTTGTTTTCAGATCTGAATGACTCATGGGCTGATGCCAAGTTAAAACGAAGCAGAGAATATTCAAATGCTGCACTGTTTCTTTTGAACTGTTACATTAGGTTTTTTTTTACCATAGCACCACCCAGCACTGACTCTTCATAGCATCCATACTAACTTCCAACTATTCACAGTGTCTCAGTAAAACACATGTGTAATCATATGTTAAATATGCAATGGAAACTTGTGGCAATGGACACTAAGCTTCAGAGTATACACTGGTTTAATGGGTATTAGACTCTGGTTGCATTGTTTGTTCACATATCCACTACCCCCTCCTCAGAATCCCAGTCTGATGAAGATACAGCTGATGTAACCCAAAGCAACACAACACACATAACCGTACGTGATGTTCAGGCATGTTCTTTGTGTCTGGCAGTTTCACCAGAAAGTCAGGTAAGAAATAACCTCTCCTCCCTGGGAATTCAGAGGTAGAACTCTCAACGTGTCACATTTTAAAAGAAAGTCTGGTTATTGATTGCTGGGATGCACGTCTGTCCAACTTTCCATATGCCTGGTCCAGATGTCCCAGCTCACCTAGAAACCAGAGATTTCTTAAACCCTTGAGGCCGATTAGAAGCATTTCACTGGGAGACTTCCAGGTCACACTCATGCTCCTTCCTCCTCCTCTGAGCCTGCCATGTCAGAAAACTAAGACCAAAGGATGCTTTTAACCTTTATGTTACTGTATTTTTTAGGTTTAAGATTTCTGATTGGTGTGTGTGTGTGTGTGTGTGTAGGTTATAGTAAGTTCTGAATTAATAACTGGTGCTGGTCTCAGCTTTCCACTGTGTAATCTTTCACCCGTTGGTCCTCATTGTCACCACTGTGCTCTGATTGATCACATGATCTGATTCTGTCAAACACTAGTACCAACATACTAATGGCTGCACGAGAGGCCAGCAGTTGTGTGTGTGTGAGTGTGTGTGTTGGTGGTAGGGTCTATTTTCATCTATTTGATTTCATAGTATTTTTGTAATTTTGCCTTTATCATCTGATCACACATATGAACACATCATATAGACCAAATGTTTTTTTGTCCTTTAGTAAAGTGATTCGTTTCATTTGTGCATTTTTAAAGTGTATTTTACGTTTCTAGGTTGAACAGAAAACAAAGCATGTTGAGAAAAACTTAAAGACAGAGAGAGGGGTTTTGTATCAGTAGCTCCACCTTAATTTAACCATGCAATTTAATCTTAAAGCTGGAGAAGATTGGGTTATTTTAATATAATAATATTCCTGATGTAATAGTCCAAATTACTATGAAGGGCTGGAGCAGATAACAGCATCTGGCCACCCTGAAAAGAATGCTAATGCTGAAATGAAATTTCTCTTGCACAGAAAGTGAATCCAAATCTGTCTCCATAGAAGCAACAATAGAAACCTAAACTTACCATCAGGTAATATATTTTGTTCCTCTTTGGACTTAAATTATATTTTGTGAAGTTACATTTATATTACAGAAACCTCTTCCTGGGTCTAACATTAACCTGTGCTACTTTAAGACCCACAAGAATTGTCAATAGGAAACTGGCATTGATGTGTCTGTACGGCACATTTATACTAATTAAAAAATATAGTACTTTATTAATAATTATAGGTTTATTCGTGTTTTGTTCCTGAATTTTAGAATGTCCAAAAACTCATATTGGCACAACCTCTGTACACTCACAGGGATGTGATGAAACAAGTGTTTTGCAATGTAATTAGAATTTAAACCCTAACCTCTTTCACCTCAAAGCCCCCGGTACCAGGGGCTGCAAACATCCGGTGCACAGGTGTAACTTAATGTGAGTAATATACAAATCCACAGCAAGTCCAGCTAAAAGTCTTAGCTAGAAGCTTATAAAAGTCATTGCAATAACCACCACTTAGTGCACACACACACCAACACAATAAAGACAATAAACAATTAAAGACCAAGTAAACAAAGTCAGCAAAAGTATGAAAACAAAAATGGATTCATGCTTCACGTTTGAAAAACATAATTACGTATTCTGTCTTACCTTTGCTGTTTTGCCTGTTTTGTGTAATTTGTATCCACTGGGATACAACTGGTATAACAACTACGGCTCCCATTCTGCACTGGGAGTAGTTTGAGTAGTTTCACTCATTCTGCATCAGAAACATTTCCTCCTTTGCCATTGATGATTAGTCACATTGATGACATAGATGATAATATGCATCATTCTACCATATCACACGATTACACTACAAATGACAAACAGACACGTTTTTTACAGCAACATGCATATAGAAGATAAACTTGTCAATCTTTAAAAAAAGGGAAAAACATGTGCAAAAGAGAAACAAATCTTTGCTCCAGTTAGGTTTTCTCTGAAGAGAGGTTTTGACATCCGAGCTGATCTGTCAATTGAATTTAGTGGAACTGTCAGAAATTACACCAACATTCAAGACAAATAATCAATAGAATGAAGCCGGAGGATCAGGAGAGCCATCAAGGTAGATAAAAACCCAGGCTGTCTAAAGTTAAGAATCTCATTCTCATTATCATTGAGACTGAGAAACTCAAAGTTACTTTGACATTTTTTGCAGATACCTTTTCTACGTTATCAACAAAGCCACAGATGATGTGGCACAAATGATCTATTTAAAAAAGAGTTTGAAATTCCAGATTACACTTCAGGATGCTCTACAAGTAGGTTTGCTGTATTACATCATTACTTAATATCAATTGAAAGCAGTTTGAATGTTAGTGCACAGCTCAAGCTGTTATGTACATATTCTAAGATCTATAGTGCCAGTAAACTCTTATCAGTACTGTGTTGATATTAGTGGTAGTGCTATCATCTTAGTTTTTAGATGAAAACCAGACTTTTCATAAATGCCATGGATATATGGAAAACCTAATGAACCCGACTAAACTAGCTTGCAAAAGCAGCAAACCATACAGTAAAGGGTCAATTACTGCAATACTCACAAAGCAGTGAAGCACAACATCTGAAAACATTTTATTTTTATTCGATGATGTGGTGCAAAAGTAGACAAAAGTTACTTTTTTTTTATATAAAGAAAGATATGTTGCTCATAGTAATGCTATGCATGTAGCCAGTCTACCACCTGAAGGACAAGTAGAAGGTCCCTGCAATTATATGTGGAATGCAAGTTTTTTCTTTACTACTTTCTTACTTTTTTCAATTACTTTCTTTCAAAAGTAATTGAAAAAAGCTTATTTTAAGTAATGTCAGACAGCCATAGCTATCAGAAACTTTAGTTCAACACAGGCTTTTTTATATAACTATTAAGATAATGTTGACAGAATACAAAAGGAAGAATTTTAAAAATATATTTTTTATTTGATTTAATCAAACAATGAAGTGATCGCTGATCACAATCATTCATTTTCTGGTCACATTTCTTCCTGGAAGATGATAGGTCCCCATTATCCTTCTAGTTTGTAATAATGCATTGGACAGTTCTTAATCCAATTTTAGTAGTTTCTGCAATCACCTTAGATGTTTTCTCTGCTTGATGTGTGCCAATGATTTGATCCTTCTCAAACAGACTAACATCTTTTCCATGTCGGGTTGTGTCATTCTACATGGTTGTTTAGGAAATGGGAAGCAACTCATTGCACCAGTTGGGGTTAAATAACTTGTAACCAGTTGAAAGATAATTGCCCATGCAGTAATTATCCAATAGGAGGCTTTACGTAGTTGCTATGTTTAAACCAAAGTGGTAACATTTTTAGACTGGGTAGTGTAGTTACAGTAAATTATTTTTGCATTGAGGTGCTGTGATGTAACACGTTTTTTTATTAGTAGCAGTAAATAGTCCCTTTGTTAAGACAAAACATGCATGATGGATTGTGTGGATAAACAACAACATAATATGTCAGAAAAAGTCATCTTTGTAGTAAATCAGCTTTCATGGTGTGACTGGCCAGTTGTTGCCAAAGCAAATAACATTAAGTGACACCTGATTGAAAAAAAACCTTTAATAAAAGTTCTAGTTTTGAAGCATTCATAGTGTGCACTCACATTTTCTATAGTGTAAGTTCTCCTGCATTCTTTTCTTCATGCAGATTCAGTGGCCCTGAGGTTGTGGTACCATGACTTTTGTCTCAGCAGGTCATAGCAGGGACAGGAAGTCTACTGGGGGCAGACTAACCTTTACCTTATTGAGTTAAGCGTGATGCGATTACAGAATGGCCTTAACTGCCAGACCCATTACCACCCTCTCCATTAGTGACCTCTGGCTGGAACTTAATGTATACAGTACGTGCATCCAGCATGCACAGACACACATTTCTGCTCACAAATGCAAGGTTACACGTACGAACACGTATGATCAAAATAAATCTGTATTCACTAGATGTGTACACTTTTTTGTTGCTCTCTAATGTTAGTCTACATAGATCTCAGTTTTACATTTAAACTGCATTTATGTGACCATGCAGGTCTGCCTTACAGTACTATGTGTACAAGTCTATATTTATTGTGCGGCAGAGTTAGCCCACAGGGCGAGCACACTCTCTCCTTCTTTCGCCTTGTCGCGTTTGTCTGTTCCTATCTGCCTCACAGCCTCCTCTGCCTCCCCCACACTGCCTGGGGAGTGATTAAATCAGTGTACGTCTGTCTACAAGCCAGAGAGATTGGCATGCATAGACACACAAACACATGTACACCACAAACAGGAACACAATCACCTAAAGAGACACACACATACACAGGGACACAGTACAGGCAAATGCAAATATACAAATGCATATATTTATCAACATCCCCCTGACAAAAATTTGAGAACAAAACCTCCAGTATTTATGTAGTGTTTAAAATGCTTAGCCACAAGATCACATTCTCTCAGTATGTCACATTTAGACTGGGTATGGTAGCTGCCTGTGTGTGTGTGTGTGTTTGTAGAGTGCATTAATTAAATCATGTTTATATAAGGTCCTGTAAGATCTTCCCATTCTATATGCTACTGAGTGGGAAGTTCTTGTGAGACATAATCTATTTGTGCATGTATGTAGTGTGATCCTACATGGCTACTTTGTCTGGTTGGGTGTGAATGTGTTGAAACCATACTGTATGTGAGTAGTAAGGCTCTGTAATGTGTGTGCATCTCTGGGTTATATGTGCTTATCTACATGAAAAGGTTTGTCCACATTTGTACTTTTGTGCAAGAGTATGTATTCCTGTGCATGTGCGTGCACGTGTGCTGGCACGTCCTTATGATAAGTGACTCCCAGGCTGATTAAAGAGAACTCTTTTTCTCCATAATGAACACAGGAGATCCATCAGCCATTGCCTTTGAGGAACGCCAAGCACATCAGCAGCTAAAGTGCCTGTGATCTCTCGGATTTCAACCAGCGTTGATTAACTTGGCAGAACATTAAGTGGAAAGGTATTGAGCTGGATGCGACAGCGAAAAAACACATCACCCTGAGTTTGTCTTGAAGGCCCTGTTATGAGGTCAGATTTGCATATCCGAGGAACGTTAAAGTGCTTATGTTTGGGAGTGAGCGCAAATATGATTAAAGTTTTTCGGGTCAGCCGAATGGGTCAAAGTATTATCAGGCTTACGTCTGTTCAGGTCTAATGAAGCAGAGAGAATGTGTACTTACATTAATACACGCTTCCACTGAGTTTACAAATTTTATGCTTAACAACTAATTTAAACATTCTAGTTTTTTTAGATTAAAAACATCGCTACTCCGCATGGCCTTTACTTAACTTTGGTTATAGTCATCATTATAAGTCAAATGTAAATAACTTTTTGTTTATTCATATCTGTTAGACAATACACGATTAACTAAAATATGCTGATTGAAGGGCTATTGTTTTTCATTTAACTCCAGATTCTCTAAATATTTGCAGTTTGTGGTTGAGAAAATGTAAAACCTTTTCATTAAATTTACTTCCATCCTTATGCTATACCCATAGACATCTATGGACACATCTGGGGTGGGATGGATGGCAGGGTAGGGATAACGTAATTACAATATAATTAAACATTTCACTCATTACAGCAAAATGAGAAAGTCATTACATATGCAAGAAGCTATGGCACAAATTAGGCAAGCCACAGTTATTAAAGGAGATCTAGGTTGTTTAATCTTAGGTTAAGGCTTTATAAAGTGGAACCATTGGGACTTGACCTTAAACTGCCCTGTCAGAGTTTGACAAGAGCACCAGTTTGTAACACCAGACATGTTAAACATTTAATCCTGTGTCCTAATACATATTTGTAAGTCTTTTACTTTTATTTTTATAGTAGCAGTTGTCCTATAGCTCCATTTGATCTTCTTTATCTTCACTGATGAAGACGGGTAGAAGTGTTCTAGATGTGTCTGATGGCCCCCAGACTTTCAGAGGGGAGATGAGTTTTAAAAAAATGCAGGGAGGGCAAATTGGAATTCAGCGTAAATGTACAAAGGTAAACTTCAATAAGGCAGTATGGGGACTAGTCCTGCTCTTTTATCATTTATTGGCCCGTGCTCTTACAGCCTGCTGGGAGATGTCCCACTTATTCCACCATACACGCCCCGCCACGTAGGTGAACCCTCCTAATATGGGATAGGCCCCTGCCTCTCCTGCAGGCTGCTGCCTGATCTGATATCAGGCCAGTGGGACGCTTTGCTCATGTTTTCACTCCAACTTCATTTCCCAGAAGGTCTTACTCCTGGCTATCCTGAACCCAGGGACACATTGATAGAGAGAGGTCCTCAAATCTGATTCAGAATTAAGTGGGAAAACATGGAAATGAATCAGCCTTTGTGCAAGCTCATATTTCATCTCCAAACATGTCAGCTGTGGGAAGCTGTCCTATTTTGAAGTGGAGTTGCGAGAGAATTTTTAAGAAGCAGAGGCATTCAAATGTCTCCAAGTCAATTTCACCCTTCTTTTCCTCTAGTAAGTCATGGATTGTTGCTCCCCTACCATCGTGAGTAATTTGTTCCCTCATGTTTACAACATCAGACATGGCTTTTGATTATGCATTTTGTGTTTGGAAATGAACTCATCATTTCAGCTATAGATGGCATTGAACTGAGCCCTTAGCCTGGTGAAAAGGACCTAGATGTCAAGCTACTTTTTTTTTTATCACTCTACAAAGTGTCTCACATCCTCTGACCTCAGGGAGGCGGAGTGAATATTGTCGTTACACATTGAATGGTGCACATGCATATCTCGTATCCCTTTTTAGTCCCGTCTTGATAGGTTTGAGTTTGCATTTGTAGCATGGGATTTCACTCATACTCTCATCCTGGATTAAAATCTTAATTAACATGAGTGTCAGTATGTCTTGCTTTAGCTAAAAGCCAAAGGAGAAGGGACTGTGGAGGTAAAGGGATATGGTAGAGAGGATCTGATAGGCCCAAATGTACTGCAAGAGTAGGGATGTGATTTAATTAGAAGTTATTGACATTAATACCATTATAAATTATTTTGGTCCAGTTTATTATCAATACCAAGCACGTATTAATAGTGCCCCAAAAACAGTATAACTATTAAATCTTCTGAGTCCTTGCATCCGCATATGAAGATATCGCATATGCGGATGTCATCATCAAAACGTTTGTGTAACTGGAACCTGTTGGAACACTTACTTTTGCATTTAGAGCAGAAAGCAAATATTTTTTTTCAGTTTAATATATATTTATATCTAAATCATATATACTAATATATGTATAAAGATAACATTATAATTGTAAATCATAAACTGTATTATCACAGGGGAGAGGATGGGTGAGCAGATACGCAAGGTATATATATCCCTATATATGTCCCTACATAGAGTGAATGTGTAAATAATGAAATCCCGGGTACAGGCGGCCGAAATGAGTTTCCTCTGCAGGGTGGACGTTGTCTCCCTTAGAGATATGGTGAGAAGCTCGGCCTCAACTCAGAGTAGAGCCGCTGCTCCTCCACATCGAGGGGAGCCAGATGAGGTGGCTCGGGCATCTGATTAGGATGCCTCCTGGACGCCTCCCTGGTGAGGTGTTCTGGGCATGTCCCTGTGGGAGGAGGCCTTTGAGATCGCCCCCAATGAGCTGGTGAATGTGGCTGAGGAGAGGGAAGTTTGGGCTTCCCTCCTTAGGAAGTGGTAAGCGGTAAAAAGCGGATAAGTGGTAAAATATAAATAGATGGATGGATGGTAATTTAACCTGAGAGGTGGGGTGACACCATGATTTGGATAATACAGAAGCTTTAAATGAGCCTCGGGCGTACTGTGTTTTTTTAAGTCACCTGCACCTTAATGGACATTACTGCAAGGTAGCATGATCAGTGGGTTTTGCCGAGAAGGGAGGTTTTACGCGCCCGTGGTATAAAGTACAAGCCTTCACGCGGTTGCGAGAAATTGAAACTCCTGCGATCAGAGCTAGATGCTCTATCCATTTCTAAATACGCCCGCGATAAGATCAGTGCGTGCTCACTATTACTAAATATGCTCCCTCTAAAACTAAATACACTCTCATCCGTAATGGCAGAGATGTAACGCCATACTACCACTTCTGTCTTTCTTTTGTCAGGGGGATCTCTCTCTTTGGTATCTTAAAACAAGTTTCTGCAGGTCTGTGGAAAACTTAAACAAGAGATTGAAGTTTGTACTATTGTGGTTCATTTCAATTCAATTTTATTTATATAGCCCAGTATCACAACTAAGTCGTCTCAAAGGGCTTCACACAGTTAATCACACAACAGCAGACATAACACATGATAAACACAAGTAATAACTACACTAAACTAGGCAGACCCAGGACATCCCTGTCCTTGTAACAGACTAGGAACAGACTTTGCAAAGACTTAAATTCAGTAGATCTATGTTGGAGCATGACCTCATATAAAAGAACTGACAAGGAAAATAAAAACAAAAATGAGAAAATATTAATTTTAGCCACGATCTGTTGCAACAGCCAAAAGCACTGGTGACTCGTTGGGGTCTGATTGTGTGGGTCACCTTTGTGACAGATATGACACGACTGATCAAAGGCTGACCATTTGCCACTGGGATGCTACTGCATTTGCACCCAGCTGTGTCGGCCAGCTTGTCTGACCTTGGCCTCAAATCATGAGGATTTTTGTGGCAAATAAAGGCTATTATGGCCCTATTAGTGGGTCTTTGGTGTCTTCTTCATCCCTTGTTTCATCTTTGCATTCTGACTATATGAGCTCCTTTCTTTCCGGGGAGCTTTGATGAGGTTGCGGCAGCTTGGCTGACTGGCCAATGGAAATTCATCTCTGATGAAGCCAAGATAGGCAGTAAGAGATGTTGGAAGCAAAATGAGTAAGAAATATAAATCTCTGTCAATCAAAAGCTCTTAATGAAGAAACAACAGCTTGTCAGCTTTTTCTCAGTCTGTTTCTCCAGGGTAACTATGGGAAGCAGGTTGCCTGATGGGGGCGCTGTGTTGGGCCCTCATGCTGGCCTATTTGTACAGCAGCCATCTGCCAATGACAACTGGACCTGCTGCGGACATTTGCAACATAACTGCCTTGATGACAACTCTCCCACCAGCTGCCTTTATCTCCACAGTTTTGTTTCTTTTTCAATTTGAAAAACCATTTGAATTCCAAATGGAGCATAAACAGTCCCATAATCTGAGTACAGAGGATGTTTTTTTTCACCTTAGTATGACAGAGCTTTTATGTGCTGAGGCAGCTTTTTATGAAAAACCCCATGCTGTTTTTTTTCTTTCTGCCTTTAGTGATCTGATGGGCGTCCTACTGAAAATGGCAAATGTCTCTTCCCATGTAAAGCACTCATAGCGCTTTATTGAGGATCATTGCATCGGCAGTATCTTTCAGCCAAACATCAGAGTTTCCATATAAAAGCTGAAATTAATTCTCTAGCCAGAATAAAAAGGTGAAGAGTCACAGCAGTAAACCCTCTCTTGCAAGCCTTTTTGTTTTTTTCTTCCTCTAATAGCCAGAAGCAGTCTCCTTTTTGTCTTTTTCCACTTTTTTCTCTGCTAGGAGAGAATATCTTTGCATCTAAAATTTGCATTAATGCACTGCTAAGGTCAACTCAGCTCATTTAAAAAACAAAGCATTCATTGAGTTGTAGGTTCACGGGTCTGCTGGCACACAGGAAAGATTTATTGTCTGCCCTGTACTTGTGCTGCTGCTCCTCGTTACTGGACAACTCTGACCCCATCCTGCCGACACCACAGAGGTGTTTAATCTCCAAAGACAACTTCGGCATGAATACATTTTAGTCATTGTGAAGTGCTACGGTGCCCTGGGTAGTGCCCTGGCATGGGATGACACCACACACTGCTGGTAAGGCTGGGAATGAGAGGCACAGAGGGAATAGGAAAGACATCTGCTCTGGTCACCCACCCTGCAATGCCCTATTGTACCAGGAGCCATGGCATCCCTGTGGTTTACTCTACACTTTTTCCTGTATGAGTGCATGTGTGTGTTGAGAAGGGTAGAGATGGGAGGTGGAAGGGAGAGCACACAGGAGTAAGGGGGTGCTTTGCCATATGGCCTGCTCAGGCTGAGAGAGAGGAGCAAAGGGAGTACAGACACTAGAGACAGACAGACAAAGAACTGTGAAAAATTTCTATTTTCTACAAGTCATTTATTCTTCATAGCTGAGATTCCTAAAATTGAGAGAAAAACTGCTATTGTTGACAGATGATCTGACTTGATTCCAATACAATCCAGCTCCTTTCTCTGAAAAAGCTGACATTATCCTGCCACATTTTCATATGTAACAATATAAGCCCCAGCAAGTTCTGGCAATTAAATTAAAACAAATTGGTAAACAACTGAAACATACTAAAAGGGAAAATAACCAACAAGAATTTTTTTTCCTTTGCACTAAATTTAATATTTATTATGATTTAATTTTTTTTCAGTGTGGGCACAAGAAGCGAGCAGAGGGTTGAAGCCACTAAAAGACCTTTTATCTTACCACCTCTCCCTCTGTTCAAAAACGTGCCTAGAAGCTGTAATGCCAACCAAACCCTGGCTCCCTATGTAGGCCAGTTGTAAACCAGCTAAGCTTTAATGGTGAGGATTTTTGAATATATGTTTGTTTCTTATGTGATAAAAAGAAAGAATGCCAAAGTTTTCAATAAATTGTTTCAATTATTCAACAAAAGTGAGGATAAGATGAGGAAGACTGGGAAAAAGTCAGAAGCAACAAAAAGAGGCAGGAGTGTTGGCCCAGTTAATTATCTGTTATTTTCTACCTAAAGTAATGACTTCAAACCTGACAACAGCTTCAGGATTCTTTGGGTGTATAGTAATCTCCACTTTGAGGACACAACCAATGAAATCATTTTTTGTGGACTGTTTCATTTATTGAGGAGAAAGGATTGGACTTGGATGAAAATAATAGTAACAGACGGTGCTTTGAAAATAGTGAGCATGAGTTCTACTACTCTCGTCCCTGTTATGGCAAATTATAAACTTCCTTCTGTGGCTCTTGGAGTTTGCAGCATCCATTATTTTACCAGAGATTACGGCACAATACAACAATAACCTCACCCAAAAATAACATTTAGTTTCCATCATTATAAGTATCAGAAGAAAAGCAACATACTAAAGCAGCCATGTCTGATGCATTTATGCTCCTCCTTTGATGTATTTAATAATTTTAGCCATATCTAGTCAAATCAGGATTCAAATAGGATTTGATGAACATTTAAAAATAAAAAGCTTTTCAAAGAGGATGAAAATTTATTTGGGTGTTTGATTTTTTAAATCCCAGCATTCCCACTGAGGGGATGATGACCTTAAAGGGCTGTGATGTTGGTAGAAAATAGGTTTAAAGGCATAACAGTTATTTCTTATCAGCTCATTCTTCTCGGTTTCCCGGGTATAAATATTTGGCTGAGTAAAAAGAAAAAAAATACCTTTTAATGTCACATTAAATGACTACATTATTTATCCAATTCCCAGGTAAAGGGTAACCTGACCTAACACTTTGGTGGATAACTGAGGTTTGTGAAGGAAACAGAGGAGGTTGCAGTGCTAAATAAGAAACTATTGGATGTGATGACACAATCATGTTGTAATGCTAAGGTAACTTTTGTGGGACACCACCATTGTTGTACCTTCTAATATATCCATGTACAAAAAAAACACTTAAAATTGTTCTTACATTTTAAGTTGCAGCACATTGCTCCTTTATTGCAAAATAACTGACACCACTGCCACGTGTTTTATAGAAATCTGTTTCAGTGAAAAATTAGAATATTTTTCAGACATTTCCAGTACTGACTACCAACAAACACAAGAGCAGACTGAACTCAAATTGAAGTATAAGACATAATAAGATGCAACATTCAGTGCCACGGTGCACTGATAACACTTTGACTGCGGAAGGATCAAAGCAAAGGACAAACACACGTGGAATATTTCTTCATTTCTAAAGGAGTAAGTTGAGAAAAGATGCAGGGAGATTCAGTGGGGAGATGGTCACAAACAAGAGACAAGGAAAAAAACAGAGACATTCAAAGACAGACAAGCCAATGATGCTGCTCATGCACTGGGATTGCCACACCCACTGGGCAGCCAGGGTCTCTGGAGTGAAGGAAGGATTCATCTATTTTATCTCTTCTGCCGTCATCTTTTTTATTTCTCTTTTTGAGGTTATACAGTGCATGTCTCTTTTTTCCTTTTTTCCCTTCTTCAGTGAGGCAAAGATCTTAATCGCCCCTGACTGTAATCTACCAGAGTGGAACGCTTTACTTCAATAGACAAAAAAAAAAGAAGCTTAGAGATGCTGCACCCTGCAAGGGTATAGCATCATAGGGTTATCCTCTGGTACAAAGGGAGGAGATGCGTGTTTCTGTGAATGGGTTGCCCTTTTAGTTTCTTTTGTAGTGACTTACAAAGACACAACTTGTGTAAAACATTAGATGTGAGGGCAGAAAACATGTAAATTCATACAGATTCTTTTATTTATTTATTTATTTTTTGCTTGTTTGTACTTCATCCTAACTTGAAGTAGATGTTTTTGCTCTCTGTGCATGTGGGGATGTTTTTTTCGAGCTGATTAATCAGTTTTCACATGTCAAATAAAGCAAATCAAGGACCCAATCTTTATCCACATTTAGTATCGAGCAGAGCACTAATAAACAAATGCAAACATTTGTTTTAAAGTTGCTGTGGCATGAAAGACTGAGACAGGAATAGGAACAAAAATATTTACGAGGGACAGTTGTTGGAATCTTCAAGGAGGATTTTGCTGACATGTCTTCAGGGAAAACAGTGCTGCCTCCCTTGCGCATCCACATTTCTGCTTCCAAGAGACAACTATTTGTTTTGTTTTCATCACTTTGCAGTCTGATGGGTTGACATCTGACAATTTAGAATATTTGAAAACCCAACTTATTTCTTTACTCATGACAATTTGGTGTCTTTTTTTTCTTCATCTGGCATCTGAATTGTCCTTATGTAGAAAAGCCATCCATCTGTTGCTTGCAGTAGACTAAAACTGACACTATATGTTATTTGCAAAGCGAACTGCAATCATAGAGATATCATTTATGATGCCACAGCCAATCCCTCTTAAAGTCTCTCTTTCATTGTCTGGAGCTGTGAGTCCTCCTTACTCTTGTTTTCTTTCTCTCCTCTATTATTTTACTTTCGACATGGCTTGCTTTTTTATTTCTCTCTCTTGCTCTCTGTCGGCTCATTTTATTCTAGTTGCATTTGTCACTTTCTCCTTCCCTGTCTTGGTCTTTCGTGTTCTTTTGTTTCGTTGTCACTTCCACTCCCAGCAACATGTTTTGTCATTTCTTTCTCAGTTCTCGTCTTTTTACGCTGTCTCTCTCTCTCTCTCTTTCTCCCTCTCTCTCTTTCTCTCTCTCTCACACCCACACACACACACACCCCCACACACACACAGAAACATAAATAAATCTTCCCTCTGTGAAGTCCCTAAAGTCAGGAGGCGAATGTGATTTTCAAAATCCACAAACAACGACTTGCACAGAATATTCCAATGCATTATTTTACTTGAAAAATGACATCTACCTTGCCTAAAGCTGAGAGCTGGTAAATCAAACTTTTCAAGGATTCATCCGAGGTTTAGACACAGTATTCGAACAGAGGTGCACATATTATGTGGGTTTAATGGGTCTGTAAAGGGACTTTGTGAGAAAATAATTTAATCCTCAGAGATTTGTGCACTTCTTATCTCAGTATTGGGTGCAAGGTATTCATATGCATCCTAAATAATTTGCATGCAGCATTTGGTTTGGTATGATAGTTTGTTTGTTCAGTATGTCCTATAATATATATATATACACAGACTTATTTCTTGAAATTAGGTTTCTGAAGCCCAAATCCAGTAGGCTAGCCACAGCCAGCATGCTAGTGGGACAACCTACTGAAAAGTAGTGTGACACCTCTGGCTGTCATGCAAGTTTGTGTCCCACTGAATGTTGTATCGGTTTTCATTTTTCCATCTCACTTTTACTGTCATATAGGGTAATTGTTAAAAGTATATGATTAGGTTTAAATATTAACAAAAACAGGGTTACATTTTTGCTTCATGCTTCCTTGAAAAAAACATAAAAATGACTATTTTGCAAAGTTTACACATTTAAAATATGAATACCATATTTTGGCCTGTTGGGCAAACATAACAGTGAATTTCTTGTTGAACAAAAATGAAGGATACTTGCATCTAATGCAGACATGGAAACCACACGCAAATGCATTGTGTTACTTTCAAGATGCTCGTGTTGTCCTTGTCTTCGGGAACAGAATGGATTGACGAATTAGACAGAGTCTCATCGGGCGTAAATAATGACAGCTATCTGTAAATAGCGTTGGAGCAAGAGAGCAACAGATGCTGCTCCTGGTGATGGAGAAAAGCCTGCTCTCCTTCACTGAGCCTTTTCCCTGCATGCTGCCACTCACGTATTTGGCTCCCATTAACACTGATCTATATTAATTCCTTGGAAAAAAAGGATGAATAAGGAAGTTGATTAAGGAAATGAAAATCTATTCTGCCACGCCGGAGCTCAATGTGTTCCAGTCTGTTTCACACTGTGGGATTTTCAAACCTTAATGGCTATCCAGTTAGTCACAGATCAGCGAAGCAAATCTGGGATACAATGTTTATTTATCCATGTACTTATTCTTTTTTTAAACATTTACCTCATCTCTCTCAAGACATTTTTGGATTTATCAGTGCTTGGTTACAGAAATAAGATCCCGACTGTTGACAGTAAATGTCTAACCTTTCATGCAAGTCTAGTCTTTTTAAGCAACTGCCTATCTCAGCCTCTTCGTCAGTACAAAATCTCAGTGAGCTACAGTAGTTTGATGAAATGTACCTGGCATTCATCAATAGTTGGAATGAAAGCTAACGCCCTCCCATGTCCACTGAGGCTTGTATCTACCCATTGATTTCTGGCCAGGCATTTGCTCACCCAGCCAAGGTCCAAATGTAATTTAAGTGTTGTGTGGGGACGTGTTTGTAGCATAAAAACCTTACATGGTGTGGTCAACAGCCCCAGGCAGTGAATGAGCTCTCAAGTGGCAAACAACAGCGAGACGTATTTCCTCTTCCAGCTCACCTCACGCCTCCTCGTCAAATTAAACGTTAGAGACTGGAGGGCTTTCTGCGGGCCTTCAGCATGCTTTCACCCTTCCATCTCTAAGAGGACAAGGCGGTTGATGACAAACACCGCTATACTGCTCACACATGCAGGGGGAAAAAAAAGAAGACAAAAAAGAGAAAAACACTTCAATTATTCCATATAAAATGGCATCAGCTCTCGACCCTCTTCAGGAAATTAAAATCCAAAATGGACTGTGGTTACAGCAGCAAAACAAAGGCGCTTGATGATTAAGGGCATATTTTAATAATGCCAGATTTTCTACGCAGGTCTGCAGAAAAAGGGAAATGAATGTAATAATTTCCAGGTCTTTAAAGGTTAGTGAATTGAACAAAAAGCCTGACAAAAGGAGGATTGTAAACTTTTTCTATGACGATATCTGGAGAATATTATGGAGCCCTTTGAGTCACTGTCATAGAATATCTTTTGATGCTTGGTTGTATGAGTGCATGCATATACTGCTGAGTGACATGGCCAGTTAAACAGACAAACTGTCACAACAGCTTACAAAGCGTTTGGCCACTGACATTAATACTAAATGTATGTTGACACGAGCCACTACTAAAATATGCTGTGTTGAAAAGCAACACAAAGCACGCAGACAATTACACATCCTTTGTTCAAGTGTGTAGACATGTGTGAAGAACATCACTGGCTTTTTGCATCCCACCCCTCAGCTGGGAAAGTAATTGCTCCAGGTTGATGGACTGTCAGGAGTCACATGAGCTTGTTTCCTCCGTTCTCTTTTCTTTTCTCTCGCCTAGTGACACAGACAGACGCTAAGGAAGCACTGTGTGTTCTCCATGCATGGAGATAAACTGCATATTGTATTCTGTTTCAAGTGTTACAAATCTCTTGCAATAATATAATAAAAGATGTATTATTCATTGCTTCTACAGTGATGGAAGTGGAGGATAAAATATGCATGGGGCACATGCGCCATTTCAAAAAGCCAACGTTGGGCGACGTGCGACAGGTGATGAGCGAACATCAGATCATGTCTCTGGTGTCTTCAAATGCTGCAGAGCAGGAATTAGTTAGGAGACTACAACATGGGCAGTTTGGGGGCCACTTCATAGCTGCCAAAATGGGTAGAATATTTGTTGAGAGAGGGATGCTGGTGTAAATAAGCATAAATTTTCAATCTTCTGTATGATGAGAATCCATTTGTGGTCCCCAGGTGTGACAAACAAAAGGTTGGATGTGTTGTTTCAAATCCATCTAACTGGTTTTGCTTTATTTCCCATTGAGATAGGGTGTGTGGGGAGTGTGGGATTGGGGTGCCGGGGGTGCCAACTGAGTAATTTCGCTGCCTGTGCTCTGCAGAAGGTATAATTGCAGACCTTAAAAATACCCATTCTGCTTTGGCACGAGTGAAAAGCTTGAGGGCGCAGGTTAGGATTTATCAATCATGTGGGTTAAAAAAAATCATGCATGTGTTTACGCGTGGTGGGACAAGCATGGTTGCACATTAGACTGAGATGTTTACAACACAGTAGCATGAGTGCTACAATATGTATGCAGTATATTAAAGTGGGGGAATAATGTTAAAAAAAACATCCTATTGTTTCTTTCCACAAAACCTCTCATGACAAAGTATATTTATGAGGTACCATAAAATGCACTACATTTTTAGGGAACATATTCTATTTTATGTTTGTGATTTCCAAGTGTTTTTCTATTTACCCGGGGGCCTGTGTGAATGAGTAATAGACAGAGTAATGGCCTCATCCTACCAGCCTAAATTTGTTTTTCTTCCTTGTGCTTTGGAAACAAAAAAAAAAATAAAATAAACTGCCAAAAAATGATAAATAGGAGTCACCCAATTACTCCAGCATTACTGTATTCAGGAATTTATGTTTACATTATCAAGATGTACCACTGCCCTGCATGACAACACCTTGCCACTGAAACAAATGGCATTTACATTTCCTCTGGGTGGCAGCTAGGCGCAGGTTCCTATTCATTTAGCCAGTTTCCCTCCTGAAGTAATGGGAAGCCCTGACCTAGAGCCTCTCTGTCAGCCCATTAGAGAGTGTGGAGAGTATTGCATTGGTGCCTCTGCTGTTCTGCCACTCACAAACACCCCCTAGAATCAACACAAACAAGCCCCAAAAGCTACTTCTTCTGCTCTCACACACATACACATTCATAGACGGGCAAGATGAAGCTGAGGCATTGATTTTATAATGATGCCCTGGCTGCTTCCAGCCATGGTGGAATTGGAGCTGGCTGAGCCGAGCTCTTGGTGTGTGGAGAGTTTTTTGGACGGCAGCCCTGCTGTTTGGTGGGACTACAGTCCGGTGGAGAGGCTGGGCTACAGACGTGTGCAGCCGGTGGATCCAGAGCATGTAGAACATGGAGAGGCAGCTGTGCCCAACTTTACAGAAGCACCCAGAGCCAAGCGTCCCTCCTCAGCACACACAGACCTGCAACTGCCAATCAAAGCAGCCTCGGGCGCTGCCACTGCCTTGTGCGCATAAATTAGCATGTATTTGCATAAGAATTTACTCGTTTAGCAGACCCACTTGGCTCTCCCCCCCAAATGGCATTTTCTCGCTCCCCCTCCATCTATCTCTCACTTTTCCTCTTCTTATCCTTTTGCAAGCATCGATAAGAGCTAGAAAATAATGTGTTAACCCTTTTTATGCCAAAACCCCTCTTGACACAAATTATATTTGCATATGTGTGTTTGTTTTGATTCCAAATAGAAACATTTAACCAACAAATAATTTGAAAAACAAGCCAACAAACATGGCCAGCCCAACTTATTTTAGTACTGCAGTTAAATGGCTTCCCTGTATGAATGTCCATTCTCAGAAATGTAGCTTAAGTGATTGTTAGGCTTTTGTTATTACTAGTAACTTTAAAATTTCTTGCACTTCAAAGTTGCACCACAGCTTATGAGTCATACAGCATGCACCGACTTAGCTACATTATTCAGCAACAACTTTAAAGCCTTGTTTCACATGGTCCAGCATTGATAGCCCACAGGGAGCAGCAGGGCATACGTGCCCTTCTAAATTACACCTCAGAAGACAAGTAAATTCAGTTACTGGCCAGTTGTGGCTGTGTGAAAGGTGAGTGAGGCAGAAGATGAGAATGAGACTGCATGAATTTTTCACCATGATCCGTCAATCAGGACACCATTCACAAGGCCTGGTAGGGATTAATAAGTAAAGAACAGAAAAGGCTACCAATTGCTCTCAGCACAAGTTTTGGGATGCAGTAATTGGCAGGGATTGTGCCTCCAGTGTCAACTTCAAGGCATCCATATCTGCATAATGACAGTTTCTCGGATGTTGTTTTATTAAAGTTTTGCTGTTCTTCTTGCTGATTTTCAGTATAGTTCATGGTACTCATCTAGTACATTTCAGAATGTGCCATTCAGTCGCTAAAACTATCTGCAATTTTTAAGCTCTGTGCTCCAAGGTACCCCACAGGTGATTGGTTACCATGGTTATATTAAACAAAGGATCAGATCGACAAACACAGTGCATTAATTTTAATGAAAGCCGTTTTCCAGATTATACAAAGCATTAAAATAGTTTGGGAGGGGGGGGGGGGAGGAAGGGGGGGGAGGGGGGAGGGGGGGGGGGGGGGGGGGGGGTGGGGGGGGGGGGGGGGGGGGTGGGGGGGGGGG